>JAXQQM020071540.1:0-85624 GCA_034641835.2 Pinus albicaulis | reverse complement strand
GTCACACCTCCAATTTCACCCAAAATAAAAATAAAAAAATTCCTTTGCGAATGCAAGCTTGTGAGCATAGGGTTATTATGACATATCAATCCTATCACTATGATCGTTTTCATTTCATCATGTTGCAATTATACCCTCTATCACTATCTCTCGTCTTATGTTATTTTTATTATAATTAGGGAGATGATTTATACGAACCTACTCTTTACATAGGTCTCGTATAGCCCTTCTCCTTTACCTTAATGGTCATGCATCCCATTTATGAAATTATTGAACTCACACGTAACCCATATGGACTATGAACATATGCTATATAAATTGTGTTGTATGAGTTGTTGCCCTAAGGCATTGTCGACTTATCAAATAGCCATCGTTACGTCGTTATATATATGGTTATAGCCTTGTAATAAAATTCGAAATGCATTTTATTATGAATGGACTTTCCTCATGCGTTTGGTATTATCATGTACATGCGCCTGGGTTGATATGACCACTCATCCTGGTACCTCAGACTTTAAATCGATTTAATAGATAGTACTGGCATGGGTATTACTCTGCACGTAGAGCGCATTATCACTCCAGATTGGGTTTCTCTGGGTCTCGTCATGGTGGAATTTTTATCCACGTCAGGCGTTGTGCTAATTAAATGAGTGTTGTATGGTTTTATGCCCTTGCGTTGGCTGACGTGGTGAGTCCACGTCACTGGCATACTCAGCATACGTGGTGATCAACACCCACGCCGATATTGGCACAGGACATATAGAATTCAATTCGCATCTGCATCCATAAATTTTGATACGACGGTATTAACTCTCCCAGGCTACCCCTCGATTCGTGGCTTAACTGTTCCGATGCTGCCAAGTGGACGATGGCGATCGTTTTCAGTTAGGGTTCATGTGGTTTAACGAAGGCTTATATAAGTTCAGAGTGTGGAGTTTAGTCAGTTTCCGCGCTCATCAGTTGCAGGCCTCCTCCGCGTCTGCGCCATTCCACTTCTGCCGAGGGTTTCGACTCTCCATTGCAGAGAGAAAGTATGGTGCCTCTCGTTCCTCAATACGCGGTCAGGTAATTCCCCCATGCACATTTTAATTCTATTGCAAACGTGAATGTTTCTTGCTCTGAATATATATATACATTGAATGATCAGTAAGGTGAATGCGTCTGGTTTGTTTTTCGATGTTCAAGGTCTCCGTTCAGTGCATGGTGTAGTTGGTTTCTAATTTTAGAGTTAACGTCGACCCTTCTCTGGTTATATTTAAATTGCGACTGATTTGTGCTATACCTCTTGAGTAGCCTGCGTCGCCTCTCCTCAGGCGGACGCCTCCTGTTCCATGGAGCTATATGAGGTATGCTATTTATTCGTGCCATTTCAGCATATAATTATTGATTTCGTCATGTTATTCTCGAGCATAATTTATGTTAATCCCTCTCTGTGTAATGTTCGATGACAGGGCTCGACGCATCTGAGGGTTTGCATTCCACAGGTAATAATTTTAATACCGAGCTTATTTTATTTATGCACTTATTTCTCTACGATGGCGCAATGACTAACTTGCGTTTTGGGTCGTTTTTGTCTTCTACAGGTAAATCCAGAGGACTCCTACGTACTTATGACAGTAGAGAGTGACCCTTTCAATCGTGTGGACGCTAACATCGGTCTCTTGGCCCTCCAGGTCGGTATACGTATGGGGTTTCTTCTCCTCTCCTGATGCGTTGTCTCGTGAGCGTCGAAACAATGCTTCTCTTGTGATGTTGCGCAAGGTTGCATACGGAACGAGACTCACTCTCCGAGTCAGGGTTTTCGTTTTCTTCTTGTTAGCGTCGTCATCCTTGGATGGCGCTTGTCTAAATTCGTTCTGTTGAGATGGGGGTTGTGATTTATGTACCCCAGCCTAATAGGCTCAGTATGTCTTCTGAAAATTTTGGGACAATTAAATATACTCTGCCACAGTTTTAAATGTACAGGGACTGTATGAATAATGCAAATGATTTCATACCATGGCATTTGGGTTTGTTTAATTTGCTCATCTGAACCTTATTTTGTTTTCCAGAAATGATACTGACATTCCAGATTTCTTAATTGCATACATCAGGATTTACAGGTAGTTATATATGATATTTATCTATTCTTCTGATGTACTTTGTTCACTCTTTTCTATGGAGAATCAACATTTTGGTATTTATATCATAAGTACAGTTGCCTCTGCTCCTAGTTATACTGAACTGGTTTTATACGTATCTGTCTAGACATATGAAAAGCTTGCTGGACATTTATGAGACCATTCTTATTTATCAATAAATGATTAATATGTATGAAATTCTAGAATTTATATTTTCTCATTTTTCAAAGGTATGCAAGCATAATTATATTCTCCATTTTCTTCTCATTTTCTTGTAATTAGTTACAGCTCGTATCTACCTATGTATATGATGGTAGTTGGATTCTGAAGAGCTGGTAATGGGATGTGAACCCCTTTTACTTCCCTCATAGTCAAGGGAATGTTGGTCAAATAAATGCTACTGTGTATAATGTTGCAATTTGTTTACTTCTTACTCCTATGCTTCTCAACTGCTTACTCATAATTTCTGCACTCTATGTATTCATTCTCAGTACTATGATATGAGAATATTTCCATGAGACCATTGTCTGGTCTTTTCCCTATTTATTTGTTTATGAATATCTACTACTTTCCTTCACTAGAGTAAGGGCTTATGGACTACCTTGTTGTCTAAGATCATTTGATTTCCTGGAATTATAATGGAGTGTTTGGCTAAACCTGAGGTCAGTCTATTGAGTCTCTCCCTCTGTTCTTTCATAGACAGTATAAGTTGTAACTCATATCCTGCTATTGTTATGGTGTACTATAGTTAATTCCATTTCTCTCTATGATAGTTGTACTAAAAATTATGCTTGGAAACAGAAGCAGATTAAATACAATTCCACAGTGTTTCCTGAAAGAACAAGGTTTCCTCAGATTTAGACCCACCCTGGGTTTAAACATTCTGTGGAATTCTACTTTACAGGATGTTCCTCTACAACTATACAGAGTGATTAGGTTACTACCTGGTGATTACATTCTGTTAAATGTAGACTAATAATATGAACTAACTTAGAAATAAATTTTGTTTTTATATGTAGCCAATTCATACTATAACAAACAATAAGACAAATTTTCTTAGAGACATACCACTTGTGCAGTAGACCAACCTCCCAACCTTAGAGTTCTTCTGTCTCCCAGAACTCACCCCCGAGCTGAGATCACCTCCTATAGCAGATTAACCTCTAATCTGTACAAGAGCAGCTTATTTAAGCTATTGTTCCCCAAAGCCTGTTTCTAATTCTGCGTCCAGAATTTCAGGATGCTTTTCTTCCTGTTTGCCTAGGCTTCCCACTTAGGAATTCTTGAAAGCTGTTTTATGCTTTTCCTCAGCTTTTCCAGCTTTTTACCTCTTCCCAACTACTTTCCTCATCATTGGGGAAATTCAGATTTTTCCTCAAAAATCTAAATTTAAAACTTACTATCTTCCAAGGATTTTTTGAAAGATTGTGGGGAAATATTTGCGCCATCCATCCTCACATATTTAGCAAGTGATCTCATCATCTCATTTTTGGTCAATTTGCACCACAATAATTTATTCATTTCCTCAATTAAATGTTTAATTACATTCACAAAATAATTATCCTTTGGGGTCCACTCCCCTTAGGATGTAAAGTTCAAGTATCTAACTTTAAAATGAAATCACATGAATTGGGGGTGTTACAGCTTGAGCCTGTCACACCTCCAAATTCACCCCAAAATTTATTTATTTTTCCTTTGCAAATACAAGCTAGTGAGCCTAGGGTTATTATGACATCTCAATCCCTTCACTATGATAGTTTTCATTTCATCATGTTCAATAATACCCTCTGTCACTATCTCTCGTCTTATGTTATTTTTATTATAATTAGGGAGATGGTTTATACGAACCTAATCTTTACACAGGTCTGGTATAGCCATTCTCCTTTAGTTTAATGGTCATGTATCCCATTTATGAAATTATTAAACTCCATCGTAACCCATATGAACTATGAGCATATGTTATATAAGTTGCGTTGTATGGGTTGTAGCCCAAGGCATTTTCAACCTTTCGAATAGCCATCGTTACGTTATATATATGGTTATAGCCTTCTCATAAAATTCGAAATGCATATTACTATGAATGGACTTTCCTCATGCGCTTGGTTTGATATGACCACTCGTCTTGGTACCTCAGACTTTAAATCGATTTAATATATATATAGTACTGGCCTTGGGTATAAATCTACACATAGCGCGCATTATCATTCCAGATCGGGTTTCTATGGCTTTGTCATGGTGAAATTCTTTTCCACATCAGGCGTTGAGTTAATTAATTGAGTGTTGTATCGTGTTATGCCCTTGCGTTAGCTTACGTGGTGAGTCCACGTCGCTGCCATACTCAGCCTACGTGGTGATCAACACCCACATCGATACTTGCACAGGACATATAGCATTCAATTCTCATCTGCATCCATAAATTTTGATACGACGGTATTAACTCTCCCAGGCTATCCCTCGATCCGTGGCTTAACTATTCAGATTCTGCCAAGTGGACGATGGCGATCGTTTTCAGTTAGGGTTCATGTGGTTTAACGAAGGCTTATATAATTTCAGAGTGTGGAGTTTAGTCGGTTTCCGCGCTCATCAGTTGCAGGCCTCCTCCGCGACTAGGCCATTCCACTTCTGTCGAGGGTTCGACTCTCCGTTGTTGAGAGAATATATGGCACCTCTCGTTCCTCGATGCGCAGACAGGTAATTCCCCCAATCACATCATAATTCTATTGCAGGTGTGAATGATTCATACTTAGTTTGCAGAGGCCATACGCTTGGCGCTGAATATATATATATATATATATATATATATATACATTGAATGATCAGTAAGGTGAATGCGTCTGGTTTGTTTTTCGATGTTCCAGGTCTCCGTTCAGTGCATTGTGTAGTTGGTTTATAATTGCAGTGTTAACTTCCACCCTTCTCTGGTTATATTTAAATTGCGACTGATTGATGCTATACCTCTTGAGTCGCCTGCGTCGCCTCTCCTCAGGCGAACGCCTTCTGTTCCATGGAGCTATATGAGGTATGTTATTTATTTGTGCCATTCCATCATATTATTATTGGTTTCGTCGTTTTATTCTCGAGGGTAACTTATATTAATCCCTCTCTATGGAATGGTCGAGGACAGGGCTCGACGCGTCTGAGGGTTTGCATTCCACAGGTAATAGTTTTAATATCGAGGTCATTTTATTTATGCACTTATTTCTCTACGATGGCGCAATGACTAACTTGCATTTTGGGTCGTTTTTGTCTTCTACAGGTAAATCCAGAGAACTCTTGCGTACTTATGATAGTAGGGAGTGACCCTTTAAATCGTGTGCACGCTAACCTCGGTCTCTTGGCCCTCCAGGTCGGTATCCGTATGGGGTTAACTCTCCTCTCCTGATGCGTTATCTCGTAAGCATTGAAACAATGCTTCTCTTGCGATGTTGCGCAAGGTTGCATACGGAAACGAAACTCACTCTCCGAGTCAGGTTTTTCGTTCGCTTCTTGTTAGCGTTGTCATCCTTGGATGGCCCTTGTCAAATTTCGTTCTGTTGAGATGGGGGTTGTGATTTATGTACCCCAGCCTAATAGGCTCAGTATGTCTTTTGGCAATTTTGGACAATTATATACTTCCTATTGTCTTAGGTTGAATTTTAATATACTCTGCCACAATTTTAAATGTACAGGGACTGTATAAAAAATTGCATATAATTTCATACCATGGCATTTGGCTTTGTTTAATTTGCTCGTCTGAACTTATTTTGTTTTCTGGAAATGCTACTGACATTCCAGATTTCTTAATTGCATACCTCAGGATTTACAGGTAGTTATATATGATATTTATCTATTCCTCTGATGTGCTTTGTTCACTCCTTTCGGTGTAAAGTCTATACTTTGGTATTTATAGCATAATTACAGTTGTCTCTGCTCCTGGTTACACTGAACTAGTTTTATACCTGACTGTCTAGACATATGAACAGCTTGTTGGACATTTATGAGACCATTCCTATTTATCAATAGATGATTTATATGTATGAAAGTCTAGAATTTATAATTGCTTATTCTTCAAAGATATGCAAGCATAATTCTATTCTCCAGTTTCTTCTCATTTTCTTGTAAGTAGTTACAGCTCGTATCTACCTATGTATATGATGGTAGCTAGATTTTGAAGAGCTGGTAATGGGATTTGAACTCTTTTCACCTTCCTCATAGTCAAGGGAATATTGGTTAAATAATTGCTACTGTGTATAATGTTGCAATTTATTTACTTCTTACTCCTACTCTTCTCAACTTCTTACCCATAATTTCTATACTCTATGTATTCTTTCTCAGTAATATGATATAGAATAAATCCATGAGACCATTGTCTGGTCCTTTTTCCTATTTATTTGTTTATGAATATCTACTACTTTCCTGCACTAGAGTAAGGGCTTATGGACTACCTTATAGTCTAAGATCATTTGATTTCCTGCAATTATAATGGAGTATTTGGCTGAACCTGATGTCAGGCTATTGAGTCTCTCCCTCTGTTCTTCATACACAGTATAAGATGTAAATGATATCCTGCTATTGTTCTAGTGTACTATAGTTAACTTCATTTCTCTCTATAATAGCTGAAATAAAAATTAGGCTTGGAAACAGAAGCAGATTAACACAATTCCACAGTGTTTCCTGAAAGAACAAGGTTTCCTCAGGTTTAGACCCACCCTGGGTTTAAACATTCTGTGGAATCCTACTTTACAAGATGTTCCTCTACAACTATATAGAGTGATCAAGTTACTACCTGGTGCTTACATTCTGTTAAATGTAGACTAAAGATATGAACTAACTTAGAAATAATTTTTGTTTTTATATGTAGCCAATTCATACTATAACAAACAATAAGACAAATTTCCTCAGAGACATACCACTCGTGCAGTAGACCAACCTCCCAACCTTAGAGTTCTTCTGTATCCCAGAACTCACCCCCGAGCTAAGACCACCTCCTGTAGCAGATTAACCTCTAATCTGTACAAGAGCAACTTATTTAAGCTATTGTTCCCCAAAGCCTGTTTCTAATTCTGCGTCCAGAATTTCAGGATGCTTTTCTTCCTGTTTTCCTAGGCTTCCCACTTAGGGATTCTTTAAAGCTGTTTTATGCTTTTCCTCAGCTTTCCAGCTTTTTACCTCTTCCCAACTACTTTCCTCATCATTGGGGAAATTCAGATTTTTCCTCAAAAATCTAAATTTAAAACTTACTATCTTCCAAGGATTTTTTTGAAAGATTGTGGGGAAATATTTTCCTCATCCATCCTCACAGATTTAGAAAGTGATCTCATCATCTCATTTTTGGTCAATTTGCACCACAATAATTTATTCATTTCCTCAATTAAATGTTTAATTACATTCACAAAATAATTATCCTTTGGGGTCCACTCCTCTTAGGATGTAAAGTTCAAGTATCTAACTTTAAAATGCAATCTCATGAATTGGGGGTGTTACATATTCCCCCTCTGAAAATAAACACCGTCCTCGGTGTTATTGTTCAACTACTAGAGTTTATTTTGCAAATAAAAATGGATATTTTTCCATCATTTCAGTCTCTCGTTCCCAGGTAGCTTCTTCCGCAGTAAAGTGCTTCCACTGCACCTTTACTCTGGCTATTGTTCTGCTTCTCAATTCAATTTCTTCCCGCTCCAATATTTGAAGCGGTTCTGGCAGAAACTCCCCTTCTGGTTCCACCTGTACAACATTCCTATCAACTATGTGAGAAGCATCATGCACATATATTTTTAGCAATGAAACATGAAATACATCATGAACTCTAACATGGCATGGTAAGGCCAGCTTGTAAGCCACTGGTCCCATCCTTTCTAATATTTCAAAGGGACCACAATATCGAGGGAACAATTTGGCACAACTCCCAGCATAAAGGGTGCTCTTTTTGGGTTTAATACACAAATATACATGCTCCCCAACTTTAAATTCTGTATGCACTCTTTTCTTATCTGCATAACTCTTCTGGCGATCTTGTGTTGTCTTGATGTTCTTTTGTATCTGTTTGACAATTCCTTCCATTTCTTGTAAAGCATCGGGTCCCCACATCAGTTTGTCTTCTGGCTGACTCCAGCTCAAAGGAGTACGACACTTCCTTCCATACAGTGCCTCAAACGGACTCATTTTAATGGAGGATTGATAGCTATTATTATAGGAAAATTCAGCTAAATGTAAGAAATCTTCCCACTTTGAGGGTCTATCCATCACATACATTCTCAGCATGTCCTCCAAAATTTGATTTGTTCTTTCTATTTGACCATCAGTCTCAGGGTGGTAGGCGGTGCTAAAATTCAATTTAGTGCCCATTCCTCCAAATAACCCCTTCCAAAAGGCTGCTGTAAACTTAGCATCCCTATCAGACACAATCACCTTAGGAACTCCATGGAGCCTTACTATCTCCTTCAGAAACACATTTGCTACTTGAGTTGTTCCAAAGGTAGATTTCACTGGTATAAAGTGAGCAGCTTTGGTTAAAGTGTCTACCACTACCATTACAGAATCATGCTGGTATTTGGTTTTGGGTAATCCTGTAATGAAGTCCATGGAAACGGTGTCCCACTTCCATTCTGCAATGGGCAAAGGGTTCAGAAGACTGGCAGGATGCTGATGTTCCACCTTAACTAACTGACATTCCATGCATCTGCTTAAATATTCTGCTACATCTCTCTTCATTCCTGGCCAGAACAACTTTTTTTTCAGGGCTGTTAACATTTTCTGATACCCTGGATGGCCTGCATAGGGTTGTTTGTGGTACTCATCCAGAATTTCTCTTTTTAGAGTCTCTACATTGGGGATATACAATCTGTTCTTATAACAAATCAACCCTTTTTGGTTTTGGGTGAAATCAGTTTTCTCATGTTTCTTTAATTTCACCAAAAGTGTTTCATAATTTGGGTCTTGATTGGTTGCTTTATGCACCAATTCTTCTACATCAATCTGAGCACTACTTCCAATATTATTGATATGCTGACAAGCATTTCTGCTCAATGCATCATCAACCTTATTCTCCTTCCCTCTAATATGTTTTATGTCCATGTCAAACTCACTTAAAAAGGACAACCATTTGGCTTGTCTGGCATTCAATTCAGTTTGAGAAAAGAAATATTTGAGACTAATATGATCAGTCATCAATGTAAATTTTTTCCCAAGAAGATAGTGTCGCCACATTTTCAAAGCATGAATAACAACGGCTAACTATAAATCATAAGCATTATAATTCTGTTCATGTATCTTCAGTTTTCTGGATTCATAGGCAATCACTGAGTTTTCCTGCAAAAGAACTCCTCCCAATCCTTCTCTACATGCATCCGTACATACCACAAATTCCTTATCAGGATTTGCAATCTTCAGTATAGGGGCTGTCGTAAGTTTCTGTTTTAATTTGTCGAAATTGTTTTGGCATTTTTCAGTCCATTCAAACTTGACACCTTTCCTCTGTAAGGAAGTGATGGGATGGGCTATGGAAGAAAATCTCTCCACAAATCTGTGATAATAGCTGGCAATCCCCATGAATGATCTAACTGCTGAAACATCAGCGGGCACGGGCCATTCTTTTATAGCCTTTATCTTCTCCGGGTCAACAGCAAGGCCTTGTTCCGAAATAATATGACCCAAGTATTGGATCTTGTCCTTATAGAACTCACATTTGCTAAATTTAGCGTATAGCTGATTTTCCTTTAGAGTTTGCAGCACGATCCTTAGGTGTTCTTTGTGTTCCTCTTCACTGTTTGAGTAAACTAAAATATCATCTATGAACACAAGGAAAAATTTATCCAAATACTTGTTCAACACACTGTTCATTAGGCACATGAATGTGGCAGGGGCGTTTGTCTAACCAAAAGGTAGAACTACAAATTCGTAGTGGCCATACCTGGTTCTAAAGGCTATTTTGTTGATGTCTTCCTCTTTAATTATGAGCTGGTGGTAACCAGTTCTTAAGTCAATTTTTGAGAATACTGAAGCTCCTCTCACCTGATCAAAAAGATCATCAATTCTAGGTAAAGGATATCTATTTTTAATGGTCAACTTATTCAGTCGCCTATAATCAATGCACATCCTGAAAGTTCCATCTTTCTTTTTCACAAACAGCACTGGTGCTCCCCAAGGAGACACACTCGGTCTGATATACCCTTTATCTAGCAGTTCTTGCAATTACAATTTCAGTTCTATAAGTTCAGGAGGACTCATTCGATAAGGTGCTCGTGAAACAGGTGTTGCTCCTGGCACCAGATCGATTGAGAAGTCAATCTCTCTTTTGGGGGTGAGATGAGGGATTTCCGTTGGAAAAACTTCCTTGAATTCTCTTATTACTGGTACAGCATCCAGTAATTCTTCTTCAGTTTTCTGTTATGTTTCTTCCACATGCACTGCATAAACTTGGTATCCTTTTCTAGCTGTTCTTTTTAATTGCAATGCTGAAATTTGTCTTACTGAAATAGGTTTTGGTTTCCCTTTGAGAATAAAATTTTTCCCTTCCTCATCTACACAATGCAAGGTCTTATCCCAACAATTCATCAAAGCTTTCTTCTTTTCCAACCAATCCATTCCTATCAATAGATCATATGACCCTAAGGGCAGAATGTTCAAATTCACTTCTGTTCGAAACTCATTTAATTGGTTTTCTGTTCTGGGCAGTTTATGTGTTACCTTTATTTTTGTTCCAGTGGCCAGCTGTACCAACCATGACTGTTGAAATTTTTCAGTTTTTAAGTTACATTTTTCTACAATCTTTGGACTAACGTAACTCAAAGAAGCAATCAGAACAGAAACAGGTAGGTCAGAAATCTTACCCTCCATTTCCACCATGGTTACTTGATGTTCTGCTTGCCGATTTTCCAGGGCTGCACTGATAGTTGGTATGTTTCTAGCTATATCATTTACTATTTTCGCTTCCCGATCCCTCATGAGCATATGAACATTTTGGTGGGGGCAGTCCCTCAAAAGATGGGGTTCTCCACAGCCCCAACATTTCAAGGGCTCCTTCATTCTGACTGTTCCCTCCGTTTTACTGTCCCCATCTATTGGTTTCGATGCCACTTGAGACTGTGCAGTTTGACTTTATTTGGGTTTACTAAACCTTTTCCGCTGATGATCTCTGCCAAAATTCTTCAGATAGGATGGTTTCTGTTTTCTCCCTTTGAATTCATTCTTACTTACCCAAATTTTTCCTTGATCAGTTTTTCCTTTGAACTGTTGGTAACACAATCTATCTTTTCTAATAGCTTCGTCCATTGCTTTTGGATTATCAAACTCAATTTTCTCTTTGTAGACCATAGGCAAACAATTCAGAAACCTCTGTACCTTGGCCTTTTCTTCCCTTATATAAGGTACATATCTTAATAGATTGATAAACTTAGTAACAAACTCATCAATAGTGAGTTGTCCCAATCTGAGCTCATGAAATTATTTTTCTTTGTCATCATAGTACCGCTGATTCAAGTAGCGATTCTTGAATTTAGCTTGGAAATCTTCCCAAGTAACTGTCTTTTCATCTATGGCATGCACCATATTTGTCTCCTCCCACCACAAGGTAGCCTTACCTTGCAGCTAGTAGACAGCTAATCTGGCCTTTAGATTGCTTCCATATTCATAAACCTGGAGATACTTAATCATATTCAGCAGCCAGGCTTCAGCATCCTCCTCCTTTTCCCCATCATAGGAGGGAGGTTTGATTTTTCAGAATTCCCCTTGTAATTCCTTTTTCTGCTTATTCTGATGTCGAGTAGCATCTTCCTCATCAGATTCATCAGTTTTCCTCTTTCCGGAACCTTCTCCTTCTTGGCTGTTCCGTGAGGTTAATTCCCCGATGAGCTTTTCCTGCTCCTCACTAGCTAATGACAATCTGTCATTCTGGCTTTTTATCTCAGCCAATTCTTGTTGCAAGTTTTGCAACATAACCATCATGGCCGCATTCGGATCTGGCTCACCCTGCAGATCTACATAAATTCCACCACCTTCTTCCATTCTATCACCTCACTGTACACTACATAGCACAGGTCAGTGAACAGAAAAAAAAACAAAACAACAAAAACAAAACTTTTGCTACAGCAATAAATTTACACAGTGAGTACACAGCAATCGTGAGCACAAAGTCACCAGCCTAGTTTTATAACTTGGGCTCTGATACCATTTGTCACACCTCCAAATTCACCCCAAAAAAAAAAAAAAAAAATTTCCTTTGCAAATACAAGCTAGTGAGCCTAGGGTTATTATGACATCTCAACCTTCACCATATAGTTTTCACCCCATCATGTTCAATAACACCGTCACTATCTCTCGTCTTATGTTTTTTTTATTATAATTAGAGATGGTTTATACGAACCTAATCTTTACACAAAATCTCGTATAGCCATTTCTCCTTTATTTTTAATGGTCATGTATCCCATTTATGAAATTATTAAACTTCATCGTAACCCATATGAACTATGCGCATATGTTATATAAGTTGTGTTGTATGGGTTGTAGCCCAAGGCATTTTCAAACCTTTCGAATAGCCATCGTTACGTTACATATATGGTTACAGTTTTCCATAAAATTCGAAAATGCATATTACTATGAATGGACCCTTCCTCATGCGTTTGGTTTGATATGACCATCATTCCGGTACCTCGACTTTAAATCGATTTTCTAATATATATATTATCGGCTCCCATATAAATCGCACATAGCGTACATTATCATTCGAGACCCGGTTCTGCGGCTTCGTCACAGTGAAACTCTTATCCACGTCAGCGTTGAGTTGATTAAAGGAGAAAGGCATCGTTTTGTTGCCCATTCGTTGCTTACTGCAGAGTCCACGCACGTACATTTCCGTGACACGTGGTGATCAAAACCCAGGTCGATACTTGGTACAGTAACACATAGCATTCAATTCTCATCCGCATCCATAAATTTTGACACGACGCATTAACTCTCCTGTGCTATCCCTCGATCCGGGCTTGAATCGTTCGTGATGTCGCTGGCGGACGATGGCGATCGTCGCTAGGGTTCATGGTTTAACGAAGGGTTATAAGTTCGGTGCGGTGGAGTTTAGCTCTGCTTTCCGCGCGTACCGCCAGGTGTCCTCCACATCCGTGCCATTCCACCTTCGCTAAGGGTTTCGATTCTTCGTTGCGTGAGAGAAAATATGGCGCTCCTCGTTCCTCAATGCACGGTCGTGTAATTCCCCTCGCATATTTTAATTCTATTGGCAGTGAATGATTCTTTATTTGTTTGCGCAGGGCCATAAGCTTGGCTCGAAATATCTACATACATACGTCGAATGACCGCGATAATGCGTCCGGTTTGTTTTTCGATGTTCCGTGTCTCCATTATATGGTGTAGTTGGTTTATACCTGCGAGAGTTAACTTCAACCCTTCTCTCCGGTTATATTTAAATTGCGAATCGATTGATGCTATACCCTCTTGAAAGTCGCTCGCGCGGCCCTCTCCCTCGTGCGAACGCTCGTTCCATGTGAGCCATATGAGTGTATGTTATTTATTTGTGCTATCTCCCGCATATTATTATTGGTTTCGTCGTTTTGTTCTCGAGGGTGACTTATATTAATCCCTCTCTCTGTGGAATGGTCGAGGACAAGGCTCGACGCGTTCGAGGGTTTGGTATTCCACAGTAATAGTTTTAATATCGAGCTCATTTTATTTATGCACTTATTTTCTCACGATGGCGCAATGACTAACTTGCGTTTGGGTCGTTTTTGTCTTCACAGGTAAATCCACAGGAACTCGTACTTACGATAGTAGGGAGGACCCTTTCAATCGTGTGCACGCTAACCCCTACCTCTTGGCCCTCCTGTGCCGCATCCGTATGGGGGTTACTTCTCCCCTCCCCGATGCGTTATCTCGTAAGCGTTGAAACAATGCTTGCGACATGTTGCGTGTCAGACACGGAACGAGACCACTCTCCTAGCCGTGTTTTCATTTTCTTCTTGTTAGCGTTGTCATCCTTGGATGGCGCTTGTCAAATTTCGTTCGTTGAGATGGGGGTTGTGACGAGGTACCCCACCCCAATAGGCTCGTATGTCTTTTGGCACTCCCGGACAATTATACACTTCCTATTGTCTTAGGTTGAATTATTAATTTCCAAGCACAATTTTAAATGTGTTGGTGGACCGTATAAAAACTGTACATAATTTCATACCATGGCATTTGGCTTTGTTTAATTTGCTCGTTCGAACTTATTTTTGCTCGAAATGCTACCGATATTCCGTATTTCTTAACTTTACACTGTGATTTCATGTGTAGTTATATATGATATTTATCTATTCCTCCGATGTGCTTTGTTCACTCCTTTCTTGCAAAGTCTATATTTTGGTATTTATAGCATAATTACGCTTGTCTCTCGCTCCCGGTTACAATCGAACCGGTTTTACACCGACAAGCCTAGACATATGAATGGGGCCTTGCTTGACATTTATGAGACCATTCCTAGTATTTATCAATAGATGATTTATATGTATGAAAGTTCAGAATTTATAATTGCTTATTCTTCAAAGGTATGTAAGCATAATTCTATTCTCCGCTTTCTTTCTCATTTTTCTTGTAATTAAGTTACAACTCGTATCTACCCATGTATATGATGGTAGCCGGATCAAGAGCCGTGTACGATTCTGAACTCTTTTTCACATTCCCTCATAGTCAAGGAAATATCAAGCAACAAATGCTACCGTGTATAATGTTGCAATTTATTTACTTCTTACTCCTATGCTTCTCAATTGCTTGCTCATAATTTCTCGTATTCTATGTATTTTTTCTCGCGTAATATAAGGTTAGAATAAATCCATGAGACCATTCTCCGGTCCTTTTTCCTATTTATTTGTTTATGAACATTCACTACTTTCCGCACTAGAGTAAGGGCCGATGGACTACCTTATAGCCCAAGATCATTTGATTTCCTTAATTACATGAGTATTTGGTCGAACTCGATGTCGCTGGCTGAGTCTCTCCTTCCGTTCTTCATACGTATAAGATGTAAATAATATCCCCCCGTTGTTCTAGTGGGTGATTACAGAAATAATTTTCATTTTCTCTATAATAGCCGAAATAAAAATTAGGCTTGGAAATGGGCGCATTAACACACCTGATGTTGTTTCTAAAAGAACAAGGTTTCTCGTACGAGACCCACCCTCGGGTTTAAACATTCGTGGAATCCTACTTTACAGATGTTCCCCACAACCATACAGAGTGACTGTGTCACTACTCGGTGCTTACATTCGTTAAATGTAGACTAAAAGATATGAACTAACTTAGAAATAATTTTTGTTTTTATATGTAGCCAATTCATACTATAACAAACAATAAGACAAATTCTCCCCGCAGACATACCACCCGGTGGGCAAGAGACCAACTTCCTCCCAACCTTAGAGTTCTTCTCGTATCCCGTAACTCACCCCGAGCTAAGACCACCCCCCGTAGCGCATTAACCCCCAATCAGGATAAGACAACTTATTTAAGCTATTGTTCCCCAAGTTCTTCGTTTCTAATTCCGCGCTCCGGCACTTGGTAAGATGCTTTTCTTCCTCGTTTTCCTAGGCTTCCACTTTAGGATTCTTTAAAATGTTTTATGCTTTTCCTCGCCCTTTCCGGCCTTTTTACCTCTTCCCAACTACTTTCCCTCATCATTGGGGAAATTCGTATTTTTTCTCAAAAATATAAATTTAAAACTTACTATCTTCCAAGGATTTTTGAAATATTGGGGAAATATTTGCCTCATCCATCCCCGCGTATTTAGCAAGTGATATCATCATCTCATTTTTGGTCAATTTGCACCATAATAATTTATTCATTTCCTCAATTAAATGTTTAATTACATTCACAAAATAATTATCCTTTGGGGTCCACTCCCCCTTAGGATGTAAAGTCTAAGTATCTAACCTTAAAATGCAATCTCATGAATTGGGGTACACAGCCGGAGACAACCGGGGATGGGTGACCTCCCAAGAAGTCCCAAGTATTGGGTGGAAGCCCAAGTGATGATTGATGCTATGTATCCATTTTGCTAGTTCCAATCCCACTTATCCACCCCTTTGAATTTCCACCCGGTGCAATGAGTGCTAAGGGGACTATTCAAAATCATGAGAAATTAATTAGTTACGACTACCTCTCATTGAAATGGTCATATATTAATGACTTAATTAACGTAATGGAATCCTACAAGGGTCAGAGTAGGTGATTTAGTTCTCATTAAGGAGAAGAGAGGGGAAAAGGTCTCTTGCTCTAGTAATAGTTTTCAAAGACATGCTAATGGATTTTTAAAGGAATGTAAATACAATGTTGGAAATAAATACAATGTAAAGACATGCCAATGGATTTTCCTTAAATTTGGATAATAAATACAATGTTGGAAATAAATTCTACAGATGTGAAAACCTTGCTCGATGTATAGAATACATTTCCTTGTTGCAAGAGTACAGGGAGAGTTATCAACTTCAATTTTGCTATTGGTAAATAAAGTAATAAACACATAAAGGTCCATGTTCAAAATAGTTAATTATTTTATTTTAGATGGAGGGGGGTGGAGTGGTTTGTCCCTCTAGAGACCTTGATTCCACCCATCAATACTAGTTTAATCCCACAAGTAAGTCCCTGTTCACACATTGAATCTAGATCGAGGATGATTAGGGCCAAAAGAGAGAACACAATGAAATCGAATATAAGGTTGGTGGAAATTCGCAATCCCCAACTCACCTTCCAACATTTTTATTGAGAAAGTATCTAATCCCATTACTATGTGAATTGAACCTCATGTCTACATATTTTACTTATTTGGATGTCAAAATAACTATGTGAATTTATACAGATTGAATTGTTGCTTCATATAATATATTTAGAATTATTTAATTTTGACTAATGAATCTCTCTCTGAAGGAATTTTCATGGTTATACGTGCACCATGATGCTTAACATCATTATGGAATATGGACACATGTATGAGATTCATGCAAATTCATATTTTTTTACATTTAAAGCTATCTTAGACCCCATCACTTAATTATCGGTACGCTTCATATCGTAGGGCTTTCAAGACCTCATGTGATGGATGGACTCGAAAACACATAGCCTTAACTCCCATATTCTACTCTTTAGTTATTTATTCAATGGAAATTTGCTAAGGGATTTTCTTGAGAATATCTTATAATGTACTCCAGATATCTATGAGGAAAATTATGAGCTTTTTGGAATCCACTTTCACAATATTTAGGACAATTATGTCCCCAGATAAGATAACAACACATGATTCTTCGTCATTTCAGCCTATTCTTTGGTACCATTTCAGTACGGCTTTCCGAATTATGCGGGTTATCCACCCGATGATCTGGTTATTACACGCATGGAGTTGAGGCGAGTCCGCATACCTCAATCACTGTTCACCGAATCGAATTATGCGTTATCCACCTGAAGGATCTGGTTATTACTTACGAGTCGAGGCGAGTCCGTATACCTCAATCGCTGTTCATCAATCGAATTATGTGCGTTATTCCGAAGGATCTGGTTATTACATGCATGGAGTCCAGGCGAGTCCGTATACCTCAATCGCTGTTCACTGAATTGAGTTACAGTGGTTATCCACCTCAAGGATCTGGTTATACACATGGAGTCCAGTGCTCCGGCTACTACGCAGTTGACTGATTTACGTTTACGGAAGAAGGTAGCCATCCGGGCTCGTCAACTGAATCTCAATATCAAAATCATCATGGTGTCCAAACGAGTCCGCACTCAATCGCTGACTTAATTTACGGAAGAACCTAGCCGTTCCGGCTCGTCCAATCAATCTCAATATCAAAATCAGCAGCAGGATTAGGCAGTGATCCTCTCCAAAAACTCAAAGCGTTTTAGTATAATTGGATTTACTTAACCTGTTCCAATACACCTAATAAATTTAGGACTTTGACATTAGGAATTTCTATAAGCAAGTGCTATAGATATTTATTATCAAGCCATCGTTTTGAAAGAGTCGGGAGCTTAAGATAAAGGCACCTATTGTGTTTGTGAATTGACAATTTAGTAAAATTCTAAGTGAATTTTGGAATTATTGAAATTAAATTTACTAACAATATGTTTGGTTAGGTTAACTGAATTACTCACTCTCACCTAAACAAAATATCAACAAATCGGCACCTACTTATTGTCACCTTGGGAGAGCTACAAAGATGAAGGCACAAAATATCAGCAAATCAGCAATCTCACTTAGTAAATACTCTTGAGAATCCATAAAGATACAAAATATCAGCAATCAGCAATCTCACTGAGGTCACCTTGGGAGAACTACAAAGATGAAGGCCTGCTTTTACACTAGAGAGATTTGATTTGTTTGTATGTTTGAATGATTTAATTGATTAATCTTTTTTGTTATGTGATTCACAAAAGTTCTAAAAGGAATTTGTATCTTTGTTGCAATCAAAATAGCAATCTTATGGTGGAAAAGGAAGCAATGACCTTGATGGAACTCATACGAGGTAGATGGATTATCTAGATATGTATATCCAATTCTTGTTTATATGTTTTGTTCTACCATTTATTGTACTAGTCCGTACTATTATAGATTACTTTCTAAGTGGTTGAGAGGTCCACCAACATGCCAAATTAATAATCATATTAGATACCAAAATATAACTATGTAATGAATTTTAACATACGTGAAAATAACATTATGACTCAAATAAATAAAGTATCATTTCACAAATTTTAGTTGTGTATTTGGGGATGACCTAGAAGGGATGTTAGAGTTGGGGTTATTTTTCCTAGGGATTGGCACTATAATGATTTGTTTCTTTGGTGGGTTTGGCTCTCAAGGATTATTTGTAGCCAGGACCCAGACAAATATAAAATTAACTTATTATAAATATTTTTTTATACGTTTATTAATTAAATTTAAAATATAAAGTATCACAATATAATGGTGTCTACATATATGAATTATTATTTTAATTTATATGATCAATTATTTACATTTATTATTAATATTTTCGTTTATATGTTTATTAATTAAATTTATTAATTTTTTTATATGTTCACCGTATTATGAAATATTATGATTATGAATACGTAGCTATTATTAATTAAATTTAAATTTATTTTTAATGTGATATCTAAATTAATATTTTTAATATGACTCATTATTATTTATTTTTTGTAAGCCTATTCACCACCACCATAATTGAATCATCGTCTCCTACTTCGACATACCTATGATGAAATCACTGATATGACCTCCCGCTCCATTATGGTACAAGAATAGGTCAAAACAATCCAGCTTCCATTGTCAATTCATTCGTCATTTCTCAAGAAATTTAACTTGTGATATGATGCACTCTAATCATATAGGAAGTATCAATTAATAATTTCCAAAGGATATATACATATATACAAAAACTAATACATCCCACATATATTGAGATGTAAATATAGAACATTAAGACAAATAAATAACAAAATAAACAAAAAATTCTCCGTACAAAAAATTGATAAATGAAATGCTGAATTTATTTAATGAATGCAAGTTCAGAAATTGGGGATTTTATTAAAATTTATCTTCTTGATAATTACTCGTGATTTCATTAAGCTTCTTTCACTTATAATCTTAGCTACATTATTATGTTCTTCATCAAGCCAATTATCAAGTGCACAAGAACACAATGTTTAGGCTTTCAAGCCACGGCCAAACCCTGTCCCTCTTGGAGAGGAAAAATTTATCAAAATTATTCTTATAGATCTTCAATCCATGAGTACCAATACCATGACAAAGACCCTTGAGTACACTAGTATGTCTCCAAGACCCCTGTCACTTGCTCTTCTTCGCTCCTTAAGTTAATCCTCCTTTTCTGCACTTCACCGCACCATGCTTCTATGTACAATTTTTGTTGAAATCCTAGGCTAATATTTCAGCCTCCTTATTACTGCAACTCAAGATTAGATAGTGGAGAATTTCCCTTGCTGTGATAGGCCTCTGCCTCCTTGAATAATTTTGGCCCAAGATAGATCTCTTTTCATTGTGATAACCTTCTTCCTTTCTCCCTTCTCCACATTGTGTATATTGCTGAGCTTATGCGAAAATATGAATCCAATGACAGAGGCTAGCAATGCCTCTCCTCTGCATTGATCACATTATCCTTTGTAATATTTTCAATGTCCCTTTCTTCACTGCCAATATATCCCTTTTACGCACTGTATTCTCTGCTTTTCTAATCTCCTTAGACCGAGAAATTCACAATGTATTTCGGATATGTGACACAGACCTAGACCAAGATCACTAGCCCAAAACACAAATACAAGCGGGGTCTCTCTTTCTTCACTGTACAAAATTCTTCATTCATTGTACTTCCTTCCTTCTTCACACCCAACTACAGTCCTTAATGCACACATTTATCACACAACTTGTCCAAAATGATGGTGAGATAATGAGGCCAGAGTCTCCTGAGCTAATGAGGCCATAGTCCACCCTTTATATAGGGGCTGCCACTCCTATTCCATGCCGACATGATCAATTTTTTGTAGGTTGAATTTACCAAGGAATATTTCAACATTCTTGAGTCGACCTCTTTGGAGCACCCTCAAAAGGTCTTGGAGCATACATTTTACATCAATAATTTTCCTTTACACAAGTGTAACATCACTTCATATACATGACTCTAAATTATATTTGTGACAAGATGAAAATCTCCTGAAGACATCAAGAAGAAGTCTTTGACCAATAATAAAAACTCATTTCTCATGAAACCCATGAGGCAAGCATTACAAAATACATTTTATTATCTTTGTCTTCTTCATTACATAAATTCATAATTACAATTCATTATGAAGACCGAACATAGTTACACTTTTCAACACTCCCTCTTAGGTAGATAGGTATTCATAATGGTACATTGTCACTCTCAATCTGAAGAATCTCCTAAGAAGAATCGGATTAGTAATCTCATCTGTATAGCATCATATCAACCAAAATCTTCATAGTGCAAGGCCTTGACTGATAACGCCATCTCTCCACGAGATATTTGAGCTCCAATGTTGGTGAGACTGATGATTAATAGACACCTTCATCATTGTCTCTCTTGGAACATACCCCGCCCAGGTTCACTCGGAGTATGTCCAGGACTATTCTTATCTTGGATTCCTAGAACTCAAAAAATATCGGTCCTTCCATGACAACTCATACCTTGGATTCCCTAATACATCCTCAAAGAGTATAAGATGCCGAGTGATTAACCAATCCTCCATTATTTCTTCCCATACCAGAATGATGTGTCTATCTCCCCCTCTCAACTAGGGAGGATATATTCCATAAAGGAATGTACTTATTCCTATACAAGAAATGTACTAAAGCTCCCTCTCGACTTAGGAATTACCAAGTTTCTTCCAATTGAGAAAGTTATTACGAGGTCCCTCTTAATCAGGGACCTGCAATAGAAATGAAGACACACCTAGCTTCTCATGAAGAACTCCTTTCTTCAATGTCATGAATTTATTGGTTGTTGACGAGCCTTTATCTTTGGGATCTCTTCATATGGCACATATCATCCATAAATTTCATCCATGAGTCATGTATTTTATGAAAAAGTGATCCATCGATATTCTCATCTTGTCTAGCTTCATGTCATGTTGCTTTTCTTCAAATCATACGTCTTCCAAGGATCTTCCATCCTTCCATATGGTTACAAACTATGGCAGACATATAGTTTCCTTTGGTAGCCCTTCACAAACTTATCGAGCTATTATTCAATTAAAAATATGAACACTTAAATAAAAAATTACATTAGTAATGATATTTCACCATGACATCTTCTTATAGGTATAACCATACTTTACGAGGTTAATGTATTTGGCGTTCCAGTTTGTATTGGTGTTTATTGCTCTCCCTTGAAAACTTTTTGTAAAGCATACCGACCGATGGAGGTCTCTACACTTCTCAAGGAGGTAAGGAGGCAAGGATTCACCTTTATGGGATCTATTATGATGCCCAAACTGAGTCATGTTTTTCAAATAAGGGCCACTCTTAAATACAACTAGTAAAGGGATCTCTACTTGAATGGTTTATGAGGGACAATACTTCCAAAGGTTTTTCAAATGGGGTTGCAAGCTAAGTGGGTTTGATTATGGGGAGAAATAAATAGTTAAGCGTGCTTGAGCCAGAGACAATCTGGGATGGGTGACCTCCCAAGAAGTCTCGGTTATTGGGTGGAAGCCCTTGAAGTGATGATTGATGGTATGTGATTCATTTTGCTAGTTCCAATCCCACTTATCCACCCCTTTGAACTTCACCTGGTGCAATGAGTGCTAAGGGGACTATTCAAAAATCATGAGAAATTAATTAGTTACGACTACCTCTCATTGAAATGGTCATATATTAATGACTTAATTAACGCAGTTTAATCCCAAAAAATGATATCTAATAAGGGTCGTATAGGTGATTTAGTTCTCGTCAAGGAGAAGAGAGGGGAAAAGGTCGCTTGCTCTAGTAATAGTTTTCAAAGACATGCCAATGGATTTTTAAAGGAATGTAAATACAATGTTGGAAATAAATACAATGTAAAGACATGCCAATGGATTTTCCTTAAATTTGGATAATAAATACAATGTTGGAAATAAATGCTACAGTAGTGGAAAACCTTGCTCGATGTATAGAATACATTTCCTTGTTGCAAGAGTAATAGGAGTTATCAACTTCAATTTTGCTATTGGTGGAAGTAATAAACATATAAAGGTCCATGTTCAGAGTTAATTATTTTATTTTAGATGGAGGGTGGAGTGGTTTGTCCCTCTAGAGACCTTGATTCCATCCATCAATACTAGTTTAATCCCATAAGTAAGTCCCTCGTTCACACATTGGAATCTAGATCGAGGATGATTAGGCTGCAAGAGAGAACACAATGAAATCGAATATAAGGTTGCGTGGAAATTCGCAATCCCCAACTCACCTTCCAACATTTTTATTGAGAAAGTATCTAATTCCATTACTATGTGAATTGAACCTCATGTCTACATATTTGACTTATTTGGATGTCAATTAACTATGTGAATTTATACATCGGAATTGTTGCTTCACATAATATATTTAGAATTATTCAATTTGACTAATGGAATTTCCCTTCTCTCTCAAGGAATTTTCATGGTTATACGTGCACTATGATGCTTAACATCATTATGGAATATGGACATGTATGAGATTCATGCAAATTCATATTTTTTTACACTTAAAGCTATCTTAGACCCCATCACTTAATTAATGGTACGCCTATATCGTAGGGCTATGACTCTATGTGATGGATGGACTCAAAAACACAGAGCCTTAACCCCCATATTCTACTCTTTAGTTATTTATTCAATGGAAATTTGCTAAGGGATTGTTTTGAGAATATCTTACAATGTACCTAGATATCTATGAGGAAAGTTATGAGCTTTTTTGGAATCCACTTTCACAATATGTAGGACAATTATGCTCTAGATAAGATAACTAACAATATTATGATTCTTTGTGATTTCAGAAAAAAGGCTAGAGACCATCTAGATATGGAAATGTAAACGCAAACCAAGAAATGAAATCGTGTGTTGGTGGAAACCACGATCCCTGGTTATTCATGTAGCTGCATTTGAGTTTGTGAAATCCTAGATCTTAAATTAGACATGCCAAGATATGGGTGTAGATGGGCCTACTTCTAGGTATGTAGTTTAGGGTCTGGTACAAACTTCTTTTTGGGCCAAGTTAAGTTAACTCCTTACCCTATTCATTAATATTTGGAAGGTGTCCACCAAATTTCAATGTGAAGGAACTAGGAATACAAACCATTTATCTTTATATCTCATGCATGAGATCTAAGGGAAGAGTGTATTGTCATGTATGGAATTCCCTATTTGTGGTTGTTGGAATTTAATGCTACAATCATACTAGCACTCCCAATATGTTGCTTGAAGTTAAAAACTTATATTAAAACCATTCTAGCAGTCCTTCATTTCCGGGTTATTATTTTATAATCATGAAGGAAAGAGTTACTCGTCATTTGAGTAGAGACATTAAAATACCATTGTAATTATCATTGAGTGCTTCAAATATAGAGATTTATTTGTTTGAAAAGAGTATGTATGTGTATTTTCCAAATAAATTAGCCAAAATAGCTCTACCACCATTAACTTGGAATACCAAACTCATGAGATCACCATTAAGCTATGTGCTCGAGGAAATCAATTGATGCGATCATGTTGGTAATAGTGATGTTTATGTTAGAATTTCCAACTACGATGTGATGTATCAACAACTAGAACATTAGTTGTTAGCTCAGATTTTGTTTTTGAAATGGTGGGTTTCTGCTCAGAGTGATATTTAGTAACAATAAATTTTTCATATGATAGAATATGAATGGAAGAATTTCATACTTTTTGAAAATTGAAACTTGGAACTACTTCAACTCAATCAAGGATCAGTAAATTGGCTTAGCATCACAATTAACAATCCATCATATTGGTTCTCAATGTTTTAAATTTAATTCTTTAGCTTCACAAAGTTTTATTCATATTGCCAAATGTACTGCTATTTACAAGAGACGGTGATAAGGGTAGATTTAAATCAATAAGTGTAACAGAGTAAATGTGAAGAACAATTGTTTCATTAATACCTTTCCTTGAATGTGTAAATAAATATTTAGAGTGTGCTTAGGTTATGAAATGTATCATGTATCAGAGTTTAATTCCACACATCAAATAAATAGGAGGTGAGTCCTTGAGGAAAATTTATCATTGTGTTTTGGGGAAGAGAATAATAATAAGAGATCTCCACAGTGAAGTATAAACATTTTATGGTCACAAAAATGACAATTAGGTCATTACTGGATGAACTTCATAGTCATTTGGAGTGTTAGGCCAGTGAGAAATAGTTGTTCCATGCAACATTAGTTCTTTGTCCATCACTTTAACCATAAGGGTTTATTTTTAGAATGGGAAATCCATATTCCAATAGTACTCAAAACCACCATGATAATTATGAAGGTCAAGGAACACTTGTCATCATATGTGTAGAGTAAATCATAACTAGATATGGCAATGATCTCACCAATGATAATTTTATTATTGCATGTAATAGTTATTTTGGACTGTATGGTAAAATAAATTCCAAAAATTAAACGCTTGAGTAGATGTATGTTTAGAGAAGTTATAACAAAATATCCAAAATATTTTATGCATCCCATAAATTCAATAGTGAACAGAAAAAGAGCATGAGTGTTAACATTTATACACAAGATAGCATTCATGGTATGGATTGTGTGGTGTATGAACCAACAGTAAACAATATCTGTAACACCCCCAAGTTCTATGCTTTTCAAATGAGACATTTGAACATAAATCCAAAGGGGAGTGGACCCAAGTGGATGATTATTGTGTGGATGTGGTTAACTATTTAATTATGAAAAATAAATAAAATATAGTGTATGCACTATGACTAGATGAGAAAGTGAGATCACATGCCTAATCCATGAGGTGATGGAAAAGGAAAAGACTTTCCCCAAAATCTTTCAAAAAAATCCTTGAAAGAAATTATTTCTAATTTAGATTTTTGAGGAAAAATCTAAATTTTCCCAATGAAGAGGAGTAGTTGGGAAGAGGTGAGAAAAAGCTGGAAAAGCTGAGGAAAAGCTTAAAGCAGCTTTAAAGAGTCCCAAAATGGGAAGCCTATGCTAAACAGGAATAAAGCATCCTGAAATTCTGGACGCAGAATTTGAAACAGGCTTTGGGGAAAGCATAGCTTAAATAAGCTACTCCAGAACAGATTGAGGTTAGTCTGTTCTTGGAGGATCTCAGCTCGGGGGTGAGTTCTGGAGATAGACGAACTCTACGGTTGGGAGGACTGGTCATAGTATCGGTATGCATGCCTAAAATTGGAGATTTAATTAAGTCTGTATTAAATATATCAATGTGTTATGAATTGTGATGTTATGGTTCATTATGCAATTTATGAATTGTTATGTTATGGTTCATTATGCAAATTTTAGATTGATTATTTGTTTAGTAACTAATGCAATTTCAAACTAGAGCTATTGATAGCAGAGACAAATGGTTGGTTTATAGGGATAATTACCTTGTATTAATGAAGTGGAGATGATCGATTGTTTGAATATCTAGTCTAATAACAATGTACAGGTGTAGCTTGCTGTCTTTTAAATGAATATTTAGTTGCTGTGTGTATAAACAGAAAACGTTAACAAAACAGTAACCAGGAACAGCAAGGGCAAAACCACTAAACCTGTCATAACAGTATTGCTGGCAGTATAATGGTCATACTGCCATGACAAGGATTGTAGAACTCAGAATTGTATTGTTTTATGTCACGGAAGTTTAATCATGTGAAACCAAAGATTAACTCCTAACTAAGAACGAGGAACTAAATCTAGAGAGGATAAAATATCAACTTCGGTTTCCTTACTTCTATTTGATTTGAGAAAAATCTCTAAATCCTATATTTCCAAGGGAATAGTTTAAGAGGCATCAAAATTGCAAGTATGTTGAATAATCATAACAAGAATATAAGGGAAGAGCCCTACAGTTATCTGTGATAAAAGTATGTGTAAAGGAAGTTTGTAAGCATATTTAAAAATACTAAGAAAAGAGCATCTATTTACCTTCCATATAAACTGTTGAATATAGATAGATGTATATGTGGATGCATACATCTATACCTTGATGCCGAAACTTTATGATTATGGATGCTGAAAAGTCTATAAGGCTTGAAAACTGGAAAGTATGAGGAAGGGTCTATTGATCAGTTAGAGTTGGACAAAACTCTGAAAAACTGACCTGCGAAATACAAACTAAACTATCTATATATATATAAGTCAACTAGAGGAACTGAGAAGAGGGGAGGTCAAGCCCAAAAATTCTTATGGAAATTCTTATATTCCCATGGTGGCCTATCATTACTAAAATAGAAATTAAATACCGGATAACAGTATAAATCTAAAATGAATTCGATTCTGGTGCATGACTCAGAGTATATTTGAGTTATGTGGATAAAAAGCTGGGTATGGGAGACGTGACGATATCAACCCTTTAGGTGTTTTCATATAAGCATTATTAAATGTATGTTCCAGAATCATCGCAGAAAATCAGGATCCAATAAGAAAGGATGAAGGACTTTCCAACATTCAAGATTTGCAAAGATTCCACACATTTCCTTTGTCGTAGTGTTTTCGTTAGTTATTTAAAAGCCAACATTTCCAAATATTCTAAATATGTTTTTATTTAGTATTATGATTTCTAGGATTCCCTGTTTAAAAATGGTGATCACCTACTCATATGTAAAATAATCGAACTATGGAAAATATATGTTTCATGATCCAGTCAAATAAGAATCTGGTGAAAAGTGTCATTCACAATCTAATGCAAAGGCAATACTGTATTGCAATCCAGACCAGAAACGTCTACTACCTACCACGAAATGCAATTGGGGTGATCAATTTTCCAGAGTTTCCCAAGTAAAGGCATAATGGACGCATGATCCACACTAGAACACTGCAATGATTTGTTGCAGTATGGTAATTTTTATGAAAATTTAGTATTGGGATTTTTGGATTCTTGACATTTTTTCTTCACATTTCAGGGCCCACTTCTATTGTTTAATTATGCGGACCATATTTGTATAACCATAAATTATGGAAAACCCTACTAGTGTAGTAACCTAGTGGTTAGAGTAACTTGAATCATGGGAGCAAGTACAGTTTATGAAAAAAAACATATAAGTAAGGTAACAGTGAGGAGACATCTTGGACATTCCTAGGAGACAAGTGTTGAATTCCAAGATAATGTTTTGGCTTTGATGTTAACAAAGAAAACTTCAAGCCAAAAAAAAAAGATAAATAAATAACTAAATCATTCTCTTAACCATTCAAATGAGTCTCGTGTTAACATAGTGACCATTCTCGATTATGGAAGGTGGTGTGTTACATAAATAAATAAATTTTGCACAACTTATGGGGGAGTGTTACATAGAGATGTAAATTTTGCACAACTTAGATTTTATTCTCTTTTAGTTAACTTGAAATTTCTTGTTTTTGTGAGATTCTTAATTAATTTAGACCTCATAAAAAAAGTAAGACATTTTTTTGTAGTGAATAAAACAATGATGAAAAATGGGCTAAACATACTATGATTTGTATCTTTTATGATCATATTTACTCATAATCTAATTAAAAATAAAGAAAAATTACTAAAATCTTAAATATCAATAGTTTTGATTATAAAATTAAAATATAATAGAACTTTGTAAAGAAATTAAACCTACTTATGTATTGTTTAAAAATTATATAACTAAATTTTAGCTAGATAATAACTTAAAACAATATAATTAATATAACATTTTAAATTACCCTTTTAATTATAATAATTATATGTTCAAAAAAGTTTCCATTATTCATAGTAACCACAAAATATCAAGGATGTTGAACTCTAAGGGAAGAGTGTATTGTCATGTATGGAATTCCCTATTTGTGGTTGTTGGAATTTAATGCTACAATCATACTAACACTCCCAATATGTTGCTTGAAGTTAAAAACTTATATTAAAACCATTCTAGCAGTCATTCAGTTCCGGGTTATTATTTTATAATCATGAAGGAAAGAGTTACTCGTCATTTTAGTAGAGACATTAAAATACCATTGTAATTATCATTGAATGCTTCAAATATACAGATTTATTTTTTTGAAAAGAGTATGTGTGTGTATTTTCCAAATAAATTAGCCAATATAGCTCTACCACCATTAACTTGGAATACCAGACTCATGAGATCACCATTAAGCTATGTGCTCGAGGACATCAATTGATGCGATCATGTTGGTAATAGTGATGTTTATGTTAGAATTTCCAACTATGGTGTGATGTCTCAATAACTAGAACATAAGTTGTTAGCTTAGATTTTGTTTTTGAAATGGTGAGTTTATGCTTAGAGTGATATTTAGTAACAATAATTTTTTCATATGGTAGAATATGAATGGAAGAATTTCATACTTTTTGAAAATTGAAACTTGGGACTACTTCAACTCAATAAAGGATCAGTAAATTGGCTTAGCATCACAATTAACAATCCATCATATTGGTTCTCAATGTTTTAAATTTAATTCTTTAGCTTCACAAAGTTTTATTCATAGTGCCAAATGTACTGCTATGTAGAAGAGACAATGATAAGTGTAGATTTAAATCAATAAGTGTAACAGAGTAAATGTGAAGAACAATTGTATGAATAATACCTTTCCTTGAATGTGTAAATAAATATTTAGAGTGTGCTTAGGTTATGAAATGTATCATGTATTAGAGTTTAATTCCACACATCAAATAAATGGGAGGTGAGTCCTTTAGGAAAATTTATCATTGTGTTTTCGGGAAGAGAACAATAATAAGAGATCTCCACAGTGAAGTATAAACATTTTATGGTCACAACAATGACAATTAGGTCATTACTGGATGAACTTCATAGTCATTTGGAGTGTTAGGCCAGTGAGAAATAGTTGTTCCATGCAACATTAGTTCTTTTTCCATCACTTTAACCATGAGGGTTTATGTTTAGAATTGGAAATCCATATTCCAATAGTACTCAAAACCACCATGATAATTCTAAAGGTCAAGGAACACTTGTCATCATATGTGTAGAGTAAATCATAACTAGATATGGCAATGATCTCAGGAATGATAATTTTATTATTGCATGTAATAGTTATTTTGGACCGTATTGTGAAATAAATTCCAAAAATTAAACGCTTGAGTAGATGTATGTTTAGAGCATTTATAACCAAATATCCAAAATATTTCATGCATCTCATAAATTCAATAGTGAACAGAAAAAGAGCACGAGTGTTAACATTTATACACAAGATAGCATTCATTGTATGGATTGTGTGGCGTATGAACCAAAAGTAAACAATATCAACCCTTTAGGTATTTTTATATAAGCATTATTAAATGTGTGTTCTAGAATCACCGTAGAAAATCAAGATCCAATAAGAAAGGATGAAGGACTTTCCAACATTCAAGATTTGCAAAGATTCCACACATTTCCCTTGTCGTAGTGCTTTCTTTAGTTATTTAAAAGCCAAAATTTCCAAATATTCTAAATATTTTTTTATTTAGTATTATGATTTCTAGGATTCCCTGTTTAAAAATGGTGATTACCTGCTCATATGTAAAATAATCGAACTATGGAAAATATATGTTTCATGATCCAGTCAAAGTAAGAATCTGATGAAAAGTGTCATTCACAATCTAATGCAAAGGCAATATTGTATTGCAATCCAGACCAGAAACGTCTACTACCTACCACAAAATGCAATTCGGGTGATCAATTTTCCAGAGTTTCCCAAGTAAAGGCATAATGGACGCATAATCCAAAATTATGTTCAAACACCATATGATATCATCCACACTGGATCACTGCAATGATTTGTTGCAGTATGGTAATTTTTATGAAAATTTAGTATTGGGATTTTTGGATTCTTGACATTTTTCCTTCACATTTCAGAGCCCACTTCTATTGTTTAATTAAGCAGATCATAATTGTATAACCATAAATGATGGAAAACCCTGGTAGTGCAATAACCTAGTGCTTAGGGTAACCTGAATCATGTGAGCAAGTAAAGTTTATGAAAAAAAGCAGATAAGTAAGGTAACAGTGAGGAGACATCCTAGACATTCCTAGGAGACAAGTGTTGAATTCCAAGATAATATTTTGGCTTTGATTTTAACAAAGAAAACTTCAAGCCAGAAAAAAGATAAATAAATAACTAAATCATTCTCTTAACCACTCAAATGAGTCTCGGGTTAACATAGTGACCATTCCCGTTTATGGAAGGTGGTGTGTTACATAAATATATAAATTTTGCACAACTTATGGGGGGGTGTTACATAGAGATGTAAATTTTGCACAACTTAGATTTTATTCTCTTTTAGTTAACTTGAAATCTCTTGTTTTTGTGAGATTCTTAATTAATTTAGACCTCATAAAAAAAGTAAGACATTTTTTTGTAGTGAATAAAACACTGATGAAAAATAGGCTAAACATACTATGATTTGTATCTTTTACGATCATATTTACTCATAATCTAATTAAAAATAAAAATAAAAAATTACTAAAATCTTAAATATCAATAGTTTTGATTATAAAATTAAAATATAATAGAACTTTGTAAAGAAATTAAACCTACTTATATATTATTTAAAAATTATATAACTAAATTTTAGCTAGATAATAACTTAAAACAATCTAATTACTATAACATTTTAAATTACCCTTTTAATTATAATAATTATATGATCTAAAAAGTTTCCATTATTCATAGTAACCACAAAATAAAACATCAATTTAAATTTCCATAGATAATAATGCAGTCATCTTCAATTATGCAAATTTATAATCCAAACACAAATTTAAAAAACCATCTATTAAAATTCATTCCATCCTATCATATCAGGGATGTTGAACTCAATCCTTTATTTATAATTGATATTTGCAGAATCAGGCAAATTTCTTGGAATTTTTTCACTCACCACTGTGCTGAAATTTTGTTACGAAGAGTATGAACATAAACTTAATATTAATAAGAAATATTTTTAATTTCTACCCAAATTTAATATAAAATTTAACCCCTTTTTTTTAATGTGACATCTTATTTGACCGCATTGGTGCAAACCATGATTGGAAATTTAGATTCTTTGAATTAAACGGAAAAAAAAAAAAATTCATCTTCCTCACATTTTCGTTATTTAAAAGATTTCTATAATTTCATCTTGTCCATCTTATGAATACAATTGTCTCAATGAAGTTGTGTACAATTTTCGTTGTTTTTATATTATAAGTATTTGGTTTCAATTTTTATTTTATATTTATAAATAAATATTTATTTTCTAAATTTATAAATATATTATAAAATAAATAAAAGAGAAATTAGGTTAACTAGTGTATTTTTATTGTTATTACTATTATAAAAGGTAGCAAAAGCAACCATAATTCATACAATTTACATTAAGGATAGTCACCATCGGATACTATTCAGAAATGTAGGTTGGCTAATTGACATTATTCAAAGAAAACCACATCATTTGAAATGAGTTGTTAGTAGTCCATAAGGTGGTAGAGTTTGATTCCTACTATATTCCTTTAGGTCTTTGTTCATTAACATATTTCCTTGCATGATCAATAAATAATATGTTAACCAATCCATTTAATCAATAGAAATCCTTGAGAATTTTCTACAATTCTCATAGATATTTTCAATATGTACTTGCAAGATATTATCTTATTTTATCTCTATTCACTTATCTTTGGCTAACTCTATTACTCAAACTTCACGGAAATTATTAACTCCAAGAGAAAATCTATCTCATATCATATTTTCTTATGCTTAAACACAACTACAATTATAACTTTAGTATCATTCACGAACATGTATGAAGTGTCCTAAAATAAAACCTTACAACATGCATGGATTAAGAAATAGTTTTGTTTTTCCAAATTGTTTTCATAAGACGAGGGATATTACAAAAACCTTGATGTGAGGTGGTATTTACTGAAAATGCTTAACATGATTAATTAAAACCAAAAGAAAATTGAAATTATGTAAATGATGTAAGTAATAGTCATGACTTAGAAATAATTAAATTACTTCACACATAATTTTCGTATGGAAAGGAGGAAATACCATTACACAGTACATTTCCCCACTTAATAATTGGTCCATTTTTATGAATTCAAAATATTATAAGAAACTTGCTTAAATATATACACCGACTACCTCGTAGAATACTACCCACATTCATACTTAGGGATATTATAGAACACTTCCCCTTAGTATCACATGCAACGTATAGCTTGTACAACATTTAAAATAACAATGGCAATGTACGACCCTTCCACAATGAAAATTAATTTAAAAATATTAACCTATAAACTTAGATTATAATTGGTGAAGGAAGAATCCCAACATCTTTGTCACGTCTCCCAGACCCATTTTTTTTTTCATTTTCATAACATGTCTAGATACATCACCCCGATTGGGGAAGACAATTGAACCTGTGATGAGTTCTACTCAAATATTCTCCGCTTTATGCGCCGATAACAATTATTTTTTTATACTGAATCACTTACAAATTCAGACTGTTATCTCGGGTTTAAATTCTTTTCAGTACTTATAGACAGCCATGGAATATAAGAATTTCCATGAGAATTTTTGGACTTGACCTCCCCTCTTCTCAGTCCATATAGTAGACTTATATATCTCAGTCCATATAGTAGACTTATATATTAGACTTTGTATTTCTCAGGTTTTTTGTTCAGAGTTTTGTCCAACTCTAGATGATCACTAGGCCCTTACTCAAACTTCCCAGTTTGCAGGCCTGATAAAATTTTCAACATTTTAAAGTTTCAGCATCGAGGTATAGATGTATGCCTCCTCGCATAGATCTATCTCTACGCAGTTACCTTCCATTGCTCCAACTACTTTCCCAGTAGTTTCTATGGATGGTAAACAGATGCTCTGTTCATGGTATTTTTACACATGCTTACAATCTTCCCTCACACAAACTTTTATCACACAATAGATTTTGAAATAGGCTTTCCCCCCCTTATTTTTCTGTTACAACCATTCAACATGTGTGACACAATGGTACAGATTCAACTGTTCCATGGGAAAACTAGGAAACAGATCCTCTTGCTTCACTCAAATGGAGGTAGAGAATACTGAACTGGATAGTTTAGAATCCCTAGTGTTAGATCCTCGTCCTTAGTTAGGATTCAACTTCTGCTTCCATATGTGTACAATTACATTTAATAGAATAATGTAAATTCTAAATTTTACAATTCTTTCCATTGTAACACAGCTGACATGCTGAACCCCATACCGCTATCACAGGGTTGTTGTTCCCTACTTTCTATTATTGATTACAGTGAATTCTGTGCCATCAGTATTGTTATGATAGGTTTAGTTGTTTGGTACTTGCTGTTCATGGGTACTGTTTTGTTAACATTTTCTGTTTATACACACAGAAATTAAATATTCCTTTAAAAGATAGCAAGCTATACCTATACATATTTATTAGATTTGCTGTTCAATTGATCTATCATCTCTAACCTCATTACTACAAGGTACTCATCCCTACAACCCAACCCTTTGTCTCTGCTATCAATAGCTTTAGTTTGAAATTACATGAGTTACTGAACAATTAATCAATCTAACATTTGCATAATGCCCCATAACATAACAATTCATAAATTGCATAATGAACCATAACATCACAATTCATAAATTGCATAATGAACCATAACATCAAATTTCATAAAACAGGGATATGTTTAATACAGAATTACAAAAATCTCCAAATTTGTGCATGCACACCTCTACTATGACCAGTCCTCCCAACCTTAGAGTTCGTTTATCTCCAGAACTCACCCCCGAGCTGAGATCCTCCAAGAACAGACTAACCTCAATCTGTTCTGGAGTAGCTTATTTAAGCTATGCTTTCCCCAAAGCATGTTTCCAATTCTGCGTCCAGAATTTCAGGATGCTTTATTCCTGTTTAGCCTAGGCTTCCCATTTTGGGACTCTTTAAAGCTGCTTTAAGCTTTTCCTCAGCTTTTCCAGCTTTTTCTCACCTCTTCCCAACTATTCCTCTTCATTGGGGAAATTTAGATTTTTCCTCAAAAATCTAAATTAGAAATAATTTCTTTCAAGGATTTTTGAAAGATTTTGGGGAAAGTCTTTTCCTTTTCCATCACTTCATGGATTAGGCATGTGATCTCACTTTCTCATCTGGTCATAGTGCATGTACAATATTTTATTTATTTTTCATAAATAAGTAGTTAACCATATCCACATAATAATTATCCATTGGGGTCCACTCCCCTATGGATTTATGTTCAAATGTCTAATTTGAAAAGCATAGAACTTGGGGGTGTTACATATTCCCCCTCTGAAAATAAACACCGTCCTCGGTGTTGCCGACTATCTACTTAGTTGATTTTGCACATAATTATGAATGCTTTTCCATTATCTTAGCTTCACCGTTCCATGTAGCTTTTCAGCAGTAAAGTGCTCCACTGCACCTTTACTCCAGCTACTGTTCGATTTCGCAATTCAATTTCTTCCCGTTTTCAGATTTGAAGCGGCTCTGGAAGAAATTCTTCTTCTGGTTCCACCTGGACCACATTCCAATCAATAATGTGAGAAGCATCATGTACAAAAATTATATTTTTCTAACAAGGAGATATGAAACTCATCATGAAATTTAATATGCAAGGGTAAGGCTAGTTTATAAGCCATTAGTTTCCCCTCCTTCCAACACCTTCCTTGGTGTTACATTTTTACGTTGACTTTTTCAACTTTGATGAAGATTTCTTCTTCGTTCTTGCTTAGTTCCAGTAGAGTACTCTCTTGCTTTATGCAGTTGATTTTCTTTCTACTTCTTTGCAAGAAGTCGGTCTAGAAAATCTTTTATTCTGTTTTCTCTGTCCACAATTCATACCAATGTAAGTAATGTCAGGTACATACAATTGATAATCCACAACAACATTCTGCATTTCAATAAACTTAAGAAATTCAGTTATTAGTCAAACCGTTCAGGTTCATAATAGTTTAGTGCCCTTTGAGTACACTGCTTATCCTTTCTTGTTTTTCTAGGTGATTTATCTTCACCTTTTTCCTCCTTGTTTCCAGAGTGCACAATTTCCTGTTACACACTTGGCTAAACAATTTTACAACTTTTCATTAGTACTCATACATGAATGGAAACAATCGTATCATATGCATGATTATGCTTGCCCTTATCTTTGAATTTAAGACTCAGGGAAATTACCTAAATTTTACACCAACAAAATTTTATAGTGTGAATGCATGTAATTACTATCATTCATCCCATTCACAAGTATTACTACTTGATAACGTCAAAATGTAATTTGACACAATTTCCCCTTTTTCCAAAGACTTACCCTAATTCATACCTTTACTTGCAGCTTTTACAGTGAATTCACTTTTAATATTTCCTCAGTGAATTATTTCTTCTTCCTTAATCTATCAGGTTTGAAGATATTATATTCATACAACCAAAGTTAACATTATAACATATAACAAGATCACCTATATTTATAATGTTAATTGTAGATTTAACTTATGTCCCACGTGAAATTTGTTTCATTTTAATTTATTATTATTTTATATATGTATATATATATATATATATATATTCTTAATAGGAATTTAAGAATTTACAATTTATATTTAATATACCTCTATTAAATATAATTTGTCATTTTTCTATTATCCACTTTTCTCTATATGTTCCACTATAAGCTTTCCTTCTTCTTTTGTTCCAATAACTATGGTAACACATAGTATTATATACATATTAGGAACATATATCCATTTCTTAACCTTATCCTGAAGGTTAATTTCCCTATAGATATATATATATTCTTGCCCACATAATTATTTATACTCAATTCCACCACACTCTAGTGGGGTTTATAGGTGTATTAATTTTTTTTTTTATTTTTTTTTTAAATTCCTTAACAACCATTCCATATATAAATTTCATATGTCACCTATGAAATTATGTGTTAATTCAAGCCCTTATAATAATTATATATGATTTTCATCCCACTTTTGACTTTGAATATTTATTGGTTACGTTGACTTATACTTACATAAGTACTTGTAACCTTTCTCATTTCACCTCTTCTCTTAATTCACGATGTATATTTCTAGTTGGAATGGTCATCCAATTATCCAACCTTATTTATAACATTTCTTCTTAGAGATATTCTTTCTCGATAATAATTGTGAAACCAATAGTTTAACTTGTCTCTCTTTTCCAACATCACATTTATAACACATACAATCCTATTGCACATACAATCTTATTGCCTCTATTAAGGCCCTTATATACGTACATACCTTATACCATCTATCTCCCATATAGATCCATCCATATACCGAGATACACTTATGTCAACCGCTTATATAACATAGATATCATATGTCAATACATATAACGATATATTACCACATTAACCACTTGTATGTAATAAATATCATATGTGCAATTATATATATATCACATAATTTGTAACATCTTGACAAAGTTTTTCTTTACTCATCTAGCATCTTTATATTTATAAAACCATGGAACATTCCACTTATATTATTCTTAATCACATACATATACATCTTTGGCTTACACACACACACACATATATATATATATATATATATATATATATATATATATATATATATTATCACACATATATATATACCTATGTATTACCGACATACAAATAAAACATTTCACCTATATATATTCTCACACATATATATATATATAGTACTTACATACCAATAAAACATCTCGGGTTCATGTCTGTGCGTCCACCCATATGTATATTTATCTTTATAATTTTTTTTTTTTTTTCTCCCATGATAATTCATAGCATCTACTCCCCATATATCAATTATACCTTTATAACCACCTACTCCATATATATTTATTGATATATAACACAATTCCATATATTTATTTATATATCACATATATATTAGAGCTTTGATTTCGCACTTGCTTGCACATATATGGGTTATTAACTCAACGATAGAGATATACCAATACCGATCCCTTGGAGTCCACTTATCTCTTTCATGCATATCTCTAGAATTCATACATATATATTGATATATCTATATATATCACACTTCTAGTTATTATCGTTGAATAACGATATGAGTATATATATATGTAACTCCTTAACATATATCCATAGCCGTTTATATAACCTACCATGAAATTCGAAGCATACATATATATTTGACTACAAAATCGACACATGTACCTAGCAGCTCTGCGTATCATTACCATGAGTCGTTCTCATACTTGAGTAGGATGAGGAATTTACAGCGCCGTGACCATTGGGATACATAGCAGAGAACTCGGCCAGTGGGAGTGCCACGTCAACGCGTTTTCTTGCGGGGTTTGACTGTGGCTTCACGCGACGTCGACTCTATATCCTTCCGTATACACCTAACCCCTACCCCTAACACCCGGCGACGGTATTTTTATTGTATATTTTTTTTTCTGTTTGATTCACGGCGTGAATTTTCGATGTACCATCATATGCGCAGTATGGTCTGCTACACTTCTTGCAGTTACGTGGCTGATGCTTATTGTGTAACATTTCATTCGTTCTGGTTTTCCATGTGAAATCTCATGTTGACGTTTGATGGTTTGTTGAACAGAGACGGCAACTCATGCCAGGAATTGAGTACTTGACGCCGACAATTTCAGCTCCTGTCCTAGCCACTATGCTACGTGTAACGCTTCCGGTTGCATTACTGTTTGGCCCAATACCATGCATGCCGCCTACTGCCGCTCAGTATCTATTCTGAAAGGTTTTTACATAACCGGGTACCACACGGACAATACATCCAGGTGGTTCTTCAAATCGTTGTTGGGATTCTCTGATGTCTAGGGCAACGTGATTAGGGTTCACATTCTATTACCTAGTACCTCGGCTGCGTTCCCTAGCTTATCCCTCCGCTAGCGATTTGTTTATTTATCTAGCGTCGGTTATCATTCGATACATTTGGGTTGGGATTGATGGGGATTTCCATCTATTTTCCTGAGGGAGCGACTTGTTCCAGGGAGATATCTGATACAGGAGTATCAGGTCAGTGGAAACGTTTTTCCTTCTTTACATTCTGTAACTTATTCGGATGTTTGTGTTTTTCCTTTTACAATGCTGTATCTGAATCGGCTATGAATCTTCTGTGCAGAGGGTGTAGGTGATGGGGGTTTTTTAGGCTGCCCTCAGTATGCGTCGTAACTGACAAAAGCCCTTAATCGGTTTTCTCTTAGATCGATGTCCGATCTCAGATGTCTGGCTGCGGTGCTACAGTTTTATGTTGTAACTCGCATTCATTTTATTAGTAGCTGTTGTTCGAATCGATTGTTATTCTAGAGCTTATGTGTTGACTTATTCCATTGTACAGGTGCTATTGACTCCGCAACCCTGCGGGATGAAGACCCGGACATCTTCTGTGGGTAACCTTCTTCTCTGAACACGCTTTCGTCCCATTATTTATGTTGTTGGAAAGGATAGTAGTTTCTGCCATATAAACGAATATGGCAGCACGCCGAAACGACTCTGTCTTTCCGGAATACTCGATACCCAAATGATTAATCGCTCTTTCTGTGTGTCAATTTATCGGCTTAAATGTTTATAGGAACCCAGCTACGCGTTTTGTCTGATGTTGTATGGCCACGTCTATGGCATTTTACTGTTTGATCTGCTATTGTTCAGAGAATAATGGATATACATATGGTAGGTAGAATTTTCTCTGCGGGTTTCGCGTTATACTTGAAATATAACTCTGGGTCCCAACCTATGAACTCCGTTTCGTATTTAAACAAACCCTAAATGGCGCTATTTGCTGTTGCATTCTACAGTATTAGAGTGAACGAGCATACGGTCTAAGAATGAGTCGTTAGGGTTGTAACATGAGCAGGCCTTTTATCTCTCGGTCTTCACTCATTTATGTGATGTATTGCAAGCAATATCGGATCGAGTTATTTGTTTTCCCTCTCGACATATATATGAATTATCGAAACGAACTTGTTAGCTCTCGGCGTTTTTATAATTGAACTTTGGGATAATCCACATGCATTAATATAGTTATACGCTGGATTTCAAGGCCGTAGGCTCATATAGATATTCCCTTAACGTAACTGTTTTGTAGTTATATCCTCTTGTTGATCTATATCATTCATAACTATATGATTCGTTTTTTTTTCTTTTTGATATTAAAAGACTTAGTTGGGTCTGCTCCTGACCCGTATTAACATATATATAAATTGCAAATGGGTGAATGTCAGAGAGTCATTCGTTCACCCACTACACGTACATCTTAATGTTTCTGTGTATATATATACTTGTATTGTTATTCTTTTTAGTTCGTGGCTCGGTATTCTATATATATATACTTTACCTTGTGTATACTTAGATGTATGCCGTAACATTTGAATAGATGTTTACATAGATGTATGACAAGTCTAAGTACTTCGTAAGTATCGTACATGGTTCTGGAATTAAAGGCAGATATAGAATTGAGATCTATACTCTTGTAATCATTATAAAAATCATATAAAGTAGAGTTATTCTTTGGTTAGCACAAATTAAAGTTCCCTATTTTAATATCATTTCATTTTCCCTTTTATTTATTTATTTGAGTACCATAGCAATGTTAGTTCTGTTCCACTATTTTATTTTTCTAGCATACCTAAGCGCATATATTGTCATATGGTATGTTATATATAGGTATTCAATAGTCATTGTAACGTAAAACTTAATTGTAACTTTAATCCGTGACTATGATGCTTAGTCCAGAATTTGAGATGCATTTCACAACATAATATGCTCTATCAATGCTATGATTTGTATATTCCTTAGGTAGACTAGAATTTCTTTTAAAAGCTAGAAAATGTCGACATGCCTAATCTGACCTCTTTTAATTTTCTGCTATGATATCCTATAACTCTAAGTCTACTAATATAGTTTTCCGCTTGCATATGAGCATACAATTTCACAATTGTACACATATATGGTGTAAGGTAATATTCAATTTTCCTGCATATCTTTGAGTGTCAAAATTCATGGTATTTACTTCCAGCTGTTTATATTTATCCCATGTACTTTCTAGTACTTCTATAATGTTTCTCTAGCAGACTCATAAGCATACAATATAACATTTGTGCCTACAATGACCAAAACCAGAATTAATCATCTGTAGAGGGTAAGTACTTCAGATTTAAACCGACCTTGGTTTAGAGATTCTTCTCTATGGATTTTCTGGGCTACAACTAAACAGTATCTGAAAGGTGAAGGCCGGATGATGGGTTCTGTTAAATGTAGTACCAAAATCAAACATACCGATTCTCTTAAATGTTTATATGTAGCTAATTCATACCATAGAACATCTGAATGAACAGAAAATTTCAGGAACATACCACTATTGCAATTGACCAACCTCCCACCACAGAACAACCTTGACTCTTATCTCTAGAAGTTCCCTTTTCTATGTATCTAGGGAATAAATATAAATTCATTTTTCTCTTGTTTTTCATCACAGTAAGGAACACTTAGTTTAGCAGTTTTTAGAATGGAAATCATCCTTCTATACTCCTTGTAGTCTTTGCTAGACATCTGCATGTTCCTGGTAGTACCATTTTCCCTTTTCCTCTCCATTAACTTCAGCATTGATCTTTTCTACTGTATTTAGATGGTTTCAGTATCTTAACTTTATGAACGCTGAAATTTCTTTTACATAACGATGATAGTAGAACAATAGCTAAATATGTCATTATAAACTTTTTTCATACTCTATTATTTTACATAGAAATACTATTTTTCTGAGAGATATCGGTTTCCAGTTTTAAACCTATTATAGGTTTAACCATTCTGGTATATGAGCCTCCTCATATCACTCCCATATCAATGTTTCTACTTCATCACAATCTGTTACATGTATACCTGAAAGTATACCTGAAAGTATATCCAAGATATTTGTATACTTGAAGAAATATTTTTAATATTCATAAAATTTATAACAGTTAACCATTTCTTTGTGAGCACATATCTTGCCCAATTTTTGAACTTTGCTCCGATACCATTTGTCACGTCTCCCAGACCCATTTTTTTTTTTTTTCATTTTCATAACATGTCTAGATACATCACCCCGATTGGGGAAGACAATTGAACCTGTGATGAGTGCTACACATATAACATAACTCAAATATTCTCCGCTTTATGCGCCGATAACAATTATAGTTTTTATACTGAATCACTTACAAATTCAGACTGTTATCCGGGGTTTAGATTATTTTCAGTACTTATAGACAGCCATGGAATACAAGAATTTCCATGAGAATTTTTGGGCTTGACCTCCCCTCTTCTCAGTCCATATAGTAGACTTATATATATATATATATTACTTTGTATTTCTCAGGTTTTCTGTTCAGATTTGTGTCCAACACTAGATGATCACTAGGCCCTTACTCAAACTTTCCAGTTTGCAGGCCTGATAAAATTTTCAACATTTTAAAGTTTCAGCATCGAGGTATAGATGTATGCCTCCTCGCATACATCTATCTCTACGCAGCTAACCTCCATTGCTCCAACTACTTTCCCAGTAGTTTCTATGGACGGTAAACAGATGCTCTGTTCATGGTATTTTTACACATGCTTACAATCTTCCCTCACACAAACTTTTATCACACAATAGATTTTGCAATAGGCTTTTCCCCCCTTATTTTTCTGTTACAACCATTCAACATGTGTGACACTATGGTACAGATTCAACTGTTCCATGGGAAAACTAGGAAACAGATCCTCTTGCTTCACTCAAATGGAGGTAGAGAATACTGAACTGGATAGTTTAGAATCCCTAGTGTTAGATCCTCGTCCTTAGTTAGGATTCAGCTTTTGCTTCCATATGTGTACAATTACATTTAATAGAATAATGTAAATTCTAAATTTTACAATTCTTTCCATTGTAACACAGCTGACATGTTGAACCCCATACCGCTATCACAGGGTTGTTGTTCCCTACTTTCTGTTATTGATTACAGTGAATTCTATGCCATCAGTATTGTTATGATAGGTTTAGTTGTTTGGTACTTGCTGTTCATGGGTACTGTTTTGTTAACATTTTCTGTTTATACACAGAAATTAAATATTTCTTTAAGAGATAGCAAGCTATACCTATACATGGTTATTAGATTTTCTGTTCAATTGATCTATCATCTCTAACCTCATTACTACCAGATACTCATCCATACAACCCAACCATTTGTCTGCTATCAATAGCTTTGGTTTGAAATTACATGAATTACTTAACAATTAATCAATCTAACATTTGCATAATGCACCATAACATGACAATTCATAAACTGCATAATGAACCATAACATCACAATTCATAAAACATGGATATGTTTAATACAGACTTACAGAAATCTCCCAATTTATGCATGCACACCACTACTATGACCAGTCCACCCAACCTTAGAGTTCGTTTGTCTCCAGAACTCACCCCCGAGCTGAGATCCTCCAAGAACAGACTAACCTCAATCTGTTCTGGAGCAGCTTATTTAAGCTGTGCTTTCCCCAAAGCCTGTTTCCAATTCTGCGTCCAGAATTTCAGGATGCTTTATTCCTGTTTAACCTAGGCTTCCCATTTTGGGACTCTTTAAACAAATTTGAAAAGCATATAACTTGGGGGTGTTACAATTATATTAAATATCTTTATATCTTAAAAAAACATAATTATATTTATTCTTCTATATTCCATGTTAAATAATATAAAATACCTTTGTTATAGACAGAAGTGATTAATATATTTAATATAAAGACTAAAATCAAAGTGTTACAACACTAGTTACATCCTTAATTTCTACTCTAAGTGTTAGTTTCTAATTTCTTAATTAGATCATTTCTTCCTGAAAAAGAGAAAAAGTTAAAAAATGATAGCATGTTAGAATATCAAAATAAAAAGTTAAAAAATAATATCATGTTAGAATATCATTTTGATTGGATTCTAACTAGTTGCTCCAATTACCAATTTAGATTATTTGTGAGAGTTAGACAATAGTTGAAACTCCTAGTCATGTTTTATAGCTCACATTAACCTTACTTTCCTAGATATCTTTACATAATCATTTACTTTCATAGATATTTTTACATAATCATTGTTATGGTCGTAAAAAATTGTAAAGTAAATTAATGATTTTATAGTTGGAATCAAAGTTAGGAACTTAATGAAGGGATGAGACAATGAGTAATATTTTTCCATTTAAAATATTGAGAATGTATGAGGCAGGTTGTTATAGCACTCATCACAAGTTCAATTCCCTTTGGGGTGATGTATTTGTACATGTTGATAAAGATAGAGTTAAAAAGAAAAAAAAGAGAAAATGAAAGGTATTGCCAAACTTATAATAATAATAATAATAGTTATATTAGATACAACTTTTCATTAAAGTATAAACATCGCTACTCTAAAATATTCATGACTAATAAATAATAATTATTTAAAAACAGATATATGAATATATTTGAAATCAATAATGATATGAATAACGTATATTAAACTATGTAATTTTTTTAATGTAATTTATATGTATATTTCAATAATAATAATTTTCAAAAAATAAAAAAAATCCAGTTTTTTGATCTATATAAAATTTACTCACTTAGATTATAAAAATCAAAATTATCAACCATTATTATATTATATTAAATATCTTTATATCTTAAAAAAACATAATTATATTTATTCTTCTATATTCCATGTTAAATAATACAAAATACCTTTATTATAGACACAAGTGATTAATATATTTAACATAAAGACTAAAATCAAAGTGTTACAACACTAGTTACATCCTTAATTTTCAATAACTAACGGGTGCAAAACAGTTAATATCCAATGGATGGCTCAGAAATTTTACTATTTTAACATTAAATTGATGGCTAATAAATTTTATTCGCAAAATATCTAATTTAATTAAAGAATTTTACCACAGACCTAAGTATATCATCGCAGATTTTATAATTTAAATTTTAACATCAAATGAATGGTGGTTAACGTGCCTTACCAAATTTGAAGTGGTTAACGTGCCTTACCAAATTTGAAGTCAGTGCCACGTCACGTGGAAACGCTACTCCTAACTTGAAAATGACCATGGACCAGGTCAGCAGTGTGGGCACCAGCGGAGTTTGGGATGGCAGGTGCATTAAAACGGCTATGATGTAGTTTGGGAGGGAAAGAACGAATTTAAAAAACCATAGCCGTTGTGGGCATGAATAAATGAATGGGCATTAAAACGATTATGATGCGGTTTGGGAAAGTCAATTGAGAAAAGCATAGTCGTTGAGGACATGAAGAAATGGATAAGGATTGATGTTTTCCATTCATTCAGACACAAGCAAGTCCATATACAGGTGCACATCTGAGTTACAGCTGATGGTTAATCTCTTGGCATCGAGAAGGAGAATGCTATAGAGTACTGCATAGAGGGCGGTGGGTTGCTGAGCAGAGCACAACAGACTGCTACAGAGCACGGCACAGAGGGCGGTGGGTTGTTGATTTTGTGCTGATGCAGTGCACCTTGTGTATTTGTCCTTTTTCGTTTTTTATTTCTTCTTCTTTTTTCTTAGTCTGTGAATGCTTTAGCAATATCCATCGTTATTTCTCACTTCTTGCTCGTAGTATATTCCTGGGCTTTTCTTTTATTTTATTTTTTTTAATTGTTTAGATTTGTTTCTGTCTGGGAGATGGCCGGTTGGCCTTCTTACTCTCTATAGCCATGGTTATTGTACATAGCACATATTGTGTAACTGTTTATTTTGCACATCCCACATGCACTGTTTCTTTTGGGTATATTTTTTTGTGCGCGTGCAGGCTTAGAAAAGATTGCTGAAGAGCTCCACTGGAAACGTTGGACTACCCTAATGTTAATACTCAATTCTGAAGAATACTTATTCGAGGTATTTCTCATATACTTTACACTGAGCTCTACTCTAGTTTCTAAATAATTTATGTTGTATTTTCAATCAATAATTAGGTAAGCTATTCTGGAAACCAAGTTACGAAAATAAATTAAAACCATCTTTCTTTGTTGGATTCTCCCTCTTGAATGTTTTTTCACTGTTTTCTACTTGGATTCTTAACGAAAACCTAAGTAAGCTTCGCTCTCTCGTAAGCAAATTTTAAATCACCTTTCCCAACAGTATTCCACATTCGCGACTACTTGACATGATATTCTCTCAATAAGTTCAGGCTTTATTTTAATTTTTTTGATGAAAACCTTATATTCCATGGAGAGCCTGGAGATGATGAGCATGTCCCCGTATTGAGGCAACTTATGGGTGAAACAAGCATTCAAAAGTCGAAACTGATTAAGAAAAAATAAAACCAAGACCGCACCGCTATCATTTCTATAAGTTGTTAACTGTTATTTTAGAAACAATACACATAATCAACGCCGAACGCCTTCCTAATTAAAAGGATAAAAGCTCCATGGCTTCTGGTTCGGGGACAATAACCTTGTATGCTGATTCTTTCTTTCGTTTACGTTTTCGTCAGCTTATTGAGAATTTTGTTGATCCATTTCAATCTCCAAATATTAATACTTATTAAAGTAATCGTTATATTTGAAAGGTCAGTAATTAGATATACACAAATATTTTATATTTATTTGAGGCTGGATGATAAAATTGTATTGTGTTTTTTTTAATAATCAAGAAAGTGACCTTAAGAAAGTGCTATTTTATTAGAGGAAGAAACAGCATAGTTTCAACATATTTGTTTTTGTTTGTAATTTGGCTTTTCACAATCACTATGCAATGAGATTTTATGGTGAGATCTTACTCTGTTTAAAGTAAATGTTTATTCATGATCAGTTTGGGTAATTTTTAATTATAAATTATTGTTATTTTTTTAGTCACAATTAAATTAAATTGTAATTAATATTTATTATTGATATATTTAAATGATATTTTGTGCATTTGTATTAATTAAATTGGGGAGAAACAATATTTTGAGGAAATTTCATTGAATTGTTTTGAATATGAAGTAGATGTATTTTTGGGTTTTTAATTTTTAGAAATATATTTGAGATATATACTATATTTTCAGATTTAAAAAGAATATTAAAGTTTATTCAAAGTAAATAAATAGTAATTAGTAGACCGAAAATGATTATGAAAAATAGTATATTTTGATTGAAAATTTCAATTTTAATTTGATTTTATTCTGACGTAAATTTGTCTGTACTTTCTTATATATTGTACATACTAGCTTTCAATATTTTGGTGTATTTTTTCATATGAATTTTATAAAGTAAAGCTTTTAATATTTTAGTATATTTTAGAGCAAAGAGGTAGAGAGGAAGATGAAAGAAGATAAATGTGAAGATGGAAATGTGGGTAAATAGTGAGGATGGGAAAGTGGGGAAGAGATAGGAAGAGGAAGACAAGAGGAGAGAGTGAGTTAGTGGGTGTACATGTGTGTGAGAGAGAGGGAGAGAAGGAGAGAGTGATATTAAGATGAAAGAAGATAAATGTGAAGAGGGAAATGTGGGTAGATAGTGAGAATGGGAATGTGGGGAAGAGATAGGAAGAGGGAGACAAGAGGAGAGAGTGAGCAAGTCGGTCTACATGTGTGAGAGATTGAGGGAGAGAAGGAGATGGGTGAGAGGGTGAGAGATGTAGAAAAGGATAGCTCTAGTGGGAGAGAGGTAAAAATAGAGATTAGTAGAGTGAGAAAGAGATGTCAAAGACAGAGGGGGAGATGGAGAAAAAGAGGGAGTAAGGGGCAGAGAGATGTGGGTAGGGAGGCAGAGAGATAGAGCTTGAGATGGAATTTTTGAAAGACATATTAAGCAAGGTAAGTAAGGATAGTATGAGAGGAAGTGAGAGGGACGAAGGTAGATAGATGGGCACTGAGGAGAGAGAGAGGGAGAGAGAGAGGGAGGAGGAGAAAGAGAGAGAGAGAGGGGGAGAGGGAAGGGGAGGAGGAGGGGGCAGCGAGTGAGAGGGAGGAGGAGGCGGAGGAAGGTGAGGGGGAGAGGGAGAGGTAGGGGAGGACGGGGAGGGGCAGGCGGAGGAGAGAGAGCTTGAGATGGAATTTTTGAAAGAAATATTAAGCAAGGTAAGTAAGGATAGTAGGAGAGGCAGTGAGAGGGACAAAGGTAGAGAGATGGGCAGTGAGGAGAGAGAGAGAGAGGGTGGGGGGGTGTGGAGGGGGAGGTGGGAGAGAGGGAGAGGGACGGGGAGAAGGCAGCGAGTGAGAGGTAGAAGGAGGAGGAGGAGGAGGAAGGTGAGAGGGAGAGGGAGAGGGAGGGGGGAGAGAGGGAGAGGTAGGGGAGGAGGTGGTGGGGGTGGGGGGGAGAGGGGAGAGAGAGGGAGAGGGATGGGGAGGGGTCAGCGAGTGAGAGGGAGGATGAGGAGGAGGAAGGTGAGAGGGAGAAGGAGAGGGAGAGGGAGGGGGGAGAAAGGGAGAAGTAGCGGAGGAGGAGAAAGGGAGGCAGAGGGGAGAGAGGGAGAGGGAGGGAGAGAGGGTGAGGTGGGAGAGGTGAGAGGGAGAGGGAGGGAGGGAAAGAAGGAGGAGGGGGAGGTGAGGGGGAGGGAGGCGACAGCGAGTGAGAGGAAGGAGGAGGAGGAGGGAGAGTGAGAGGGGAGAGAGGGAGGAGGAGGTGGAGGAAGGTGAGAGGGAGAGGGAGGGGGAGAGAGGGAGAGGGAGAGGTTGGGGGAGGTGGGGGAGAGGGAGAGGGATGGGGAGGGGGCAGCGAGTGAGATGGAGGAGGAGGAGCAGGAAGGTGAGAGGGAGAGGGAGGAGGGAGAGAGGGAGAGGTAGGGGAGGAGGTGGAGGGGGAGCAGGAGAGAGGTAGGCGGAGGAGAGAGAGAGGGGGGGAGGAGGAAAAATAAAGAGAGAGAGGGGGGGGAGGGAGAGAGGGAGAGATAGGGGGAGAGAGGGAGAGGGACGGGGAGAGGGCAGCGAGTGAGAGGGAGGATGAGGAGGGGGGAGAGAGGGAGAGGTAGGGGAGGAGGTGGAGGGGGAAGGTTAGAGGGATAGGGATATGGAGAGGGAGGTGGGAGAGAGGGAGAGGTAGGGGAGGAGGTGGAGGGGGAAGGTTAGAGGGATAGGGATAGGGAGAGGGAGGTGGGAGAGAGGGAGAGGTAGGGGAGGAGGTGGAGGGGGAGGGGGAGGGGAAGAGAGGGAGGCAGAGAGAGAAGGAGGGAGGGGGAGGAGGAGGGGGATAGAGGGTGAGGGAGAGTGAGAGGGAGGGGGAGAGGGGAGAGAGAGAAAGGGAGGAGGAGGGGGCGACAAGTGAGAGGGAGGAGGTGGAGGAGGAGGAAGGTGATAATAACCTTCTTCATGACAGTAACCTTGGTGCGAGGACAATGAGTCTCCAAACAATACAATGATAAGGTGAAAATATATAGGAAAAAAAGTTGGTGACCTTAATGACAATGTTGATCTATATTACAGTGAGGCAATGACGAAATTGTATAACAATGATGATGACAACATACAATGATATTGAAATAACTCTTTAGATATCAAATTGTTCAATTTACAAATGTCATTGTGAACTAACTTTGGTGGGCCCTAAAAGACCTGATATGTTAAATGCTAAGTTGCACGAAGTGCTGAAACCTTTGGAAGTTTATGAAATGGGTATGGTTGGAAACGTGACCGCCCAAAAATGGAAATGTTTTATATATATATATATATATATATATATATATATATATATATAATTCTTTTAAAAATAAGTTAAAACACAACTTGCAAGAAAAAAAGAATGAGACGTGTAAAACCCGGTCTATGTTAACTCTCATAAATCATTAAATCATTTGAAATCCAATATTATCATTTATAAAGGAGGTTGTACATCCAAGATTATAATATTAACCTATACACATGAGGCTTTACATCTAAAATTATCTTTTATACATGGTTATATGTGATGAAAATGAGGCATAACATATGGTAATGACAAGTACAATTAAATATATTATAATCCTAATCGTCAACTTCATTAACAAAATTAGAACAAGTGAATTTTTAAGAGCGTGGAATGATTAGAGATAGATTAGTGTGTGGATTTATTACACATAAAATTTAGTGCTATATTGAATCTATTTTGGCCATAGAAGGGCCCCACAACCTTCTTCGGTGCTTGAGTGAGCCCGCAAAAGGAAAAAAGTCATGGAAATGGGTCAAAATTAGTAGAAAATGGGGCAAAATTGGGATGAAACTCCATAGAAACCTATCAACGACGTTTCATTGGAATTTCCAAATCAGGAAACTCCACCCAAATGTTTCAGCTTCATTTCAGTGGCGTTTTAGTGGCGTTTCAGTGTTGCGATGAGTTTCGGGTACGAAGAGTCAAGACGCCACCTCGGGGGTTTTTTCTTACAACACAGGTTAAATGCATCTCATTATGGATGTGCTTTGTGTCTCAAATAAAAAATTAATGAATATCCAATAGAAGAATAATTTGGATGGGTTTTTCCCTTTGTAGGGTTTTGCTGAGGTTCTGACAAAAATATTGATGTCTCTTTTGTGCATGCTTTTCTTCTAATGTTCGTTTATGTTTCGTTGTAATGTTGAAGTTATTGTTCTTTCTACACAATTGCTAATAATTGAATATGTTGTGGGGTGAATGTTTAAAAATTCAATTATCAATAGAAAATAATAATATAGACCTAAAAAATAAAAAGTTGAGTCACTATTTATCAATTATACACCAAGTGATTATATTACTCGTATTTACATAAATCTAACATCATTGTTTTGTTTCATGTTGTTTCCATTTTCTCATTACCATTTGAAAATGAATGTACATTATTGCATCACACTTTGGCGTTTTCAATTTATTCCATAAGTGTAGCTTATATGTTTCCTCAATAATCCATTAAAATAGATCATTAATGCATTCATTTCATCCATTGTGCAACCAAAATGAATTTTGAAGAGATTTTATAGAAAAAGTTTGATTGGGTTAGTTTTATGGAAGAGAAGTGTGTATGTGTTTTTTATTGGAGGCATAGAAAGATTTAGGATGAATAGGAGCATATTTTGCTTCATAGTTGGGATGGAAAGTTCCACTCATGAAATTGTATTCAAATAAATTAAAACACAAACCGTGATCATGAGGTTACAATTGTTGTGAGACATGTCCATCTATGATTCATGTCTTACATACAAGTGTTATCCATGAGAAACATGTGGAACATATATGGGATTAAGCTTACACATGTTTGAAAGATGGAGGCTCTCTGATTACTTATTATCTTTCCCTCTTCTTATCCTATTTTTACAAGGTGAACCCATCCCGTATGTTCATGCCATGAAACTGTTGGGAAAGGAATAAAGCTATGTGTCTCCTGGATTCAATTTACATCAAATATTATTTCTATGAACATTAGGTCATCATAAAGAGGAAGGCCGGGTTGTGAAATATTTGGAAACTACTTATATCTAGTGTAAATTTGGATATCTAGTTGGTATTTAATTTTCATCATGTCTATTGAATCCATAAAATATGAAATCAACATGAAGATGACCCCAAGAGAGTATGGGAATGAAAATACACCTTATAAAATATACAAATACAATATTAATAACTTGATATATAGTTTTGTTGTTGAATTTTTCGAAGAATAGAGGAGGAAAATATCAAATAGGATACCTAAAAAAAGTTGAAATAAAATATAATAAAAATATATGACTAACTTTAACATTGATTTCACTTTGAAATTTCACTAACAATATGCTTTTGAAAATCTACTGTAAGTATTAGTTTCTAATTTATTAATTAGATCATTTCTTCCTGAAAAGGATAAAAAGTTTTCTTGATTAGATAATTTTTTCCTGAAAAAGATTAAAAGTTAAAAAATGATAGCATGTTAGAATATCATTTTGATTGGATTCTAACTAGTTGCTCCAATTACCAATTTAGATTATTTATGAGAGTTATACAATAGTTGAAATTTCACTAACAATATGCTTTTGAAAATCTACTGTAAGTGTTAGTTTCTAATTTCTTAATTAGATCATTTCTTCCTAAGGGATAAAAAGTTTTCTTGATTAGATAATTTATTCCTGAAAAAGATAAAAAGTTAAAAAATGATAGCATGTTAGAATATCATTTTACATAATCATTTACTTTCATAGATATGTTTACATAATCATTGTTATGGTCGTAAAAAATTCTAAAGTAAATTAATGATTTTATAGTTGGAATCAAAGTTAGGAAGCTAATGAAGTGCTGAGACAATGAGTAATATTTTTCCATTTAAAATATTGAGAATGTATGAGGCTGGTTGTTATAGCACTCAACACAAGTTCAATTCCCTTCGGGGTGATGTATCTGGACATGTTGATAAAGATAGAGTTAAAAAGAAAAAAAAAAAAGAGAAAATGAAAGGTACTACCAAACCTATAATAATAATAATAGTTATATTAGATACAACTTTTCATTAGTGTATAAACATCTCTACTCTAATACATTCATGACTAATAAATAATAATTATTTAAAAACAGATATATGAATATATTTGAAATCAATAATGATATGAATAACGTATATTAAACTATGTGATTTTTTTAATGTAATTTATATGTATATTTCAATAATAATAATTTTCAAAAAATAAAAAAAATCCAATTTTTTTATCTATATAAAATTTAGTCACTTAGATTATGAAAATCAAAATTATCAACCGTTATTATAATATATTAAATATCTTTATATCTTAAAAAAACATAATTATATTTATTCTTCTATATTCCATGTTAAATAATACAAAATACATTTATTATAGACACAAGTGATTAATATATTTAATATAAAGACTAAAATCAAAGTGTTACAACACTAGTTACATCCTTAATTTCTACTCTAAGTGTTAGTTTCTAATTTCTTAATTAGATCATTTCTTCCTGAAAAGGATAAAAAGTTTTCTTGATTGGATAATTTATTCCTGAAAAAGAGAAAAAGTTAAAAAATGATAGCATGTTAGAATATCAAAATAAAAGTTAAAAAATGATAGCATGTTAGAATATCATTTTGATTGGATTCTAACTAGTTGCTCCAATTACCAATTTAGATTATTTGTGAGAGTTAGACAATAGTTGAAACTCCTAGTCATGTTTTGTAGCTCACATTAACCTTACTTTCGTAGATATCTTTACATAATCATTTACTCTTATAGATATTTTTACATAATCATTGTTATGGTCGTAAAAAATTGTAAAGTAAATTAATGATTTTATAGTTGGAATCAAAGTTAGGAACCTAATGAAGGGCTGAGACAATTCTCCAAATCTATTACTCATTATTTCTAAAACTCATAAAATATACCAACTTGGAAATATAATTTATTTCCATGGAAGGAAATAAATTATTATAAATAAAATAATTAAGAAATAATTCTTCCAATATTCTTATAATCAACAATTACAAGAATATTCTTCATTTAATATCAATATAATAATTAATAATATTTAATTATTTAATAACCCTCATTTTATGAGAGTTTTTATGGTGGCTTATGCGAGGGATATTACATATTTAAAAACAGATATATGAATATATTTGAAATCAATAATGATATGAATAATGTATATTAAACTATGTAATTTTTTTAATGTAATTTATATGTATATTTCAATAATAATAATTTTCAAAAAATAAAAAAAATCCAGTTTTTTGATCTATATAAAATTTAGTCACTTAGATTATAAAAATCAAAATTATCAACCATTATTATATTATATTAAATATCTTTATATCTTAAAAAAACATAATTATATTTATTCTTCTATATTCCATGTTAAATAATATAAAATCCCTTTATTATAGACACAAGTGATTAATATATTTAATATAAAGACTAAAATCAAAGTGTTACAACACTAGTTACATCCTTAATTTTCAATAACTAACGCATGCAAAATAGTTAATATCCAATGAATGGCTCAGAAATTTTACTATTTTAACATTAAATTGATGGCTAATAAATTTTATTCGCAAAATATCTAATTTAATTAAAGAATTTTACCACAAACCTAAGTATATCATCGCAGATTTTATAATTTAAATTTTAACATCAAATGAATGGTGGTTAACGTGCCTTACCAAATTTGAAGTCAGTGCCACGTCACGTGGCAACGCCACTCTTAACTTGAAAATGACCATCGACCAGGTCAGCAGTGTGGGCACCAGCGGAGTTTGGGATGGCAGGTGCATTAAAACGGCTATGATGTAGTTTGGGAGGGAAAGAACGAATTTAAAAAACCATAGCCGTTGTGGGCATGAATAAATGAATGGGAATTAAAACGATTATGATGTGGTTTGGGAAAGTCAATTGAGAAAAGCATAGTTGTTGAGGACATGAAGAAATGGATAAGGATTGATGTTTTCCATTCATCTAGAGACGCAAGCAAGCCCATATACAGGTGCACATCTGAGTTACAGCTGATGGTTAATCTCTTGCAATCGAGAAGGAGAATGCAAAGCCTTTGTGACACCAATGCGAATCGAGTACATAGAATCCTCACAATCTCCACCATACATGTCGAAGAAATTCAAAGGAAATTTCTGTAAATTGGAAGCATGGTGGTTCATTTCGTCCAGGTGATCGAGTTCGGCATAGGAGTTATGTCATCAAGCTCTGATTCCATTAATGGTATATATACATATGGATTATCTCTATTCATGAAAATAGATATGTATTTATCTTCATCAATTTTGTATACTGCTAATCGCTTCTGCATTCAAACTGAGCAGAATTCCGCTACACAGCAGTGCATAGAGGATGGTGGGTTGTTGTGTTCGGTTGGGCTGAGCAGAGCACCGTAGAATGCTATAGAGTACTGCATAGAGGGCGGTGGGTTGCTGAGCAGAGCACAATAGACTGCTCTAGAGCACGGCACAGAGGGCGGTGGGTTGTTGATTTTGTGCTGATGCAGTGCACCTTGTGTATTTGTCCTTTTTCGTTTTTTATTTCTTCCTTTTTCTTAGTCTGTGAATGCTTTACCAATATCCATCGTTATTTCTCACTTATTGCTCGTAGTATATTCCTGGGCTTTTCTTTTATTTTCTTTTTTTTAATTGTTTAGATCTGTTTCTGTCTAGGAGATGGGTGGTTGGCCTTCTTACTCCCTATAGCCATGGTTATTGTACATAACACATATTGTTTAACTGTTTATTTTGCACATCCCACATGCACTGTTTCTTTTGGGTATATTTTTTTGTGCGCGTGCAGGCTTAAGTGGAAACGTTGGACTACCATAATGTTAATACTCAGCTCTGAAGAATACTTATTCGAGGTATTTCTCATATACTTTACACTGAGCTCTACTCTAGTTTCTAAATAATTTATGTTGTATTTTCAATCAAAAATTAGGTAAGCTATTCTGGAAACCAAGTTACGAAAATAAATTAAAACCAAGCTATTCTGGAAACCAAGTTACGAAAATAAATTAAAACCATCTTCCTTTGTTGGATTCTCCCTCTTGAATGTTTTTTCACTGTTTTCTACTTGGATTCTTAACGAAAACCTAAGTAAGCTTCGCTCTCTCGTAAGCAAATTTTAAATCACCTTTCCCAACAGTATTCCACATTCGCGACTACTTGACATGATATTCTCTCTCAATAAGTTCAGGCTTTATTTAAACTTTTTGATGAAAACTTTATATTCCTTGGAGAGCCTGGAGATGATGAGCATGTCCCCGTATTGAGGCAACTTATGCGTGAAACAAGCATTCAAAAGTCGAAACTGATTATGAAAAAATAAAACTAAGACCGCACCACTATCATTTTTATAAGTTTTTAATTGTTATTGTAGAAACAATTCACATAATCAACGCCGAACGCCTTCCTAAGTAAAAGGATAAAAGCTCCATGGCTTCTGGTTTGGGGACAATAACCTTGTATGCTGATGTAACATCCCTCGCTTACAGAAATTTTTTTTTTTTTTTTTCCACGAAGGGTTTCCTTTCGATTTTTCTATTCATCTCGTCATTGGAATACTGATTTCAAAAAAATCAACTTTACTTCCCTTTTATAGAATTTCCGATAGTTATCTAGAAATTCCATTTTCATAAAACATTAGACACCTTACCTATATTACTTTCAAACAAATATATATATATTTATATATATATATATTTATATATTGTTACAACCTTGAATCATATTAATAAGGTTGGTTCCCTTTTTGTTTCCTACTAACCTTTATACATTCAACATATGTATATATATTTGGGTTTCCTATATATCACCCCCATATGCCTATATATCCATATATATATATATATATATATATATATATATATATATATGTGGAGCTAGCCTCCTTGTGTTAATCACTATTACAATAGATAGGTATACATGGATATATTTACATATACAGAACTGTACCACACACCCGAGAGCAAACTATATAATAATGATATATGTAAGTCCCCTCTTTGGGTAGAACCAAGCTTACATAATTATCTTTTGGGTAACGAGTACGTGTGGCAATATTAATTCAATGATTACGTGTATATATATTGACTCTATAATTATATATATATATATATATATAACACATATGCGGCCAACACGCATATTGGTTCACACGATTAATTTAATCCGCCGCAAGGTAATGTATATTATTAACTTAGTCATTTTAACAATTTGTTGGGGCCTTGTGCTTATATAACCCGGCCCATACAAAGTCATACCTTGGCATTTACGCCTTACATCGCTTAATTTTAATTTGACGTCCGGAATGTGACTATCTATCTATGTGCTAACCCTCGTTTTTGGATCTCTAACCCTAACGTGTTGAGTTTGGTGTTGCAGGTGTGTACGCCAGTGGCCGAGTTATTAACGGCGACTTCATTATTAATTTTTCATACTTCTGCAGATCGCCTCCCTTGGGATGATGTCCCGATATGTAAACGTGGAACCAGATGGTAGCTGGGATCACTTTCGACAGTGTACCCACCTGACTGTTCATCCTGATTCCTTACAGCTGCGGGAGAGTATTATTCAAGTTAACTTCTGAGTTAATGTGTGAAAGTGTCGATGATCGACGCGGCTCGCTTCATACTGAGCGAGAGTTGGACGGGTGGCCTACTGTTTGACTGATCGGTGCATCCCAGTACCGAGAAGGACCGATCTCTGTCTAGGAGAATGATCTCCTAGTTTTAACACACTATGCGTGGGCAGGCCGAACTACTCCATCTTGGGCTTCTCACTGCTGCCTGGTACGGGTCTGTCAAAGAGCCGTGTTTTCTTGATCAACCCGGGGATTTCTTGGGTCTCCTGTACCCGTGAAATTAGGGTTACCAGGTTACCTTTTAAATCGATTCTACTGTGCTGTTTGCTCATCCTATTTTTCCCTATTCTTCCTGAAGGTATCACCGAGTCGTTTTCCCCCTCTCCTCGCTAGTGATTGAGGGTGTGCTCGGGTTCGATTGCCATCACGCTTCTTCGCTTCTGGTGTAGGGTTTGATCTTCACACAGAGTTCCAGCATGTTAACCAGAGACTCTTCTACCTCTCTGAACTCTGTTGAATGTTATTTCCCTTACGCTCTCAGATTTATTTATTTCCTTCATGATTTATCCGCGAACCCGCTCTCTTATTCTCATCAAATTTTGTTTTGCAGAGGGGTCGACTCAGCGAGATTACAGGCGGGAGTCTTAGCCGAACCTCCAGCGATTACTACGTTTAACTTCCTCTTCAGCGACGCGGTTGTTCATGTACACACAATCTGCAGTTCGACTTATCCAAAATTATTTGTACATTGTTTGGATGTAAACGCAGATCTATGGTTTTCTATGATAGCTTAATGTGTTGTATTCATACTGCATGTTAATTACTATGCTAGCGTCGCGTTGGTATTCATACACCATGTGAATTTTACCGTCGGCTTTCTACCCCTTACCCGCGTCTTGTGATCCAGATTTCATTTGGTGCAGGCTGGGTGAACCTTCACGCGGTCCACCAATGATGATACATATGGTTACTGACCAGATAATGATACTATTTTCCCTCTGCTAGTGATTTTGTTTTTAACTATCGTCTTGAAAGTCCGAAGACTCGTTGACGGCGTCCAGGGTATTATTTCTTAACCATGCCCGCATATAGTTTGGCAATAAATGATTCATATATACATTACCTTTGACTTTCTATTAATCTGCGCAGGAGTTTATCGTTCAGAATTTTTATTCTATCCACAATTAAATAGATATATATTACCAGGAGTAATGATACCAGTTATCATTAATCCTCGACCCGAGTATGACTGTGTAAACGTGCTATGGGATTTGGCGCTCGGCATACATATAGTCTGTTTGTTTTATATACATATATATGCATTAGTTTTAATTGGCCGAATGATGGTTTCGTTTGTTATCTATATTTCCTATAGGTTTCGTTTATCGTTTTAGCGATCATTCATATATGTCATGGTTACCTTTTTGGATGTACTCGTTTAGAAATATAAAATCATATATGTATATATGATTCGTACTTGTTTTCGTTCTCCATTGTCTCGGGTAGTTATAGATTTGAGTTTATTTTGTCCTTGCAACATATAACAACTCGTATATGTATATCTATGGTTCGATAGTGAACAAGAACTAAATTGTATGATGTTCAAACTTTATTAATATAGGTACCAAGTGTATTAAAGGCATCGATATATATATATATAATATCGAGAGCTCCATTGATTATAATACATGAATCATAGATCATTATTTTTTTTGTACTAATGTTTAGTTCAAGGTCTAGTGATGGAGTTATACAACAAAATATTCTATCCTAGATAAGTATGGTACAACCCCTCTCTAGTTTACAGATATTTTGTGTGTAACAAAAATTCAACATCCATATGCTAGCATACTTGCTTGTAAATTTCTACTTTTCTTTTAAGGTATACCTATGTGTGTTCAAGGGTGCTTGACTAGAAAACCTTAATGTTTATGAAATTACTTTGTTATGTTACAGGTTTTCAATGAGTAAAATATATCCAGATATGAAAGTCTATACTCAAATAAATGGTATTATATTCATATAGAGTATATTTACTCTTTTTCTAGTACCCTTATAAATGTTAGAATACATATATATACTGTCCATATCCTAACATGTTACTTTCTTCTTTTCTGCTGCAGAGCATGTATATTTCAATGCTACTATACTGTGTCTCTAGAATACACATAGGCAAATCATATCATTTTTTTTTCTTCTATAGAGAACATAACACAATTAATCATCTGTAGAGGCCAAGTGACTTCAGATTTAAACCGATCTGGTTTAGAGGTTCTGAAGTTTCTACCCTATAGATTTTTAGTCTACAACCAAACAGATTCTGGAAGGTGTTTACCTTGTGATGGACTCTGTTAAATGTAGTAGTACAAAAATCAAGCAATTTCTCTTAAATCTTTTTATATGTAGCTAATTCATACCATCATAAAATAGAGTAACTGGAATTTTTATGACATACCAAAATCTGCAATTGACCAACCTCCCAACCTTAGAATCCTCTTTATCTCCCAGGATTCACCCCCGAGCAGAGATCACCTCCTAGAACAGATCAACCTCTAATCTTCTTAGGAGCAGCTTATTTAAGCTCATATTTCCCCAAAGCATGTTTCTAATTCTGCGTCCAGAATAGCAGGATGCTTTCTTTCCTGTTTAGCCTAGGCTTCCCATCTTGGGATTCTTTAAAGCTGCTTTAAGCTTTTCCTCATCTTTTCCAGCTTTTTCTCACCTCTTCCCAACTACTCCTCTTCATTGGGGAAATTTAGATTCCTCCTCAATATAAATAAATTTCTTTCAAGGATTTTTAGAAAGATTTTTGGGGATTTGTTGCCTTATCCATCCTCATGGATTTGGCAAGTGATCTCAAATTCTCTTTTGGTCAAAATGCACAATCATTTTATTTATTTCCTCAAATAAAATATGCATATACATTCACATCATACTCATCCCTTGGGGTCCACCCCCTTAGTATTAAAGTTCAAATGTCTAACTTTTAAAAATTCAACACACAAATTGGGGGTGTTACATATTCCCCCTCTGAAAATAAACACCGTCCTCGGTGTTCTTATTCAACTACTAGAGTTCATTTAAACAGAAATGGATATCTCTACATCATTTCAGCTTCCCTTTCCCAAGTGGCTTCTTCAGCAGTAAAGTGCTTCCACTGCACCTTTACTCTGACCATTGTTCTGTTTCTCAATTCAATTTCTTCCCGCTCCAATATTTGAAGCGGTTCTGGTAGAAACTCCCCTTCTGGTTCCACCTGTACAAAATTCCAATCAACTATGTGAGAAGCATCATGCACATATCTTTTTAATAACGAAACATGAAATACATTATGCACTCTAACATGGGGTGGTAAGGCTAGCTTGTAAGCCACTGGTCCCACCCTTTCTAACACCTCAAAAGGCCCACAGTATCTAGGAGCCATTTTTGCACAACTTCCTGCATAAAGTGTGCTCTTTTTGGGTTTGATGTGCAAATACACATGATCCCCCACTTTGAATTCTTGGTGCACTCTTTTCTTATCAGCATAGCTCTTCTGTCGATCTTGTGCTATTTTGATATTTTTCTGTATTTGTTTAACAATTCTTTCCATCTCTTGTAGCGCATCTGGTCCCAATACCAGTTTATCCTCTGGTTGACTCCAACTCAAGGGAGTACGGCACCTTCTCCCATAGAGTGCCTCAAAAAGACTCATCTTAATAGAGGACTGATAGCTATTATTATAGGCAAACTCAGCTAAATGTAGATACTCTTCCCATTTTGATGGCCTATCCATCACATACATTCTCAGCATATCTTCTAAAATTTGGTTTGTTCGTTCTGTTTGCCCATCAGTTTGAGGATGATAGGTAGTACTAAAATTCAGCTTAGTACCCATTCCTGCAAACAATCCTTTCCAAAACGCTGCTGTAAACTTAGCATCCCGATCTGAGACAATTACTTTGGGAACTCCATGAAGCCTTACTATCTCCTTCAGGAAAACATTGGCTACTTGAGCTGTTCCGAAAGTAGATTTCACTGGTATAAAGTGAGCAGCTTTTGTGAGGGTGTCTACTACTACCATCACCGAATCATGTTGATATTTAGTCTTGGGTAATATGGTTATAAAATCCATGGAAACTGTATCCAATTTCCATTCTGCAATTGGCAGGGGATTTAAAAGCCCTGCTGGGTGTTGATGCTCAACTTTGACCAACTGACATTCCATACACCTACTTAAATACTCTGCCACATCTCTTTTCATTCCTGGCTAGAACAGCTTCCTCTTCAAGGCTGTTAACATCTTTTGGTATCCTGGATGTCCTGCATAGGGCTGTTTGTGATATTCATATAGTATTTCTTTTTTCAATGACTCTATATTTGGAATATACAGCCTGTTTTTGAAATAGAGCAGCCCTTTTTGGTTTTTAGTGAAATCAGTTTTATCCCTTTTCTGCTGTTTCACCAAGAGTGTTTCATAGTTGGGATCTTGATTTTCTGCTTTTTCCACCAATTCCTCTATCTCCATATGAGCACTACTCCCAATGCTGGTTAAATGTTGACAAGCATTTCTACTTAAGGCATCGGCAACTTTGTTTTCTTTCCCCTTGATATGTTTTATGTCCATATCAAATTCACTTAGAAAAGACAGCCATCTAGCTTGTCTTGCATTCAGGTCAGTCTGGGAGAAGAAATATTTAAGGCTAAGATGATCAGTCATCAATGTGAACTTCTTCCCCAGCAGATAGTGCCTCCACATTTTTAAAGCATGAATAACAGCTGCAAATTCCAAATCATATGCACTATAATTTTGTTCATGAGTTTTCAATTTCCTAGACTCATAGGCAATAACTGAATTCTCTTGCAATAGGACTCCTCCTAGCCCCTCTCCGCAAGCATCTGCACATACCACAAACTCTTTATAAGGATCAGCAATGTTCAATATAGGGGCTGAAATAAGCTTTTGTTTCAATTGTTCGAAACTGTTTTGACATTTATCAGTCCACACGAACTTAACACCCTTCCTTTGTAATGAGGTTATGGGATTTGCTATAGCAGAAAATCTCTCCACAAATCTGCGATAATAGCCTGCCATTCCCATAAATGATCTTACTGCTGAGACATCAGTGGGAACTGGCCATTCTTTAATGGCTTTTATCTTTTCAGGGTCAACTGCCAACCCTTTTTCAGAAATTATATGCCCCAAATATTGAATTTTATCTTTATAAAATTCACATTTACTGAACTTGGCATATAGCTGATTTTCTTTCAGAGTTTGCAACACTATTCTCAGGTGTTCCTTATGTTCTTCCTCATTTTTGGAGTAAACTAGGATATCATCTATGAACAGAAGAACAAATTTGTCCAAATACTTATTCAACACACTGTTCATCAGGCACATAAACGTGGCAGGGGCATTAGTCAATCCAAAAGGTAGGACTACAAATTTGTAATGCCCATACCTGGTTCGAAATGCTGTTTTGCTGATGTCTTCTTCTTTAATTCTAAGCTGGTGATAACCAGTCCTTAGGTCTATCTTGGAAAAGACTGAAGCTCCTCTCACTTGATCAAAAAGATCATCAATTCTAGGGAGTGGATATCTATTCTTAATGGTCAACTTGTTCAGTTGACGATAGTCAATGCACATCCTAAAAGTTCCATCCTTCTTTTTAACAAATAAAACAGGTGCTCCCCATGGAGACACACTTGGCCTAATATAACCTTTATCCAATAATTCTTGCAGCTGCATCTTTAGCTCCATCAGTTCTGGCGGGCTCATCCCATAAGGAGCTCGGGAAATGGGTGTAGCTCCTGGCACCAGATTTATAGAAAAGTCAATCTCTCTTTTGGGGGGAAGATGAGGGATTTCCTTGGGGAAAACTTCCTTAAATTCTCTGATGACTGGTATAGCATCCAGTAACTCTTCCTCAGTTTGCTGTTCTATTTCTTCTACATGTACTGCATAAACTTGGTATCCTTTTCTAGCTGTTCTTTTCAATTGTAAGGCTGATATTTGTCTTACTACAATGGGTTTTGGTTTCCCTTTTAGTGTAAAAGGTTTCCCTTCCTCATCTACACAATGCAGGGTTTTATCCCAGCAGTTCATCAGGGATTTCTTCTTTTCCAGCCAATCCATTCCTATCAGCAGATCATAGGATCCTAATGGCAATATGTTCAGATTTACTTCTGTTGGGAACCCATTTAATTGTATTGCTGTTTTGGGCAACTTATGGGTGACTTTTCTCTTAGTTCCAGTGGCCAGCTCTACCAACCATGACTGCTGAAATTTTTCAGGTTTAATTTTACATTTTTCTACAATTCCAGGACTAACGTAGCTCAAAGAAGCACCTGGATCAATCAAAATAGTAACAGGTAGGTCAGAAATCTTACCCTCCATTTCCACCATTGTTTCTTGATGTTATGTTTGCCGACCTTCCAATGCTGCACTGATAGTTGGTATGTTTCTGGCTATGTCAATGACTGTTGTTGCCTCTCGCTCTCTGCTGATCCTATGAATATTTCGGTGGGGACAGTCCCTCATCATATGGGGTTCTCCACAGCCCCAACATTTCAGAGGTTCCTTCATTCTGACTGCCCCTTCCTTTTTATTGTTCCCTTCTACTGGTCTTGAAACCAATTGGGACTGAGCAGTTTGACTTTCCTTTGGTTTGCTGAACTTTTTCCTTTGATGATCCCTACCAAAAATTCCTTAGATATGCTGGTTTTGGTCTTTTGCCTTTGAACTCACCCTTGTTCAGCCAACTCTTCCCTTGTTCCGTTTTACCTTTAAACTGCTGATAGCATAATCTTGCTTTTCTAACAGCTTCATCCATGGTCTTTGGGTTGTCAAATTCAATTTTCTCCTTGTAAACAGTAGGCAAACAATTTAAAAACCTTTGCACTTTGGCCTTTTCTTCCCTAATGTAAGGAACATACCTCAGTAAATTAGTAAACTTCGTGAAAAACTCATCAATAGTGAGTTGTCCTAGCCTAATTTCATGGAATTCTTTTACTTTATCGTCATAATAATGTTCATTCAAATAACGACTTTTGAACTTAGTCTGAAAATCTTCCCAAGTAACGGTATTTTCATCAATGGCATGCACCATTTTTGTCTCTTCCCACCAAAGTGTAGCTTTTCCTTGTAGCTGGTACACAGCTAATCTAGCCTTCAGATTGCTCTCATATTCATAGACTTGGAAATACTTGATCATGTTCAGCAGCCAAGCCTCAGCATCCTCCTCCTTCTCCCCATCATAGGAGGGAGGTTTGATCTTTCTAAATTCTCCCTGCAACTCTCTTTTCTGCTTATGTTGATTTCTAGCTGCATCCTCATCCTCAGATTCATCCATCTTTCTTTTTCCAGAACCTTCACCTTCCTGGCTGTTCCGGAAAGTTAGCTCTCTGATGAGCTTTTCCTGCTCCTTACTGGCTGATGACAACATGTCATTTTGGCTTCTTAATTCAGCCAACTCTCGTTGCATCCGGTGCAACATAGCCAGTACCGGGGCATTGGGATCTGGAGTAGCAAACTCATCGCGCAGATCCACATAAATCCCTTCACCTTCAGCCATTTCAACTGTACACACTTACAACACAGATTAGCAAAGTTTATAACTTCAGAAAACAAAATATGTAATAAGTAGTGAGCACAAAACAACAGCCCAATTTGTTGTAACTAGTGCTCCGATACCATTTGTAACATCCCTCGCTTACAGAATTTTTTTTTTTTTTTTTCCACGAAGGGTTTCCTTTCGATTTTTCTATTCATCTCGTCATTGGAATACTGATTTCAAAAAAATCAACTTTACTTCCCTTTTATAGAATTTCCGATAGTTATCTAGAAATTCCATTTTCATGAAACATTAGACACCTTACCTATATTACTTTCAAACAAATATATATATATATATATATATATATATATATATATATATATTTATATATTGTTACAACCTTGAATCATATTAATAAGGTTGGTTCCCTTTTTGTTTCCTACTAACCTTTATACATTCAACATATGTATATATATTTGGGTTTCCTATATATCACCCCCATATGCCTATATATCCATATATATATATATATATATATATATATATATGGAGCTAGCCTCCTTGTGTTAATCATTATTACAATAGATAGGTATACGTGGATATATTTACATATACAGAACTGTACCACACACCCGAGAGCAAACTATATAATAATGATATATGTAAGTCCCCTCTTTGGGTAGAACCGAGCTTACATAATTATCTTTTGGGTAACGAGTACGTGTGGCAATGTTAATTCAATGATTACGTGTATATATATTGACTCTATAATTATATATATATATATATATATAACACATATGCGGCCAACACGCATATTGGTTCACACGATTAATTTAATCCGCCGCAAGGTAATGTATATTATTAACTTAGTCATTTTAACAATTTGTTGGGGCCTTGTGCTTATATAACCCGGCCCATACAAAGTCATATTTTGGCATTTACACCTTACATCGCTTAATTTTAATTTGACGTCCGGAATGTGACTATCTATCTCTGTGCTAACCCTCGTTTTTGGATCTCTAACCCTAACGTGTTGAGTTTGGTGTTGCAGGTGTGTACGCCAGTGGCCGAGTTATTAACGACGACTTCATTATTAATTTTTCATACTTCTGCAGATCGCCTCCCTTGGGATGATGTCCCGATATGTAAACGTGGAACCAGATGGTAGCTGGGATCACTTTCGACAGTGTACCCACCTGACTGTTCATCCTGATTCCTTACAGCTGCGGGAGAGTATTATTCAAGTTAATTTACGAGTTAATGTGAAAGTGTCGATGATCGGCGCCGGCTCGCTTCATGCGAGCGAGAGTTGAATAAGGTCAGCCTCTTGTTTGATGATCGGTGCATCCCGATGCGAGAAGGACAGATCTACTGTCCAGGAGAATGATCTTCTAGGTTTAACACACTATGCATGGGCAGGCCGAACTACTCCATCTTGGGCGTCTCACTGCTGCCTGGTACGGGTCTGTCAAAGAGCCGCGTTTTCTCGATCAACCTGGGGATTTCTTGGGTCTCCTGTACCCGTGAAATTAGGGTTACCAGGTTATCTTTTAAATCGATTCTACTGTGCTGTTTTCTCATCCTATCTTTTCCTATTCTTCCTAACGGTATCACCGAGTCGTTTTCCCCCTCTCCTCGCCAGTGATTTAGGGTGTGCTCGGGTTCGATTGCCATCAAGCTTCTTCGCTTCTGGTGTAGGGTTTGATCTTCACACAGAGTTCCAGTATGTTAACCAGAGACTCTTCTACCTCTCTAAACTCTGTTGAATGTTATTTCCCTTACGCTCTCAGATTTATTTATTTCCTTCATGATTTATCCGCGAACCCGCTCTCTTATTCTCATCAAATTTTGTCTTGCAGAGGGGTCGACTCAGCGATATTACAGGCGGGATTCTTAGCCGAACCTCCAGCGATTGCTACGTTTAACTTCCTCTTCAGCAACGCGGTTGTTCATTTACACACAATCTGCAGTTCGACTTATCCAAAATTGTTTGTACATTGTTTTGATGTAACCGCAGATCTCTGGTTTTCTATGATAGCTTAATGTTTTGTATTCATACTGCATGTTAATTACTATGCTGGCGTCGTGTTGGTATTCATACACCATGTGAATTTTACCGTCGGCTTTCTACCCCTTTACCCGCGTCTTGTGATCCAGATTTCGTTTGGTGAAGGCTGGGTGAACCTTCACGCGGTCCACCAATGATGATACATAGACGGTTACTGACCAGATAATGATACTCTTTTCCCTCTGCTCGTGGTTTTGTTTTTAACTAGCGTCTTGACAGTCCGAAGACTCGTTGACGGCGTCCAGGGTATTATTTCTTAACCATGCTCGAATATAGTTTGGCGATAAATGATTCATATATACATTACCTTTGACTTTCTATTAATCTGCGCAGGAGTTTATCGTTCAGAATTTTTATTCTATCCACAAATAAATAGATATATATTACCAGAAGTAATGATACCAGTTATCATTATTCCTCGACCCGAGTATGACTGTGTAAACGTGCTATTGGATTTGGCGCTCGGCATACATATAGTCTGTTTGTTTTATATACATATATATGCATTAGTTTTAATTGGCCGAATGATGGTTTCGTTTGTTATCTATATTTCCTATAGGTTTCGTTTATCGTTTTAGCGATCATTCATATATGTCATGGTTACCTTTTTGGATGTACTCGTTTAGAAATATAAAATCATATATGTATATATGATTCGTACTTGTTTTCGTTCTCCATTGTCTCGGGTAGTTATAGATTTGAGTTTATTTTGTCCTTGCAACATATAACAACTCGTATATGTATATCTATGGTTCGATAGTGAACAAGAAATAAATTGTATGATGTTCAAACTTTATTAATATAGGTACCAAGTGTATTATAGGCATCGATATATATATATAATATCGAGAGCTCCATTGATTATAATACATGAATCATAGATCATTATTTTTTTTGTACTAATGTTTAGTTCAAGGTCTAGTGATGGAGTTATACAACAAAATATTCTATCCTAGATAAGTATGGTACAACCCCTCTCTAGTTTACAGATATTTTGTGTGTAACAAAAATTCAACATCCATATGCTAGCATACTTGCTTGTAAATTTCTACTTTTCTTTTAAGGTATACCTATGTGTGTTCAAGGGTGCTTGACTAGAAAACCTTAATGTTTATGAAATTACTTTGTTATGTTACAGGTTTTCAATGAGTAAAATATATCCAGATATGAAAGTCTATACTCAAATAAATGGTATGATATTCATATAGAGTAGATTTACTCTTTTTCTAGTACCCTTATAAATGTTAGAATACATATATATACTGTCCATATCCTAACATGTTACTTTCTTCTTTTCTGCTGCAGACCATGTATATTTCAATGCTACTATACTGTGTCTCTAGAATACACATAGGCAAATCATATCATTTTTTTTCTTCTATAGAGAACATAACACAATTAATCATCTGTAGAGGCCAAGTAACTTCAGATTTAAACCGATCTGGTTTAGAGGTTCTGAAGTTTCTACCCTATAGATTTTTATTCTACAACCAAACAGATTCTGGAAGGTGTTTACCTTGTGATGGACTCTGTTAAATGTAGTACTACAAAAATCAAGCAATTTCTCTTAAATATTTTTATATGTAGCTAATTCATACCATCATAAAATAGAGTAACTGGAATTCTTATGACATACCAAAATCTGCAATTGACCAACCTCCCAACCTTAGAATCCTCTTTATCTCCCAGGATTCACCCCCGAGCAGAGATCACCTCCTAGAACAGATCAACCTCTAATCTGCTTAGGAGCAGCTTATTTAAGCTCATACCCCAAAGCATGTTTCTAATTCTGCGTCCAGAATAGCAGGATGCTTTCTTTCCTGTTTAGCCTAGGCTTCCCCTCTTGGGGTTCCTTAAAGCTGCTTTAAGCTTTTCCTCATCTTTTCCAGCTTTTCTCACCTCTTCCCAACTACTCCTCTTCATTGGGGAAATTTAGATTTCTCCTTAAATCTAAATAAATTTCTTTCAAGGATTTTTGAAAGCTTTTTGGTGATTTGTTGCCTTATCCATCCTCATGGATTTTGGCAAGTGATCTCAATTCTCTTTTTGGTCATATTGCATACCTAATATTTTATTTATTTCCTCAAATAAAATATGCATATACATTCACATCATACTCATCCCTTGGGGTCCACCCCCTTAGGATTAAAGTTCAAATGTCTAACTTTTAAAAATTCAACACACAAATTGGGGGTGTTACAGCTGATTCTTTCTTTCGTTTACGTTTTCGTCAGCTTATTGAGAATTTTGTTGATCCATTTCAATGTCACGTCTCCCAGACCCAGCTTTTTTTTTTCCACATAATATAACTCAAATATTCTCTGAGTAATTTATACCGTTATCCGGTATTTAATTTCTTTTTAGTAATTATAGGCCACAATGGGAATATAAGAATTCCATAAGAATTTTTGGGCTTGACCTCCCCTCTTCTCAATTCCTCTAGTTGACTTATATATATATATATATATAGATATTTTAGTTTGTATTTCGCAGGTCATTTTTTTCAGAGTTTCGTCTAACTCTAGCTGATCACTAGGCCCTGCCTCAAACTTTCTAGTTTGCAAGCCTTATAGACTTTTAAGCATCCATAATCGTAAAGTTTCAGCATCAAGGTATAGATATATGCATCCATATATACATCTATCTATATTCAGTTAACCTTTGTTGCTCCAACTACTTTTTCAGCAGTTTATATGGAAGGTAAATAGATGCTCTTTTCTTAGTATTTTTAAATATGCTTACAAACTTCCTTTACACATAATTTTATCACAGATAACTGTAGGGCTCTTACAAACTTCTTTTACACATACTTTTATCACAGATAACTGTAGGGCTCTTCCTTTATATTCTTGTTACGATTATTCAACATACTTGCAATTCTGATGCTTCTTAACTCTTCCCTTGGAAATATAGGATTTAGAAATTTTTCTTCAATCAAATAGAAGTAAGGAAACTGAAGTTGATATTTTATCCTCTCTAGATTTAGTTCCTCATTCTTAGTTAGGAGTTAATTTTTGGTTTCACATAATTAAACTTCCATGACCTAAACAATACAATTCTGAGTTCTACAATCCTTGTCACTGCAGTATGACCATTCTACTACCAGCAATACTATTATGACAGGTTTAGTGGTTTTGCCCTTGCCGTTCCTGGTTACGGTTTTGCTAACATTTTCTGTTTATACACACAGCAACTAAATATTCATTTAAAAGACAACAAGCTACACCTGTACATTGTTATTAGATTAGATATTCAAACAATCTATCATCTCTACTTCATTACTACAAGGTAATCATCCCTATAATCCAACCATTTGTCTCTGCTATCCATAGCTCTAGTTTTCCATTGCATGAGTTACTGAACCAATAATCAATCTAAAATTTGCATAATGAACCATAACATAACAATTCATAAATTGCATAATGAGCCATAACATCACAATTCATAAAACATTGATATATTTAATACAGACTTAAATAAATCTCCAAATTTGTGCATGCATACCGATACTATGACCAGTCCTCCCAACCGTAGAGTTCGTTTATCTCCAGAACTCACCCCCGAGCTGAGATCCTCCAAGAACAGACTAACCTCAATCTGTTCTGGAGTAGCTTATTTAAGCTATGCTTTCCCCAAAGCATGTTTCCAATTCTGCGTCCAGAATTTCAGGATGCTTTATTCTTGTTTAGCCTAGGCTTCCCATTTTGGGACTCTTTAAAGCTACTTTAAGCTTTTCCTCAGCTTTTCCAGCTTTTTCTCACCTCTTCCCAACTACTCCTCTTCATTGGGGAAATTTAGATTTTTTCCTCAAAAATCTAAATTAGAAATAATTTCTTTCAAGGATTTTTGAAAGATTTTGGGGAAAGTCTTTTCCTTTTCCATCACCTCATGGATTAGGCATGTGATCTCACTTGCTTATCTGGTCATAGTGCATACACAATATTTTATTTATTTTTCATAAATAAATAGTTAACCACATCCACACAATAATTATCCATTGGGGTCCAATCCCCTTTGGATTTATGTTCAAATGTCTTATTTGAAAAGCATAGAACTTGGGGGTGTTACATATTCCCCCTCTGAAAATAAACACCGTCCTCGGTGTTGACAACTATCTACTTAGTTGATTTTGCACATAATTATGAATGCTTTTCCATTATCTCAGCTTCACTATTCCATGTAGCTTTTCAGCAGTAAAGTGCTCCACTGCACCTTTACTCTAGCTACTGTTCGATTTCGCAATTCAATTTCTTCCCGCTTTCAGATTTGAAGCGGCTCTGGAAGGAATTCCTCTTCTGGTTCCACCTGGACCACATTCCAATCAATAATGTGAGAAGCATCATGTACAAAAATTATATTTTTCTAACAAGGAGATATAAAACTCATCATGAAATTTAATATGCAAGGGTAAGGCTAGTTTATAAGCCATTAGTTCCCCCCCTTTCCAACACCCTCCTCGGTGTTACACTTTAACGTTGACTTTTTCAACTTTGACGAAGAGTTCTTCTTCGTTTTTGCTTAGTTTCCAGCAGAGTACTCTCCTGCTTTATGCAGTTGATGTTTTTCCTACTTCTTTGCAAGAACTCTGTCTAGAAACTCTTTTATTTTGTTTTCTCTGTCCATAATTCATACCAATGTAAGTAATGTCAGTTACATACAATTGATAATCCACAACAACATTCTGCATTTCAATAAACTTAAGAAATTCAGTTATTAGTCAAACCGTTCAGGTTCATAATAGTTTAGTGCACTTTTAGTACACTACTCATCCTTTCTTTTTTTTCAGTGAGATTCTTTCCTCACTTAGCTTGGTCCAGTTTAGCTTTTCTTGATTTTCTAGGTGATTTATCTTCACCTTTTTCCTCCTTGTTTCTAGAGTGTACAATTTCCTGTTACACACTTGGCTAAAATTTTTTTTTTACAAATTTTCATTAGTACTCATACATGAATGAAAACAATTGTATCATATGCATGATTATGCTTGCCCTTTCTCAGTTCATAGCTGTACTTCCAGTACCTTCTCTTTTTTTTCTTTTTTCTTTTGGTAGCTGTATGATTGCACAATATTTCCCCTATCTCTAAATTTAAGACTCAGGGAAATTACCTAAATTTTACACCAACAAAATTTTATAGTGTGAATGCATGTAATTACTATCATTCATCCCATTCACAAGTATTACTACTTGATAATGTCAAAATGGAATTTGACACAATTTCCCCTTTTTCCAAAGAATTACCATAATTTATACATTTACTTGCAGCTTTTAAGGTGAATTCACTTTTAATATTCCCCAGTGAATTATTTCTTCTCCCTTAATCTATCATGTATGAAGATATTATATTCATACAACTCAACAAAGTTAACATTATAACATATAACAAGATCACCTATATTTATAATGTTAATTGTAGATTTAACTTATGTCCCACGTGCAATTTGTTTCATTTTAATCTATCATTTCCCATGATAATTATTATTATTATATATATATATATATATATATATATATATATATATATTTAATAGGAATTTAAGAATTTACAATTTATATTTAATATACCTCTATTAAATATAATTTGTCATTTTTCTATTATCCACCTTTCTCTATATGTTCCACTATAAGCTTTCCTTCTTCTTTTGTTCCAATAACTATGGTAACACATAGTATTATATACATATTAGGAACATATATCACCCCACAGTTATTCATTTATATCTTTTCATGCTTCTAATCAACTTATTGAATATTAATAAAATTCTAATTTAGTTGTCTTACACTCCCAACTTTTAACTTCAGTTTTAATTACATATATCCATTTCTTAACCTTATCCTGAAGGTTAATTTCCCTATAGATATATATATTCTTGCCCACATATTATTTATACTCAATTCCACCACACTCTAGTGGGGTTTATAGGTGTATTAATTTTTCTTTTAAAATTCCTTAACAACCATTCCATATATATACTAAATCTAAATTTCATAGGTCACCTATGGAATTATGTGTTAATTCAAAGCCATTATAATAATTATATATGATTTTCATCCCAACCTTTGACCTTGAATATTTATTGGTTACATTGACTTATACTTACATAAGTGCTTGTAATCTTTCTCATTTCACCTCTTCTCTTAATTCATGATTGTAACACCTCCAGTTTAGACACACATTTTTTTTTTCCAAATGTTATATTTTCCTCTTATTACCTCAATTTCTTCATTAACTTTTAATATATTTTTTTTATTTTTTTTCCACCCCCTTTTTATAACATTCCATATTTTCCATGTGTCATAAAATACCAAGCCCCTCTTAAGGCCCATATATACAACCATTTTCTTTCAATCACACATATGCCACCTATGTGTCAATATATAACACCTATATATAATTATAACATACATGTATAAAGCTGCAAACCACGTATGGTTATCATTTGATAGAATTAATTTAAATTTGGCATGACTCTATGCATACCCTTTATATATATAAGTACCCCATATATATTTTAGTATCCTTTGATAAGACTATGGGCCGATGCACATCGATATATAATCACCTATTCCATAGACATGTCTTAAGGTCACCTATATCCATACATATAACCTTTATTAATTTTCTTGCATGCGCATGTGTGGGTGTATGATTCGTCTATATATATATCCCACCTACATTTACCATCGTTGTAATATATTTTAACGCACACATAACCATATATATATAAGCGGCATATATAAATGTTTTGACATTATTTGTTTGGCGATTGCGTCTATGGATGTATATATCATATGTATTAACACGACACACCTACCAACATAATTTCAATGAATCGGCAGAATTTTGTAATGACAATATAATCATATTACGCCTCATGTTTACACTATACATATTATGCAGATGCGTTTACACGTACGAGAACGACGTGGCTACAGGTATAGCGTATACCTATGATCCGTTCCGCCGAGGAATGATTTCGATGCATGCTCAAACTTGTCATAGGTGGATTGCGAGTCATTATAGCAGTGATTCATTATTGGTCTTGGAGCGCCGAACCTTACCACGGCAGGTATAACCCCAACCCTGGTCCTGAATTTTTGTCGACGTCGATTTGATTAATCAACCCTGAATTTAGTTTAATCGTGGCAGGTTATATACGCAGGTTTTATAATTTGGGGCCATTACAGTGTGTCATGATATTGACCGCCGCGTACCTGGACGCCTAGGTAGATTTCATCGAAATATAATCGTTTTGGTTAGTGACAGCATCTGTACGAGGTTTATTTTGTTATACGCCTAGGACGCTTCGCGCGTACCAGATCAGAATGGTATAGCCACATAGCTTAGGGTTCTGACGGATCTAGATTGTCTTGCTATTTCAATCTAATATTTTGATGGCTTTTGTACACAGAGATGGTGTATTACTCAGGAGGTTGAGGTGCCCGACGCCGGCGCCTTACAGGACTGATGCTCGCAAGTAACCTGCGCGTACCGCTTCTAGTTGTTTATCCAGACTGGCTCCGTACCGCGGGAGTCAGAGTCAGCTTCTCAGTACCTCGTCGGCCATTCCATTTCCTCCGCGCGTATTCTGGTGTCGGTTAAGTTGATTCTCCCAAATCAACTTGGAGACATTTCTGATTTGTTTGGGGCAGTGGGATTAGGGTTTCGCCTTCCCTTCCCATTCGTCCTTGCAGCAAAATCTCAACGTATTCTCCTCCCTTTCGCTTTATATATTGGCTCGAATCACAGTCGAGTCTTGCTTCAGTTTTTGTGGTTGTAGTTTTACATCCTTCTTCCAGAAGGCGCAAATCTCTTTCAGGAGATCTGATGCGGAACCCTATGGCGGTTAAGAGCATTCGCTTCGGCTCCGGAGATAAGGTTGAGCGTAGGATTTAACCGCTGCACCCGAGTCTGTTCTCGTCAGTTTTTATATTTTTAATTCTTTTGTTTTCCTTTAGTTTCTGCTTTAGACTAATGCGGTCGGTTTTCTATTGCAGGTATTTCGACTGCTAAGATTTTTTCCGCCCTCGCCTGGACCGGAGCTGCAGGCTTACAGGCCGCCCTTTTGCTTTTTTTTTCCATTTTCGTCTATACCCTAACACGTTCGGTTTACAGTTATACTATCACAGAGATTTATGCCTCTGGTTTCTTGTTGTGCGTTCAGAATTCTAGGGTTATTGTTATTCAGTATTGACTGTGGACTGTTTGTATGGTCTATTTGTCCTCTCTAACACTAACTGAGAGCAGTGGCGTAAGAGCCATTCGAGTCCCAGCTTATTCCTTTGTGGTTACTGCAGATGGCATCACTGGCGAATCGAACCCCGCCAAGGAGGAAGCGATTCTTAATGTCGGTAACCCCCTCCCTCCTCGTGAGTTCGCCCTCAGAACAATTTTTATTTTTAATGTTGTATACTATGGTTATTCGGTATTAACATATACAGACCTGCAATGTACTGGTTGGGTGCTCGGCCAGAGCTATCGTCGAGTTCATTCGGGGTTGTATAATTGATTCGGTTGTCTACGCTGGTTTTTAATACCACTCTCCCTGCTACAGTTTGGTATATTATGGTAGGTAGTCTTGGAAAATTGCGAAATCACTTGCATGCAGAACACGCTTTGTTTACAAAGCATGTCGTAGCTTGTTTTGAACTGTATAGCGTCGTTTTGATTTTGTTTTTTTTTTTTCTCCATCTGTTTCATATCCTGCTCTAAATTCATCCGAACCACTGTATGCATTCGTGACTTGGCGGCTTAGGGTTATTAACTTGTACAGCCCAATTATGTAAAACGTATAAAACGACACCATGTAATAATAGAATCCGACCATACCGTGATATATATATTTAGATTTACTTCGCCGCATACAATAAACCGCGTCTCTTTATGAATCATTTCTCTTTCATTTTAAACTGTTTTAATAGACGGGACTTCGAGCTAAAACGCCCGACTAAGAAAGCACCATGATCTATGAAAAGGTTAATTTTTTTTTTTTTTGAGAAGCAGCCTAATGGTTCTGCATATCGAATTGATTGACTGTCCAATTTACGTCAACGCATATGCTTCCTGTCGACTGCTTGACTTCACAATTAAATCGACGCATTTAATTTTCAGCGTCCATGGTAGGATAATTTCTTATGGTTTCCTTTTTAGTTAAAGTATGATGGTTAACCTATATATATATATATATTTTGTTTTTAACTACTTACGCATGAAATCGATAGCTCATTCGAAGAGGTCCATTGAGCATGAGTTTAATCCATAGCCCGACTATTATTTCAAAGGGTTGGAGTAAATTTTTTTTTTTTTTTTTTTAACGCCATACACATTATAATTGCTACCGTCTTTATTTCAAAGGTTAAAAATAGATATATCCATGATGTATGCATGCAAGAGGTTATAATAGCTATAAGGCTCTTATATTCTCTCTTCTTCTTTTTTTTCTTTTTTTTTCTTTTTCTTTTTTTTTTATATAGATATTCGATAGTGATTAGATAAGGTGCCTTAACTATAATTTAAATCTTTAGCTCTGGTACTTTATTCAATGACTAGAGGTAGATTTAGAATTAAAATCTAGACAACTGTAATCATTATAGACTCTTATAAGGTAGAGTTATTCTTCCTCTAGCACAATTTCGATTGTCGTATTCTAATGTTCTTTACTTTCTTCTTTTAGATTTGCAACCTATAACTTTAGTTCTGCTATAATACTTCTCTAGCATACACATGAGTAGATAAATTCCCCCTGGTATCTACAGGTAACAAAGCAATATTTAATTTTCTATAGAGTCTAAGTAATTCCAGATTTAAACCGACCCTGGTTTAGAGCTTCTGGGGTTTCTACTCTATGGATTTATGGTCTACAACTATACAAAAATCTGAAAGTGTTTTTAATCTGAAATTTGTGTTAGAGGATGCCGATTGTCTGGTATGTGATAATCAGAGTGAAGATGACTTCTTTAGACAGTATTATTCTCCCTATGTTGGAGAACCAACAGAATATGACGGGCGGTTTGATATGAATCTTACAAGCGGAGAACTCCACAATGTCTCAGCAACTGATCTTTTTAGGCCTCCACTTTAACAGATTTGTATCATTAAATTTTGCATAATATATTATAGCATGTAGACTTGTAATTCCTGAAACATCTGCTACTTTTATACCGTTCTTAGAAGTTTTTATTGAAGATTATGTTCATTAAAAATGCTGGAAGATACCTATCCTCAGATTAAATCCATCACAGATTTAGAGATTTTTGGGAGATGGTTCTTCCCAGCCTTCTCTCATGCAACTCTAGCACTCAAAATTTTCTACTAGACCAGTTTGTTAAATGCATGGACTACATAATTCATTAAAACTTCAACCTCGTTCCATTAAAACAATTCCAAGGATAGTTATATGTAATCTGGAAATTAATTAATCAGTTTAACTTCCATTTCTCACCTACACCAGTCTGAAATAAATTTTTCTTCGCTGTCTTCAGCCTTAAATGAGAACTGCCTATAGTTAATTTTGTAAATATCTTAGGAGTTTCTCATTAATATTTCATTAACCCAGATCTACCTACAGCTTGTTCTCTTTAATCATGGTTTGTAAGCTGTATCCCTTAGTATTGTTCAATGTTCAGTGACTCAACATTTTTTTTTTGAGTGAGCACATAACTTGCCCAGTTTTCTCAACTTGGGCTCCGATACCATTTGTCACGTCTCCCAGACCCAACTTTTTTTTTTCCACATAATATAACTCAAATATTCTCTGAGTAATTTATACCGTTATCCGATATTTAATTTCTTTTTAGTAATTATAGGCCATAATGGGAATATAATAATTTCCATAAGAATTTTTTTTTTGGGCTTGACCTCCCCTCTTCTCAATCCCTCTAGTTGACTTATATATATATATAGATATTTTAGTTTGTATTTCGCAGGTCAGTTTTTCAGAGTTTCGTCCAACTCTAGCTGATCACTAGGCTCTGCCTCAAACTTTCCAGTTTGCAAGCCTTATAGACTTTTCAGCATCCATAATCATAAAGTTTCAGCATCAAGGTATAGATGTATGCATCCATATATATACATCTATCTATATTCAGTTAACCTTCGTTGCTCCAACTACTTTTTCAGCAGTTTATATGGAAGGTAAATAGATGCTCTTTTCTTAGTATTTTTAAATATGCTTACCAACTTCCTTTACACATACTTTTATCACAGATAACTGTAGGGCTCTTCCCTTATATTCTTGTTATGATTATTCAACATACTTGCAATTCTGATGCTTCTTAACTCTTCCCTTGGAAATATAGGATTTATAAATTTTTCTTCAATCAAATAGAAGTAAGGAAACCAAAGTTGATATTTTATCCTCTCTAGATTTAGTTCCTCATTCTTAGTTAGGAGTTAATTTTTGGTTTCACATAATTAAACTTCCATGACCTAAACAATACAATTCTGAGTTCTACAATCCTTGTCACTGCAGTATGACCATTCTAGTGCCAACAATACTGTTATGACAGGTTTAGTGGTTTTTCCCTTGCTGTTCCTGGTTACTGTTTTGCTAACATTTTCTGTTTATACACACAGCAACTAAATATTCATTTAAAAGACAACAAGCTACACCTGTACATTGTTATTAGATTAGATATTCAAACAATCTATCATCTCTACTTCATTACTACAAGGTAATCATCCCTATAATCCAACCATTTGTCTCTGCTATCCATAGCTCTAGTTTGCCATTGCATGAGTTACTGAACCAATAATCAATCTAAAATTTTCATAATGAACCATAACATAACAATTCATAAATTGCATAATGAGCCATAACATCACAATTCATAAAACATTGATATATTTAATACAGACTTAAATAAATCTCCAAATTTGTGCATGCATACCGCTACTATGACCAGTCCTCCCAACCGTAGAGTTCGTTTATCTCCAGAACTCACCCCCTAGCTGAGATCCTCCAAGAATAGACTAACCTCAATCTGTTCTGGAGTAGCTTATTTAAGCTATGCTTTCCCCGAAGCCTGTTTCCAATTCTGCGTCCAGAATTTCAGGATGCTTTATTCCTGTTTAGCCTAGGCTTCCCATTTTGGGACTCTTTAAAGCTGCTTTAAGCTTTTCCTCGGCTTTTCCAGCTTTTTCTCACCTCTTCCCAACTACTCCTCTTCATTGGGGAAATTTAGATTTTTCCTCAAAAATCTAAATTAGAAATAATTTCTTTCAAGGATTTTTGAAAGATTTTGGGGAAAGTCTTTTTCCTTTTCCATAACCTCATGGATTAGGCATGTGATCTCACTTTCTCATCTGGTCATAGTGCATACACAATATTTTATTTATTTTTCATAAATAAATAGTTAACCACATCCACACAATAATTATCCATTGGGGTCCACTCCCCTTTGGATTTATGTTCAAATGTCTTATTTGAAAAGCATAGAACTTGGGGGTGTTACATTCAATCTCCAAATATCAATACTTGTTAAAGTAATCGTTATATTTGAAAGGTCAGTAATTAGATATACACAAATATTTTATATTTATTTGAGGCTGGATGATAAAATTGTATTGTGTTTTTTTTTAACAATCAAGAAAGTGACCTTAAGAAAGTGCTATCTGATTAGAGGAAGAAACAACATAGTTTCAACATATTTGTTTTTGTTTGTAATTTGGCTTTTCACAATCACTATGCAATGAGATTTTATGGTGAGATCTTACTCTGTTTAAAGTAAATGTTTATTCACGATCAGTTTGGGTAATTTTTTATTATAAAGTATTGTTATTTTTTTTAGTCACAATTAAATTAAATTGTAAGTAATATTTATTATTGATATATTTAAATGATATTTTGTGCATTTGTATTAATTAGATTGGGGAGAAACAATATTTTGAGGAAATTTCATTGAATTGTTTTGAATATGAAGTAGATGTATTTTTGGGTTTTAATTTTTAGAAATATATTTGAGATATATACTATATTTTCAGATTTAAAAAGAATATTAAAGTTTATTCAAAGTAAATAAATAGTAGTTAGTAGACCGAAAATGATTATGAAAAATAGTATATTTTGATTGAAAATTTCAATTTTAATTTGATTTTATTCTGATGTAAATTTGTTTGTACTTTCTTATATATTGTACATATTAGCTTTCAATATTTTGGTGTATTTTTTCATATGAATTTTATAAAGTAAAGCTTTTAATATTTAAGTGTATTTTAGAGCAAAGAGGTAGAGAGGAAGATGAAAGAAGATAAATGTGAAGATGGGAATGTGGGTAAATAGTGAGGATGGGAAAGTGGGGAAGAGATAGGAAGAGGAAGACAAGAGGAGAGAGTGAGTTAGTGGGTGTACATGTGTGTGAGAGAGAGGGAGAGAAGGAGATAGTGATATTAGGATGAAAGAAGATAAATGTGAAGAGGGAAATGTGGGTAGATAGTGAGAATGGGAAAGTGGGGAAGAGATAGGAAGAGGGAGACAAGAGGAGAGAGTGAGCAAGTGGGTCTACATGTGTGAGAGATTGAGGGAGAGAAGGAGATGAGTGATAGGGTGAGACATGTACAAAAGGATAGCTCTAGTGGGAGAGATAGGTAGAAAGAGAGAATAGTAGAGTGAGAAAGAGATGTCAAAGACATAGGGGAAGATGGAGAAAAAGAGAGAGTGAGGGGCAGAGAGATGTGGGTAGGGAAGCAGAGAGATAGAGCTTGAGATGGAATTTTTGAAAGACATATTAAGCAAGGTAAGTAAGGATAGTAGGAGAGGAAGTGAGAGGGACAAAGGTAGAGAGATGGACAGTGAGGAGAGAGAGAGGGAGGAGGAGAAAGAGAGAGAGAGAGAGGGGGAGAGGGAAGGCGAGGAGAAGGGGGCAACGAGTGAGAGGGAGGAGGAGGAGGAGGAAGGTGAGAGGGAGAGGGAGAGGGAGAGGGATGGGGGAGAGAGGGAGAGATAGGGGAGGAGGGGGAGCCGGAGAGAGGGAGGTGGAGGAGAGAGAGCTTGTGATGGAATTTTTGAAAGACATATTAAGCAAGGTAAGTAAGGATAGTAGGAGAGGAGGTGAGAGGGACAAAGGTAGAGAGATTGGGGAGTGAGGAGAGAGAGAGAGAGAGAGGGGTGGTGAGGGGGGGTGGAGGGGGAGGTGGGAGAGAGGGAGAGGGACGGGGAGGGGGCAACGAGTGAGAGGGAGGAGGAGGAGGAGGAAGGTGAGAGGGAGAGGGAGAGGGCGAGGGGTGAGAGGGAGAGGGAGAGAGAGAGGGGGGGAGGGATAGAGGGAGAGAGAGGGGGAGAGTAGAGAGAGAGGGAGAGGCACGAGGATGGGAGAGAGAGGGCTAGGGACGGGGAGAGGCAGTGAGTGAGAGGGAGGAGGAGGGGGAGGAAGGCAAGAGGGAGAGGGAAGAGAGGGAGAAGTGAGGGAGGAGGTGGAGGAGGAGGGGGAGGAAGAGGGGAGAGAGAGAGAGAGAGAGAGAGAGAGAGAGAGGGAGGGAGACGGAGAGGGAGGGGGAGAGGGAGAGAGAGAGGCGAGTAGGAGGGGCGACAGACAGGGAGGGAGAGATGGAGAGAGGTGAGAGGGAGGGGGGAGCGAAAGAAAAGGAGGGAGGGGGGAGGGAGGAGGGGAGGTGAGGGGGAGGAGGCGACAACGAGTGAGAGGAGAGATGGAGGAGGAGGAGAGGAGAGGGGAGAGAGGGAGGAGGTGGAGGAAGGTGAGAGGGAGAGGGAGGGAGAGAGGGAGAGGTTGGGGGAGGTGGGGGGGGGGGGGGGGGGGGGGACGGGGAGGGGCGGCGGGAGTGAGAGGGAGGAGGAGGAGGAGGAAGGTGAGAGGGAGGGAGGGAGGGAGAGGGGGAGAGGTGGGGGGAGGTGGAGGGGGGACGGGAGAGGTAGGCGGAGGGGAGAGAGAGAGAGGGGGGGGAGGACGGGAGAGAGAGATATGGAGAGGGCTAGAGGGAGAGGGAGAGAGAGAGGGAGGGAGGGGGAGAGAGACGGGTGAGGGAGTGAGAGGGAGGAGACAAGGAGGGGGAGAGTGGGAGAGGTAGGGGAGGGGTGGAGGGGGGGAAGGTTAGAGGGAGATGGAGGGGGAGAGGGAGGGGGGAGAGAGGGATAGGGAGGGGGAGAGGGGAGAGGGAGGGAGGGAGAGCGAGAGAGAGAAGGAGAGGGAGGGGAGGGAGGGAGGGAGGATAGAGGGTGAGAGCGAGAGGGAGGGGTGAGAGGGGAGAGAGAGAGAAAGGGAGGGGCGGCAGGAGTGAGAGGAGAGGAGGAGGAGGAGGAGGGAGGGAAGGTGATAATAATCTTCTTCTTGATGGTAACCCTTGGTGGGGACAATGAGTCTCTAAGCAAACACAATGATAAGGTAGAAATATATGGAAAAAAAAGTTGGTGACTTAATGACAATGTTGATCTATATTCACAGAGTGAAAATAGTGACACAGAAGTCCATACATTGATACATAGCAATGATGATGACAACATACAATGATATGGAAATATCTCTCTAGATATCAAATTGTTCAATTTACAAATGTCATTGTGAACTAACTTTGGTGGGCCCTAAAAGACCTGATATGTTAGATGCTAAGTTGAACGAAGTGCTGAAACCTTTGGAAGTTTATGGAATGGGTATGGCTGGAAACATGACCGCCCAAAAATGGAAATGTTGGAAACCTGATCGCCTAAAAATGGAAATGTTATATATATATATATATATATATATATATATCTAAAACACAACTTGCAAGAAAAAAAGAATGAGACATGTAAACCCGGTCTATGTTAACTCTCATAAATCATTAAATCATTTGAAATCATTTGTACATCCAAGATTATAATATTAACCTATACACATGAGGCTTTACATCTAAAATTATATTTTATGCATGGTTATATGTGCTGAAAATGAAGCATAACATATGGTAATGACAAGTACAATTACATATATTATAATCCTTATCGTCATCTTCATTAACAAAATTAGAACAAGTTAATTTTTAAGCAGAACTAGAGCGTGGATTGATTAGAGATAGATTAGTGTGTGGAGTTATTACACATAAAATTTAGTGCTATATTGAATAAATTTTGGCCATAGAAGGACCCCACAACCTTCTTTGGTGCTTGAGTGAGCCCGCAAAAGAAAAAAAGTCATGGAAATGGGTCAAAATTAGTCGAAAATGGGGCAGAATTGGGATGAAACTCCATATAAACCTATCAACGATGTTTCATTGGAATTTCCAAATCAGGAAACTCTACCCAAATGTTTCAGCTTCATTTCAGTGGTGTTTTGGTGGCGTTTCAGTGTTTCGATGAGTTTCGGGTACGAAGAGTCAAGACGCCACCTCGGGGGTTGTTTCTTACAACACGGGTTAAATGCATCTTATTATGGATGTGCTTTGTCTCTCCAATAAAAAATTAATGAATATCCAATAGAAGAATAATTTGGATGGGTTTTCCCCTTTGTAGGGTTTTGCTGAGGTTCTGACAAAAATATTGATGTCTCTTTTGTGCATGCTTTTCTTCTAATGTTTGTTTATGTTTTGTTGTAATGTTGAAGTTATTGTTCTTTCTACAAAATTGCTAATAATTGAATATGTTGTGGGGTGAATGTTTAAAAATTAAATTATCAATAGAAAATAATAATCTAGACCTAAAAAATAAACAGTTGAGTCACTATTTATCAATTATACACCAAGTGATTATATTACTTGTATTTACATAAATCTGAAATCATTGTTTTGTTTCATGTTGTTTCCATTTTCTCATTACCATTTGAAAATGAATGTACATTATTGCATCACACTTTGGTGTTTTCAATTTATTCGATAAGTGTAGCTTATATGTTTCCTCAATAATCCATTAAAATAGATCAATAATGCATTCATTTCATCCATTGTGCAACAAAAATGAATTTTGACGATATTTTATAGAAAAAGTTTGATTGGGTTAGTTTTATGGAAAGTGTGTATGTGTTTTATTGGAAGCATAGAAAGATTTCGGATGGATAGGAGCATCTTTTGCTTCACAATCGAGATGGAAAGTTCCACTCATGAAATTCTCTTAAAATAAATTAAAACACAAACCTTGATCATGAGGTTACAATTGTTGTGAGACATGTCCATCTATGAGTCATGTCTTACATACAAGTGTTATCCATGAGAAACATGTGGAAGATATATGGGATTAAGCTTACACATGTTTGAAAGATGGAGGCTCTCTGACTACTTATTATCTTTCCCTCTTCATATCCTATTTTTACAAGGTGAACCCATTCGGTATGTTCATGTGATGAAATTGTTGGGAAAGGAATAAAACTACTTGTCTCTTGGATTCAATTTACATAAAATATTATTTCGATGAAAATTAGGTCATCATAAAGAGGATGGGTGGGTTGTGAAATATTTGGAAACTACTTATATCTAGTGTAAATTTGGATATCTAGTTGGTATTTAATTTTCATCATGTCTATTGAATGCATAAAATATGCAATCAACATGAAGATGACCCCAAGAGAGTATGGGAATGAAAAATACACCTTATAAAATATACAAATACAATATTAATAACTTGATATATAGTTTTGTTGTTGAATTTTTCAAAGAATAGAGGAAGAAAATATCAAATAGGATACCTAAAAAAATTTGAAATAAAATATAATAAAAATATATGACTAACTTTAACATTGATTTCACTTTGAAATTTCACTAACAATATGCTTTTTAAAATATACTATAAGTGTTAGTTTCTAATTTCTTAATTAGATCATTTCTTCCTGAAAAGGATAAAAAGTTTTCTTGATTAGAAAATTTATTCCTGAAAAAGATAAAAAGTTAAAAAATGATAGCATGTTAGAATATCATTTTGATTGGATTCTAACTAGTTGCTCCAATTACCAATTTAGATTATTTATGAGAGTTATACAATAGTTGAAATTTCACTAACAATATGCTTTTGAAAATCTACTGTAAGTGTTAGTTTCTAATTTCTTAATTAGATCATTTCTTCCTGAAAAGGATAAAAAGTTTGCTTGATTAGATAATCTATTCCTGAAAAAGATAAAAAGTTAAAAAATGATAGCATGTTAGAATATCATTTTACCTAATCATTTACTTTCATAGATATGTTTACATAATCATTGTTATGGTCGTAAAAAATTCTAAAGTAAATTAATGATTTTATAGTTGGAATCAAAGTTAGGAAGCTAATGAAGTGCTGAGACAATGAGTAATATTTTTCCCATTTAAAATATTGAGAATGTATGAGGCGGGTTGTTATAGCACTCAACACAAGTTCAATTCCCTTCGGGGTGATGTATCTGGACATGTTGATAAAGATAGAGTTAAAAAGAAAAAAAAGAGAAAATGAAAGGTACTGCCAAACCTATAATAATAATAATAGTTATATTAGATACAACTTTTCATTAGTGTATAAACATCTCTACTCTAATACATTCATGACTAATAAATAATAATTATTTAAAAACAACTATATGAATATATTTGAAATCAATAATGATATGAATAACGTTTATTAAACTATGTGATTTTTTTAATGTAATTTATATGTATATTTCAATAATAATAATTTTCAAAAAATAAAAAAAAAATCCAGTTTTTTGATCTATATAAAATTTAGTCACTTAGATTATAAAAATCAAAATTATCAACTGTTATTATATTATATTAAATATATTTATATCTTAAAAAAACATAATTATATTTATTCTTCTATATTCCATGTTAAATAATACAAAATACATTTATTATAGACACAAGTGATTAATATATTTAATATAAAGACTAAAATCAAAGTGTTACAACACTAGTTACATCCTTAATTTCTACTCTAAGTGTTAGTTTCTAATTTCTTAATTAGATCATTTCTTCCTGAAAAGGATAAAAAGTTTTCTTGATTGGATAATTTATTCCTGAAAAAGAGAAAGAGTTAAAAAATGATAGCATGTCAGAATATCAAAATAAAAAGTTAAAAAATGATAGCATGTTAGAATATCATTTTGATTGGATTCTAACTAGTTGCTCCAATTACCAATTTAGATTATTTGTGAGAGTTAGACAATAGTTGAAACACCTAGTCATGTTTTATAGCTCACATTAACCTTACTTTCCTAGATATCTTTACATAATCATTTACTTTCATAGATATTTTAACATAATCATTGTCATGGTCGTAAAAAATTGTAAAGTAAATTTATGATTTTATAGTTGCAATCAAAGTTAGGAACCTAATGAAGGGCTGAGACAATGAGTAATATTTTTCCATTTAGAATA
>JAXQQM020069225.1:0-238961 GCA_034641835.2 Pinus albicaulis | reverse complement strand
AGATCTCCCACTACTAGATATCCTCAGAAAGTGCCCGATGGGGGACTGCAAAAAATGTAAGCACATGAAATGGAAAGACAACGTTATTTTATGAGCTGTGGGATAAGAAGATATAGATAGCCAATGAATAATTTTATAGCAGCAAAGATAATACAATTTCTTGAGGAAACAACCTCTAAATAAAGGAAATGCAAGCCTCAACAAGACATGTACATGAAAATAGAAAAACACTGCTATTTCTGCATAAACCTAGGCTATGAGGACGCAGTTTAGAGAAGGTACTGCTCCATATTATATGATAACTGAAAGATATGACAAGATATGGCTCAAATACATTAGGGGAGAAAATCTCTAACCCTTAGAAGAAATAATACATCAATCCTCCAAGGGATCGGCTGAAATATGCAATATGGAAAAAATACCGGAGTTGCTGGGTAGCTGCAACAACTCAAATCTGGAACTCAATAGAGAAGGATGAGAAATATGAAGTAGAAATTCTCCAATGGATCTCCAAAATGGAAGGCTGATCCTTACACTTGAGATCTCACCCTCCAACAACACTGCAAGCCCTCACTGCAAGTGCTCTATGAAAATAACACAGTCCAAGAGGGAAACTGCGCTGAAGGTGGAATAGACTGAATTGGCCAAGTGCCAAGATCTGAAAATAAGCTCCAATGCTTCCAAAATAATCCTCCAAAGGAAAGAAGGAGTCTCCCTCTGAAAAACAAGCAATGGAAGAGGTGTTGTAACTTCTCACTGCAACACCCTACAACACAGAATTATGCTGCTGCAGCAATAACACTGTGTTGGAGGAGGATGCTTGGCCACAAGCCTAGATGTGAGACAAATTAGTACAACTCCTTCAATAGGCCCTCAAGAAAGGAGGAGGAATCCTAAACAGGAATTCCCCGGCAATTCTTGCTAAACAACAAAGAATGCACAATGTTTGAATATACATGAAATGAATAATACAAGCATGAATAACAATGGCTCTCCTCCTCTCCATATATAGAAAGTGACGGCTCTCTCGTCATGGGCCCCATCCATTAGGGTTTCCTCCATAAAGGAATATTCCCTTTTCTATCTCTGCTCTGTCCCATGTAGTGCTTTCTACCTCATACCCAACACTGTTTGACTTGGTCAAACTTAACCAAGCCTTTTTGCAAAATGTTCCCTTTCACACATGAGGGTGTGAAATCTAGTTCCAAGGCTGATCCCCTTTCATACTAGAGGGATTTTATCCATGTTTTTATTATGAATGGGCCTTCTCACCCAATTATTCATCTCCTAAGTGAAAATAGACAAAATTAATATTCCAATTTATTGAAGGAAAAATTTGGAATATTACAATTTTACATCCTTCAAATTTTCTCTAGTAGACATTAGTTTTCGTACATGGTCAAATGATATTGGTGGACTTATTCTTGTCCTATAAGAATCATAGTCCATGCTAGTTATCCTTATAGTACGTGTAAACTTTTGATTAGTGTGCAAAGTTGTTGTTGGCAATGTGATTTTTCTTCTTCTAGAAGGAAGGCTAGGAATTGCTATCTTTTCTTAATGTTATAATGTTGTTGTTGGTAATTTAGTTATGATTGAGCTAAAAGGAAAGTTATTGTTCACTAGTATTATTTCATCATGCAATGCTTTCATTGGGAATGCAATTTTCCTTCTCTGGAGAAAAAATATTTCTTTCATGGTGTATATGTTTTAATGACAATGTGCTTGTGTTGGAAACAAACTGTGTATCCATTAAATTTCCTTCAAAGTGATATATTGATGTTGATAATGCACTTTTATTTTTGTTAGTAAGAAATATTGTAGGAAATATATTTCCTTGATGGTGCAATATATTTGTCAGAAATGCATTTGCAATTGTGCAAGAAGGAAAACTAGCATACATTATATTTCCTTCAAAAAGAAATTTTGTTGTTGGAAACGTGTTTTTCCTTATGTTAGAAGGAAACATAGCAACACTATGTTTCCGTAATATTGTATTACTTTTATTAATAAATCCCTTATTCCTATTCTAAAATAAAATAAAATATTACTTATCTTTTTTTTATGGTGAAATGTTGTTTTTAACAATGCGCATGTGCTTGTGTTAGAAGAAAATTCAGTAGGTTATAACATTCTTTCATGGTGGAACGTTGTTGTTGGAAATTTTCTTATGGTTTATAGTTATTTCATGTTGGAATTTATTTTTTGGAAATGAAGTAATCCTAGTGATAAAATAAAATCTAGTGGGAACTAACGTTCCTTCAAGGTGCAATCATTTTGTTGGAAATAGTGGCTTGTGCTTGTTTTAAATGGAAAACTAGCAAGTGAAATATGTCCTTCATACCAAAATATTCTAAATGATAAAAATTATATAGGAATATTCACAAATATGAAATAAATGCATAGAGGTTTACTTTCTCTTCAGGATAACCATGATAAGTATTTCATCCTCTGATTTGGATCTTGGTTGAAATGGATGTCTTGTTGCAACTTTGCTGATAAATTTTGCTATGGGTGATGAAATCAGATTCCGTAAAAGACCCATTTGAGGTATTGAATAGATATTTAAATTGAATAAGACACTTGAAATTTCATGACCTGTGGGGTGAGAAAAGGATTCCACAACTCAAAGGACATGAGGCGGCACAATGTTCTAGACAAATGTAACTTCAATTGCTCATATCTCTCAAACCAGGAAACGAAATCGAATTCCGTAAAAAACCCATTTGAGATAATAAAAAATAATTTCAAATAATATATTTTTCAATCTCTAATATGATATTTGGAGACCATGGCACTAGCATGAATTTTACTAAAAATTGCTGAAAAAATTTGAAACTGAAATATGTTTCAAACCCTCATGGAGCCATAACCCGAATCTATATTTATGTAGGAATGAAATAAAATACACAAATAAAAATAATGGAAATAAAACTTCATTTCATTAATATAAAATGATTGAAATATGACTACAAATAGAATGGACATAAACTAGCTAGGTTGATGGTATATTATATCTGAGAAGAGATGTGGTGGCTACATGCGTCTGAACTATGTTAAATTGAGGTTCAAGTGCATTTTTATTATTGAATAATAAGAGAAAACTATAAAAAACCAAAACCCAAACCCGAGGAGATGTAACACCAATAGTTTATGGGCCTTGTTGGAGCGGGGTCCCTTAGGACTGAATTTCGATAAAAATACTATATTTTTTGTAAAGTTTTGTAAGTTTAGTCGTGCGAAACATAGGTCTAGGGGCTTTAGGGCGGGTCAAAGCCCCTCATGAGTTGTAATGGGTCAAAGGGTATAACTAGAGGCCACAAACCACAGTTTACAGACCTTCGATGAGTGCAAGATAAAAGTATAAATAGGAGTATAGATCAAGTCATTAGGAGATAGAATGTAAGAGATTTGACTATGTTTTGATGTTTTGAGAAAACTTGTCTGGGTTAGAAGGCTTCTGTTGGCTGTGTGCACAAAGACCTTAGTTCTGCTATGTGCAGACCCTGCTGCCTGTGTGCCTAGGTATATTGAAGGTGTTGTAAGGAAGATATGAACTATGAATGAATGAAGGAATGTTTTGGATGATATATGAGTATCAAATGCATTTGTCGTTTGCTTTATGATATGTTTTCACATGTTATTTTTGTTTACTGTGTTAGCTGTGTTCAGATTGGTTGCGTAACTATTTTATGCTCTAAAATAATGATAAATGAATTGATTTATTACTGTCGAGCTTTAATAACATGTATTAAGGACTATTAAATGGATTTCAGAGTCGATTTTAGTGCGTGCTGAAGGTATTCTGTGTAATTGACCTAAATTTTTCTCGTTAGGGTTTTGGGTTAGGGCTTCTGTTGCGAAGGTATGATCACCGTTGTTTTAGATCTGAAGACATCCACATCATTTAATTCTCTCTCAAGGTGTGGAAACCTGGTTCCAACACCCCCCCATACCGCTTCGGGTGAGACTTTGACTTGAACAAGTAGGTCACTGCCGAAAGGGAGAATAGTAAGAGGGTTTTGTTAGTTAACCTTAACTCCGAACTTGGGTGAGGACCCCTCAAGCCAACAAATGGTTCCTGTTGGAAGAGGGTCTCCTAAAAAGCTGCGAACATGTCCATTTTGTATATTTTTTATTATATTTAGTTTAACGCAGGGGTTTTGGGGTGGGTCAAAACCCCTAAATGCATTGTAAGTGGGTCAAGGGTAGGCCAAGAGTCTGCAAACCATAGTTTGTGGACCATTGGATGCGTAGGATAAAGTAGTATAAATATTTGAACCTTTTTGAGTCCATAGGGAGAGAAGGAATATAGATTGATGTGAAGTACGAATTGCTAGATCTTGGGTTGGGTTGTTTGGGTTAGGACACTTGCTGGTTGTGTGCGCGGAGATCCTCTGTCCTGCTGTGTGCAGAATCTACTGGTTGTGTGCGTAGGTGGTATTAAGGGAATGTAAGAGGATTTTGATAAGTAATATATGCAAAGTATTGCTGAAACATATGATGTTGTCTGGATCTGTTCTGTTATGATTGATGCGAACTAAGATTGCCTGATTAAGTTGTGAACTCGTTTGTTTTATCTTTGTGGTATGAAAGTATCTGCATTTAGTATATTACTATGTTGTGACTATTGTTGCACTTACTGATTACATCTCTGTTAATGAATGTAAACTATCTGTGTGACAATATTGGCTGTGATTATGTTGTTTTATGGTTGTAATTGATGATACACACTTGGATGCGAACCTGCTAGAGCAGATCTGATAAGAACTATAAGTCTGGTTACGTTATGGACCCTACGAATCATCCTTCTGTGTAGATCTGATAATTGCGGGCCTGCGTTATTACCTAATCTCTCTCAGGGTGCGGAAACTTGGTTCCAACACCCTCCCATACTACTTCGGGTGAGACTTTGACCTGTACAAGTGGGTTACTGATAAAAGGGCCAGTAGTATAGGGGTTTGTTGGCAGACCTTCACCTCCAAACCTAGGTCAGGACCCCTCGAGCCAAAAAATGGTTTCGTTGCCGGGATCGGGAGCATTTTGAGGGAGAGTTTTGGTAATTCCAAGGCCATATTGGAAGCCTGAAAAGAAAGAAATCGACGAGTGGTTTGAAAAGAAAGTTCAGGAATTCGCTGTAAAAGAAAATCGCAGTGCGAACTTAACCATGGAGGAGTGGAAAAATAAGTATATTTTCTTGGAAATATAAGATATTTTCTTTGTAACTTTTTCAATCGAGCTGTAGGAGTGGCTCGCAAGGTGGGTCGATTTTTAGAAGTGTTGGAAAAATGAACGAGTCATGCAGTGGACTCCAGAACTGATCCGAAAGTTGGAAAAGAATGATAATACCATTACACGCACGATAGATCATTGGGTGGACAGTGTGATAGGAGGATTTGTGACTGAATTTGCAATCGATCAATTTGTGTCCTACTCAGAAGTGGAGAAGAGGTCCTTCAAGGGTTTCTGGGGTAAGTTTCTAAAAACTTTGTTGTCACTGATTAATATCTTATTGTGTGAGAAAAGTATCCTGTGTAGCCATATCGAGTGAATGAGCTCCGATCAAAGTGAGGGTACAACGCGCAGTGGTAAGTACTACAAAACTAATCAAGAGGGAGATCGATCTGTCTACAGTCCAGTGACTAATTCTGCTGTGCATATCCCTTTGTCAACACCACCTTAGAATCCTCATAAGGGCAAGAAATCACCTTTGCCACCACTAGAAGACGATATGGCTTCACAAATGAAGTTACCCACCTTCAAGGGTGTGGGGGATGAAGATATGGATCGATTCTGGTTTATCAAATGGTCTATATGGACTACACAGAATGTAGCGAGTGATGTTGTGAAAAGAGCGTAGCTATATCTTTCTTTTCAAGGAAGGCCCCTGGACTGGTACATGGGATACCTCGACCAACATGCGAACATGAGCATTGAGGACATTAAGAATGCCTTGAAGAAATAGTTCAATAAGCCTAAGGCTTACTCCTAGATAATGAACAACCTGAAATATTTCAAACAAGGTCCATCTGAGTCTGTATGGGAAGCGGATCAACGATTGAAAAAAGTAATCAGAGAAGGAGGATTCCAGTATGATGACAGGAAGCATGCAGAGTGGTTCATTGCTATGTTGCTGCCTCACCTATGCATATTGATGGGCCACCAAGACATTGAGTCACAGGAGAAGGCCTTGGAGATAGCAATGAAGTTGGAGGCTATGCCACGAGATGAAACCCAGTTGGGTGTACAACAGATACAAGGCCAGCTGGAAGCAATGCACATGGAGATCCAAAATCTATGAAAGGAACAAGGAGCAGAGGCTATCCCTGACAGGTGGTGCATACGATGCAGTGTGAATGGCCACACCAAGGATAACTATCTGCTATTAGTAGACTACATGCAAGATGGAGGACCTAGCCTGTTGCACCCTAGAGAAGCTGCGGGGCCAAGTAGGCCGGCACTATGGTGTGACGACTATCGCGTTACAGGGTTGCATGACACCAACCACTGGCCTCGCCTTGTTTCTTGTATTCTGGAGGTTAAGCAACAATGGTGCAAGTTTTGTAGGTCTGTGGGGCATGATGAGCATAACTGTCGGACTTATGATCTGCTGATAGACTGAGGAAACATCTATAGGGTACAGACAGATCCTTTGTCAGCAAGGACCCCCTCCGGTATTGAGGGCTCCCCCCTAGGGGTAGGGAAGGGGGCCGAGGTGGAAGCGCAGGTAGGGGAAGAGGCCAAATAATCTATTATAACTGCGGGCAGATATGTCACTTTACAAGGGACTGTCCAAACCCTCCAATAAAATCCTACAGGTATTGTAGGCAGCTTGACCATGTGATCGAGGACTGCCCGATTTTGATGGCTAAGGTGTAGGAGAAACAATAGAAACCTACACAGAATGTGCAAAGGGTTACGACGGAGCCTCGGAATGAGGGACCAGGTATTAATATCATAACCTATAGCGGCCTAGCTACTGGGGGGCGGAAGAAAAAGTTGCAGCTGAGCCTCTGATTAGGAAAGCGGTCATCAAACCAGAGGGCCTGGACCTACAAAAGGAAAGGGAAACCTTTATCGTAGCTCAATAGGACTTCACAGAAGCATCTAATTCGTAGGTCCCTGCGGCCACTAAAGAAGGAGAGTGGGCTCGACTATTTTTACAAGCATGCATGAAACTGCTGCGCAACCAACAGGCCATTGAGAACCTCCAAGCACTATTAAATAGCTGTGCAGAGAAAACCAAATTTCCCTTGGAAGTTAAGGATGTAAACACACTATATAAGTATAAGAAACACACTGGTAGGGAAATGTGGCTCACAACACAAATTGGGGATTAAAAAATGGAGCAAGTGATTTTGGATCTAGGGTTAGACACGAACGTGCTACCCAAGCAAACTTGGCAGCGCATGGGAGAACCTAAGTTAGAATGGTCCACTATCCAGCTGCGCATGGGAAATTAGCAGAATATCATACCTTTAGGACGGTTATCACAGGTCGTAGTGGATATTGCAGGAGTTAATGTCCGGGTTGAATTTGAATTCATTCAGATTGTGGAAGATGCAAACCCTTACCTTGCACTCCTAGGGTTGGACTAGGCATCGACATGGGCAGTATTATCAACTTGAAGAAGAGAAGCATGATATTTGAGAACAGAGGGATGTGAATGATAGTCCCTTTAGAACCCATATAAGGAGAAAGGTATACGGAGACAGTGCGTATCAACGAGAAGGTGGATCACATCTACAAGTTAACTATGTAGGATGAAGATTGGATCAACCCTACGGCTGATAGTATGCTCTGCCGGGAAAAGGATAGCGACTGTTTTTCTGACTCTGACGGAGAACTAGAAAATTGGAAAAACCGGTTGCACGACATATCCACGCTGCGATGTCTCAGAATTACAAAGGATTTCCAATGTATATCCTCAGAGGTAAGATATATGCCCTACTTTGATGGTTTTGGTAGCATTAAGGAATTTTTGCAAGCATTCGAAGCCGAAGTTCCAAAGGAACGAAGGTTATGGCCCCTCAATCTCACCCTATGCGCAGCACTTGTAAAGTGGTGGGATGAGCGTAAGGCAGCATTCTAGGAATGGGGGGCATATCAGACTATGTTACTCTTGCGCTTTGACCCTATGGTTCACTTACGTAGGGAACAACCTGGACTGGTAATCTGAAGCTGCATAGATTTGCATAAGATAACTACCGCTGGCAGGAAAGGGTGTGTGGATGATAGATGCATCTCCTACAGAAAATCTCTCAAGATGGTGAGTACTATGGAAGATACGGATTTGGCAGCACCTACAGCTATGAAACAACTGTGCTCACTCCTCCACTTCACAGGCTACTATAGAAAAACTAGGCAGGAGTACGCATTAATCATAGCGCCTCTGAAAGACCTGCTTCGCAAGGCTATTTCAGTTCGCAGGGAAGATGAGTGTCAAGGGAGCTTCAAACTAGTAAAGAAAACAATAGGCCCACTCAGAATGTAGATGGAACGTTGGCTAGACCACCATGTGCACAGGAGGCCCGTTGAATGCACACAGACGCACTAGGAGCGCATGTGTGCATTAAGCACACCAGAGCTGTGAAAAATGGCCGTTGGGATAGTCAAATCGAGTAAAATTTAAAATCTACCGTTGAATGGAGTGGGCGGCTGGAATTTAATAGGGCGATTGTGGGAGAGTTTTCACCATTTACATGATGGTAAGTTCCAACTGTAGCTTTCCCAACCACTGACCGCTTGCGTTAGCTATAAAAAGGGTCGAATAAACCAGACAAGGGTTCCATATCAATTGTATAACTTGTACTTGGCATATGTTACCATGATGATTTAGTGCTGCAAGACCTCTATGTTTATAGTGTCTCCTTCATGTCTGAGTAACCTACCCCCTCGGACAATAGCAACCCAGAGTTTGTTTTTCGCACCAGGATGATGGCTATGAACCCTGTTGAGCCTCATGAACTAATGACCTCGGTAGAACAGGGGACTGAGGAAGTGGTGGAAATCGAGTCTAAGATGGAAGAGATTCTCTCCACGCTGAGCCCAACCATGAGGAAAGGAAAAGAAAAGGTGCAGAGCTCCGTAAAGTCCTTGAAGCCCACGAAATGGGCTGCAGGAAAGCTACGAACTTCCCCGCGAACCCCAAAATCCCCACAGGCAGCTCAGGAGGAAGCACAACCCATCGAGCCAATTCACTGGTTACCTCCCTTTGTTCGACCATGCAGGAAATCAACGTGCACGCTGAAGAATCTTGATAGCCTGGTCACTTACCTGCAGATGCCACTGACTCCAAGCAAGGTACCCATCATTGGCAAACCTTTTGGTAAGCTTCATAAGGTCAAATTTGACGATCACGACCTAGCCAACTTCGAAGAATTACCTGAACTAGCACCTGTGTTATACCTTGACACAATTCATGATGATAATGGTGTTACAGTCGTCCCCCAATGCTGGGTGCGTGGGTTGGCCGGGTCCAGGCTCCTGAACTTACTCAGGATGCCCCATTTTGGTCATTACAATATTATGGGCTGATTCGCACGACAGCTGCTCACGCTAATTCATAACGACTGCCTCTGGATCCAGGACAAGAATCCTATTGATGCTGCGTTGATTCATAGGATTACTGGTTTCTCAATGAATGGACCAAACCCTCTAGAGCGAGTGGGTAAGAAATACGAAGTCGAGACTGCTGAATTTGTGTGCCAAAAATACAAGGTGGAGCGGAATACCCGAGGCTTTATCATCAAATCCATCAATGATCCCACGATATAGCTGGGCATGATGTTGCTGGCATGAAAGTTGATGCGAAAATTCCAAGTTGCCACCGTCCCCGCCTATGTGATCCAGCTAGCATGCCAATGTTGCAAGGGGGTCTGTTTCAATTGGGCTCATTACTTATGTGAAGAATTTTTGGCCAACGTCTGAGAATCCCAGGACTTAGGGGGTGCCTTTTGTTACTCATGGTTGTTGTTCCTCATAGCGTTGGTTTCCTGGGAAGCTCCTGTAGAGTTTTTCCTCCCTAAACTTACCCTGGATATGTGTGAAGGAGCCCGTTATGCGCACTTGTGGGACTCCAAGGATGTGCAACGCATAGAGGAAAATCAAGTCTTATGGGTCCTCTTCCAGAGTAGCGTGGCAGCTGCCATCAAATCTTGACCACGCTTATCACCCATAGTCTATGACAGGTACAAGCACATCGCGACCTTTCAGGTGACCATGCACAACATACAGATTTAGAGCCGAAAGGAGAAAGCTTCGACTTCGCTCCCTTATATGGTTGTGAACGAAGAAATTAACAATTTTATTGCACTCTGGCCCCCGCAGTGGAATATTGGCTTCAAAACCGGGGCACAGGGCCCTAAATATGCCAGCACAACACTAGTGATTCCCCTTGTCACTATTAAGGATATTGGAGGCTCCAGCAAAAGTACCAGGAAGGACACAGAACCGGCTATGAAGAAAAATGTGCAATAGAAGTGGACTGATGAGAAGGACACCAAAGAAGCAACATAGAAAGATTTGCAGCCCGACTTAGTGATAGAAGGAGGGGATGCAGGAGGAATTGCATCCCCTCACAGGACGAAGTGTACATGGGAGCCTACCAAAGGACCCCAGAAGAAGTAGTGTGCTCAACGGACAGAACACGATGAAACTGTCACCTTGAACGATGGTGACCTTGAAAATATTACTGATGTAGTCTCTCTAGCCATGTAGGATCGATGGGAAGCCATCAAAGAACAATAGAAGGCTACGTTCGCCGCATTACAAGCTGAGCTCCATGAGCTGCAACTAAAGACAGACACACTGCACACCAGTGTGACTTTGGTACGGATGCCACAAAACACCAGCAGTGCTATACTCACAACGACAGAAAGCCACCTCTGCCCTTTTCCTGGTGCTTCCCTTATGATCAGTTCACCCAACCTGAGCACGTAGTTCCATAGTTTTCGGGAGGTACAACTAGACATAGCCAGGCTACCCCAAGATGCTTTTCAGGGGCTCCACACGGGTATATTTCAGGAGATTCAGCACTGGGACTTGCAGATTCACCAATAGCTAGGCTTGGTTGAGAAAACGATCATTGAAAGCAATGTCGCAATCACCCTTGCCACCACGTAGCAGAAGGAGCTCAAAAGTTTCATTCACTAGCTTTGTGCAGAAGTTCCAGCAGAGATTCCGGCTACCACTATGCCCCAGGAAAGGTTGAGGGGTTGGTAACCACATTAAAGGTATCTCGAACAGAGGTTGCAGAGGTTAAGTCATGGATGGAGCAGCAGATTTCCGATTTGCAGGCTAAATTGCAGCCCGAAATGCCTCCAGAGGTGTGGGACCAGCGATCTGCGCTGGTCTTCGCAGCTACGAATGTCATCATAGGGCATATCGCGTAGCGTGCTCAACTACTAGAAACTGCCATGCAACTATGGATCAAGGCACGATCCGCTCCTGCATGAAATAACCCAGGCCCTGCAACAGAAAGAGGAGACGTTTGAAACGTTGGAAGCCACCCTACCCACGTTGGTTCCTGCCCAGTACTTGGCATGACTACGAACCAGCCAAGACCTCCAAGTTGAGATAGAAGAGCTTCGACAGAAGAAGAAGGCCCTCAATGATTGCTTGAAGCCTTGGGCTGCTGATGCCCTTAAACTGTCGCACGATGCTGATATATCCATGAAGCAGCTCAACCAGACTCTCGAAAGGGTCACCGCTATGATGGAAGGCCCGATTTCATAGAAATTGGTCATCGCCCATAATGCTACTACCCAAAGCAAAGTCATGCTACCCCCATTGGCTAAAGCGCTCAAACTATGCAAGTGCAGGTGGAGACCCCACCATCTCAGTGACTCGGGATGAGTCACAAGATTGTGTTGGGGGGATGTTGGAACAGGGTCTCCTACAAAGCTGCAAATCTGGTCCATTTTGTATATTTTTTATTATATTTAGTCTAACACAGGGGTTTTGGGGTGGGTCAAAGCCCCTAAATGCATTGTAAGTGGGTCAAGGGTAGACCAAGAGTCCGCAAACCATAGTTTGTGGACCATTGGATGTGTAGGCTAAAGTAGTATAAATAGTTGAACCTTTTTGAGTCAATAGGGAGAGAAGGAATAGAGATTGATGTGAATTACGAATTTCTAGATCTCGGGTTGGGTTATTTGGGTTAGGACTCCTGCTAGCTGTGTGCGTGGAGATCCTCTGTCCTGCTATGTGTGGACCCTGCTCGCTGTGTGCACAGGTGGTATTCAAGGAATGTAAGAGGATTTTGATAAGTAATATATGTGAAGTATTGCTGAAACATATGATGTTGTATGGATCTGTTTTGTTATGATTGATGCGAACTAAGATTGTTTGATTAAGCTGCGAACTCATCTGTTTTATCTATGTGGTATGAAAGCATCAGCATTTAGTATATTACTGTGATGTAACTGTTGTTGCACTTACTGATTGCATCTCTGTTAATGAACACGAACTATCTGTGTGATAATATTGGCTGTGATTATGTTTTTTTATGGTTGTAATTGATGATACGCACATGGATACAAACCTGCTAGAGCATATATGATAAGAACTATAAGTCTGGTTATTTTCTGGACCCTATGAATCATCCTTCTGTGTAGATCTGATAATTGCGGGCCTGCGTTATTACCTACTCTCTCTCAGGGTGCGGAAACCTGGTTCCAACACCCTCCCATACTGCTTCAGGTGAGACTTTGACCTGCGTAAGTGGGTCACTGCCGAAAGGGCCAGTAGTATAGGGGTTTGTTGGAAAACCTTCACCTCCGAACCTGGGTCAGGACCCCTCGAGCCAACAATTCCATTGCCAGTACCATGATAATTTTTCGAGATATTAGGTGATGTGGTAGCCATCAAATCTTGAATTAGAGGATTGGTTTGAGAGGAAAATTCAAGAATTTTACCTAAAGAGAACATAAGTAAGAAGCTATCTGCTGAAGATTGGAAGGAGAAGTATATCTTTAGAGAGGTTCACGAGATATTCCTTGTGACCTTTGCACATGAATTACAGGAGTTGTTGTCAATATTAACAGAGTTCCAAACTTGTTGGAAGGACGACAAGGTCATGCAGTGGATACCTAAATTAATCCAACAGTTGGAGAAAAATTATAATTCCATCACTGGATTGTAGGTCACTGGGTTGACAACATCTTGGGTGGGTTTGTGACATAATCGACAGTAGATCCGTTCGTGTCATATTCTAAAGCTAAAAGGATATTTTTCAAGCGAATGAGAGGTAAATTCATACATTCTCTCCCTCTACTGATTAAGATGCTATTGTGTGAAAATGGTGTTTTGTGCAACCACCCTAAGTGAATGACCTCTGATAATATATAAAGCACTATGTGCAACGGAAAATATTATCAGGTCAATCAGAGAGGGGACAGACCTGTATACAACCCCCTTGATAAATTCACCTGATATAGAGAGTAGCGAGGTTACGCGCATTGAAGGTATCCCTCCTGCTATGCCACAATCGAAATCGCACATCAGTAAGACATCTCCTACCCCACCACCACCACCTGGAGAAGATATGACCGCGCATATGAAGATACCCACCTTCAAGGGTGTGGGAGATGAGGACTTGCATAGGTTTTAGTTTGTGGTTGATGCAGTGTGGACTGCAAAAAATGTTAATACTGATGCTATCAAGAGAGCACAACTGGCTATGGAATTTGAAGGTCACACGTTAGATTGGTTTATGGGATATCTAGCTCATAACATTGATCCCACTGTTGTGCAAATCAAGGATGCTTTGAAATAAAAAATTAGGAAGTCAAAGTCCTACTCATAGTGCATGATAGAATTAAAAGATATCAAACAGGGGCCGATGGAATCAGTTTTGGAAGTTGATCAACTACTAAAGCACACCACTAGTGAAGGAGGATTTGTTTACAATGATAAGGAGCAAAAGGAATGGTTCATTACCATACTCTTACCACATCTGTGCGGGCCTAGGGGTCAACAGAAGATTGATTCTGAGGGTGAAGCTATGGAGGTTTCTATGAAATTAGAAGTTGCGCCCATAGTATATGATCAATTCAGAATGCTAAAAATTCAAAATAAATTAGAGGCTATGCAATTAGAAATTTAGAACCTACACAGATATTGGGGTAAATAAGTTGGCATAAATTTCTAGTTTATACGCTGTAAGGGTTCAAGCAAAACCAAAGACCAGTGCACTATGTTCTCAGATTACATGCAAGTAGGGTGACCGAATCCACTGCGCCCCAGGGATACTACTAGGCCAAGTGGTACCCCCACACTATGGTGCGCTGATTGTAGGGTAGATGGAAAATATGATACAGACCATTTTCCTTAGTTGGGAAGCTATGTGCCAGAGTTGAAGCAGCAGTGGTCCAAGTTTTTCTCTTCAGTTGGTCATGATGAGCACCACTACCGAAAATTTGACCTAATGATGGACAGTGATAACCTCTATAGAGTGCAGGCTGACCCATCCTCACCATCATCTCCTTCTATGCATGGAGGATCACCAACAAGAGGAATAGGAGGGGGAAGAGGGGGAGGCACAGGTAGGGGAAGAGGGAAATTAATCTGCTATAGTTTTGGAGATGCTGGACACTATGCGCATGACTGCCTAAACTTTGTGCGACAATATTGTAGATACTATAGGAAATTTGATCATGTGATTGAAGATTTTCCTGTGTTTATTGCTAGAATACAGGAAAATCAACAACATACAACTATGCAAAAAATACAAATGGTTAAAGCTGAGCCATGCGACGATGCTCTAAGTGTAAACGTAATTACACGCAGTGGTGATACCACCAAAGGAGATGAGGAAAAGAGGGTTAATGCAGAGCCACTGATCAGAACTTCTGACAAGAAAAAAGGAATCAACCTACAAAAGGAAAATGAGACTTTCATTGAGGCCAAGAAGGATTTTGCTATTGCAGGAGCGTCGACATCAAAGTATATCATGGAACCAAAAACTGATGATGAAGTCAAACCATTCCTACAAGCCTATATTAAGTTTTTGTGCAATCACTGTTAGGTCCCTATATTACTAGTTTAGTTCCTTATTGTTATTAGTGTAGCCCCCTTATTGTTGTTTTTGTACCCCTGGTCCCCTGTAACCCCAATATTTTTATTATTGCTCCCTTACATTATTATTGTTAGGTCAAGTAGGATTATATTGTGGCCCCATGGACTCCTATATATAGAATGAGGTTTTGGTCATTTGTAGCATCCAAGAATTATTCATTTATGTAATTTATTGGAGGTTTCCCCCTCGAAGTGGTTGATTTATAAGGCGTTTATCTCTCTTTTCTTCTATTTTTGGAGCTGGTTTCATAACATTTGGAATCAAAGCTTTGGATTCTAGGGTTTCGCTTCTCCAAACAATTCATCGTGAAATTTGCGCTATAAATTTTTTTATAAGAAGTTTCAGAAGTCGAAATTTTTAGAGCGTGAAGAAGAGATCCTAAGGAATGCTGTGGAAAATTTTTAGATCTTGGTCTGCAAAAATTTCGGAGATATGATTGGTGGAAGTTAGGGCTTTTTGCAGGCTCCTGAATTTAACCTAAACAAGTCATCGCAGAATTTTCTATATAATTTATTTTCTATGAGGGTTCAGAAGCTAAAATTTTACAGTGAGAAGCCTAAATCCTGTGAAATGTTGTGGAAAAATTTCAGAGCTTGATTCGCAATATTTTCATACATATCATCTATGGAAGTTAGAGTTGTTTCAGGTTCCTGAATTTCATTTCAAAGAGGTGACTATTGGAAAATCGTCATAAATCTCTCTCTGAGAATCAGATTGGAATTCTATAAAAAGTGGCCACAAGTAAACAGATTGAAGTTTCCTTTATATAAATGTCAGAGCTGAAGGAGGAAATAGTGACACATGGAACGTCATACAAGTTCGCTCTGATGAACCAGTCCATAATTAGGTCATTGTGGGAGATTGGGTATAAATTTTCTTTGAAGAATCCAAATCAGGTCAGACCTATGGCATTTGAAAGAAGCTCCAGAGGGCTACTACAGGGTTTAATTTCAAATATTTAAGATCCTAAATCACAGATATAATTCAGTTTAAATCTTGAGCTCCTTAAAAGTAAGAAAAAGGTGTGTATTTTTTCTCGAATTGCATAAGTCTGGTGTGAAAAATCTGTTTGAATTGATTCCAAGGGAATATTGTAGCATAGATATTAGTATTGGGTTCTAAAATTCCACCTAAAAATAATTTAACACCCATTAAGTCTTTAAAAGTCTCTACAATTACTCATGAAGATGAAGAAATGTGACATGACATATCAAAATTACAAGAGAAAGTACACCAAATTTTGTTCTTGCAAAGAGAAACAAAAAATAAGATGGATGGAATGGAAGCTGGCATGTAAGCTAAGATGGATTCCATGGACGCTAATATGGATGACATGGAAGCTAATATTGATGAAAAAATAAAAGACAACATGGAAAACATGAAGAATGATCTAAAAGCAGACATGGAAGGTTTGAAAATGTTGATACAAGAAATGTTTCCTAATGGCGAAAAGATAGTAGATGAAACTCATGATGAGAACAAAATAAATTTTAATCATGATTTCATAAAATCTAATGTTGGATGGAAGAATCACCATATTCCAAAGATGGATATGAGGAAGTTTGATGGCAAGGATCCCGTCACATGGATACTACAGATGGAGCAATATTTTCATCTCAATAATGTGAAAAACACACAAAAGGTACGGATTGCAACTTTACATTTAGAACAAAATACATTTGTATGGTATTGATGGCTTTGGTCCCGTAAAAAAATTGTGACTTGGTCAATTTTTACGGAGGAAATGATAGCACATTATGCGGATAAAAAAAGCAACACCTTCTTTAGCCAATTGATAACTCTCAAACAAAAGGGTTCAGTGGTGGAGCACATTGAGGGCTTCCAAAAATTGAATATAAAGATAACTGATATTCTAGAGGAACACAGGATTGATGTCTTCATAGGGAGTTTAAAGAATAACATACAACATGAAGTTCGCGTTTGGGAACCTGATTCATTGGAAAAGGAATTCAGGTTGGAAATAAAAATTGAATGTAAAATTATGGTGGCAAGGAAGCATACCACTCACATATATAAACATGGAAGTGTTGCTACACCTAGACTTCCACAACCTTCAAGGTTGACACCACAAAAATTGGAAGAAAAAAAGAAAAATTTATTTGCTACAGTTGTGATAGCAGATACACTAAAGGCCATAAGTGTGTTGAGAAGAAATTATTTTACATAGATTGTGAAGAGGAAGAAGAAAATGAACAAGAATCTTCAAAAGAAGAGGATATACACCAGGAACCAAACCTAGAATAAGAAGAAATGAGTCCGACCATATCGTGTAATGCATTGTTAGGAATTACCACTTCTCAAACTCTCAAGATATAAGGACATATCAAGAAGAAAAAGGTAATAATGTTGATTGATTCGAGTAGTGCCCATAATTTTATTCATTGTAAGGTAGCCAAGGAATTGAATTGTTTCCTATACTCAGCACTAGAATGTCAAGTGATGGTTGAAAATGGAGGAACTATAAATTGCTCTAGAAAATGCCATAATATCAAGCTAAGCATTGGGGAATATGTATTGAATAGTCCAATGCTTTCCATTCCAATGGGAGGTGCTGATGTTGTACTAGGAGTACAATGGTTACAATCTTTGGGGACAGTAGCTTTTAATTTTCAAGAACTTTTCTTGAAATTTTTTTTGGAAGGAAAGGAAGTCGAATTACAGGGTATTGCAGGGAATCTGGGAAAGATAATGAGCTCTAATGTCATGAAAAAGCTTCCGAAGAAATAACAACGAGGCATAATTGCACAATTATTCTCACTAGAAGTTCCAACATCAAAATCATCTATTTCTGCAGATCTCCAAAAAGTCTTGGACAATCATTCCAAGGTGTTTGAAACTCCCAAAGGACTCCCAACTAGTCATGATCATGATCATGCTATTCATTTGATTCTAGGAAGTTTTCCTCCAAACATCAGGCCTTATAGATATCCTTATGTCCAAAAGAGCGAAATTGAACGTATAATTACAAAAATGTTAGAGGCTAGTATAATTCAACCTAGTCAAAGTTCTTTCTCTGCTCTAGTAGTATTGGTGCACAAGAAGGATGGATCATGGCACATGTGTTCGGATTATAGGGAGCTCAATAAGCTCACTATTAAAGATATATTTCCCATTCCTATGATTGATGAATTATTGGATGAATTACATAGAGAAATTTATTTTACCAAGTTGGATCTTTGTTCAGGATATCATCAAATTAGAATGAAGACTGAAGTTATTCTGAAAACAACATTTCAAACTCATGAGGGTCATTATGAATTTTTGGTCATGCCTTTTGGGCTTACCAATGCACCTTCTACATTTCAAGGATTGATGAATTCCATTTTCAAACCCACCCTTATAAAATTTGTGCTATTATTTTTTGATGATATACTAATCTACAATAGGTCTTGGAAGGATCATATTCAACATGTCGACAAGGTGCTCAAACTATTACAGGAGAAACAATTATATGCAAAAGCATCCAAATGTTTCTTTGGAGTACAAGAGGTGGAATATCTGGGTCATATTTTATCTCACAACGGTGTTAAGGTATACCCTAACAAAATTAAAGCCATTAATGAATGGAAATTCTCCACAACCATAAAGAAGTTGTGAGGATTTCTTGAGTTAGCAGGGTATTATTGCAAGTTTGTTAAGAATTATGGGAGAATAGCAGCACCTCTAACAACATTATTGAATAAAGATGCATTTTCATGGACTCCTGAAGCAACTAAAGCCTTTGAACATCTTAAAGAGGAAATGTGCCTAGCACCGGTCTTAGCTATGCCAAATTTCACAAAAACCTTTATTATGGAATGTGATGCCTTTGGAAATGGAATTGGTGTTGCTTTAATGCAAGAAGGAAGACCCATTGCTTTTGAAGGTCGTCCAATAAATGGAAAGTATTTACAGAAAGCTATTTATGAGAAGGAAATGTTAGCAATACTACATGCACTAAAGAAATGGCGACCTTACCTAATGGGAAGACACTTCAAGGTAAAAATTGATCATGATAGTCGTAAACACTTATTGGAACAGATAATATCTTCAGAAGAGAAACGAAAATGGGTCACAAATATGTTGGGTTATGACTTTGAAATAATCTAAAAAAAGGGAAGCTAAATTTTGTTGTAGATGCACTCTCAAGAAAGAATGAAGATGTGGAAGCATTACTTTTTGAAATTTCTATTATCTAATCAAATTGGATAACTAAAGCAAGGGATGAATGGAAGAAGGATTAAGAAGTGTGGACACTCATTCAAAAGTTGCAGAAAGATCTTAGTACATCTGATACATTTAGTTGGAAAAATTATTCCTTATGGTACAAAGATCGCTTATATCTTTGTAAGAGTTCCCAACTAAAACAAAAGATTCCTTTGGAATTACACACTTCTCCTTTAGGAGGTCACTCAAGATTTTTAAAAAATTACCACAAGGTGAAGAAACAATTTTTTTGGGATGGCCTTAAATCCGATATTCAAAATTTTGTAGCAGAATTTTTGGTTTGCTAGAAAAATAAAGTTGAGACAATTAAGACTCCGGGTATTCTACAACATTTATCCATTCGAAGTCAACATTGGGAGGAGATTTCAATGGATTTTATCATAGGTTTACCCAAGTAAAGAGTGCTATCATGGTGGTAGTTGATACACTTACCAAGTATGCACACTTTTGTGCATTATCTCATCCATTTAAAGAAAGTACAATTGCTACTACATTTATGGACACAACTCAAAAGCTACATGGAAACCCAAAGATTATTGTGAGTGACAGAGATCCCATTTTTACTGGAAGTTTTTGGACAGAGTTATTTTCTTGTTTGGGTACTCAACTAGCTCATAGCTCATCTTATCATCCTCAATCTGATGGTAAAACTGAGATAGTGAATAAATGTTTGGAAGGATATCTTTTTTGTTTTGTATCTGATAAACAATCAAAATGGGTCAAGTGGTTAACTCTCGCTGAATGGCGGTATAAAAATTATTTCCATACTGCATCAAACATGACCCCATTTATGGAAATTTATGGATATCATCCACCATCCATCACATCATATTTAAGAGAAAATTCTAAGGTTCAAGCAGTGGAAGATCACATCGAGCATCAACAAGAATTTATCCAACTCTTAAAGGATAACCTAAATTTGGCACAAAATCGAATGATACAATAGGGAGATCAATATCACAGCGAGATAAGTTTTGATGTAGGAGACTAGGTATTTTTATGACTACAACCATACAAACAAATGTCCCTCAAGCAAGCTAAGAAGGATAATAAATTGTCGCAAAAGTACTATGGTCCTTACAAGGTGTTGCAAAATATTGGTACTATAGCATACAAATTGAAGCTTCCTCCTTCTTCGTGATTGCTGTCTCAAGAAAGAATGAAAATGTGGATGCATTGCTTTGTGCCATTTCTATTATCCAACCAGATTGGATAACCGAAGCAGGAGATGAATGGAAGAAAGACGAAGATGTATGGACACTTATTCAAAAGTTGCAGCAAGATCCTAGTACATCTGATACATTTAGTTGGAAAAATGATTCCTTATGGTACAAAGATCGCTTATATCTTTGTAAGAATTCCCAACTAAAACAAAAGATTCTTCTGGAATTGCACACTTCTCCTTTAGGAGGACACTCAGATTTTTAAAAACTTACCACAGGGTGAAGAAAGAATTTTTTTGGGATGGCCTTAAATCTGATATTCGAAAGTTTGTGGCGGAATGTTTGGTCTGCCAGCAGAATAAAGTGGAAACAATTAAGACCCCAGGACTTCTACAACCTTTATCCATTCCAAGTCAACGTTGGGAGGAGATTTCAATGGATTTTATCACAGGTTTACCTAAGTCCGAAGGAAATAGTGTCATCATGGTGGTAGTTGATAGGCTTACCAAGTATGCACACTTTTGTGCATTATCTCATCCATTTAAAGCAAGTACAGTTGCTACTACATTTATGGACAGAATTCAAAAGCTACATGGAAGCCTAAGGGTTATTGTGAGTGACAGAGATCCCATTTTTACTGGAAATTTTTGGACGGAGTTATTTTCTTGTTTGGGTACTCAATTAGCTCATAGATCATCTTATCATCCTCAATCTGATGGTCAAAGTGAGATAGTAAATAATGGAAGGATATCTTCGTTGTTTTGTATCTGATAAACAAACACAATGGGTCAAGTGGTTACCTCTTGCTGAATGGTGGTATAACACTTCCTTCCATACTGCAGCAAAAATGACCCCAATTATGGCACTTTATGGATATCATCCACCATCCATCACATCATCTTTAAGGGAAAATTCGAAGGTTCAAGCAGTGGAAGATCACATCGAGCATCAGCAAGAAGTTCTCCAACTCTTAAAGGATAACCTGAATTTGGCAGAAAATCGAATGAAACAACAGGCAGATCAACATCGTAGCGAGAGAAGTTTTGATGTAGGAGATTGGGTATTTTTACGGCTACAACCATACAAACAAATGTCCCTCAAGCAAGCAAAGAACGATAATAAATTATCGCCAAAGTACTATGGTCCTTACAGGGTGTTGCAAAAGATTGGTACTATGGCATACAAATTGGAGCTTCCTGCTTCTTCGCGAGTACATCCAGTTTTCCATGTTTCATGCTTAAAGAAGGTTATAGGTGAAAATCTTCCGGTTCAAAAAATATTGCCAGAACTTGATGAGGAAGGAAAAATCATATTGGAACCTGAAGCAGTCATGGAAACAAGAACTCGACAGCTACGGAATCGATCAATTTCAGAGTATCTCATCAAGTGGAAGAACTTACCCACTGAAGATTCTACATGGGAGGATGAGAATTTTATACAGAAGCACCCGAAGCTACTCAAGCGTTGAGGACAACACTTTTTTTGAAGGAGAGGGGCATGTTAGGTCCCTATATCACTAGTATAGTCCCTTATTATTGTTAGTGTAAACCCCTTATTGTTATTATTGTACCCTTGTGACCCCCATTTTGTTATTATTGTGCCCTTAAATTATTATTGTTAGGTCGGCTAGGATTACATTGTGGCCCACTAGGATTACATTATGGCCCCATGGACTCCTATATATAAAAAGGAGGTTTTGTGAATTGTATCATCCAAGAATTGTTCATTTATGTAATGTATTGGAGGTTGCCCCCTCGAAGTGGCTCATTTCTAAGGCGTTTATATCTCTTTTCTTCTCTTTTTGAGTTGGTTACACAACAGTTGTATGCATATTAACAGGAATAGTTAAAACCCTCGATAGAAGCACGCTATTAGATAAATTATGTAAACATAGTACCAATCTACCTAGGGTTAGTATTAATAGATCAACGAATTGTCGATTTTGTTGGGTGTGGAGCCTGATTATCTTGTTTAATTTGTATCACAGCATTGGACCCCTGTACCTTAAAAGGGGCAGCAATGCCACCCGTAATTAATCACTTCCACACTGCCCCCGAAGCTAAAAACAGATGTAAAATTTCCTTGTAAAAGTATAGTAATTTATAGTCAATCTGGGCCGTTCATGAGGCAAATGATTTGACGGTAGAAGTTATGTTTAGATTAGGGTTTTTTGCCCTAGAAGGTAGCCCCTCACTTTTATGAGGGCATTGTATTGCGGCTGTGCATTGTATGTGTATTCTTAGAGCAAGAAATAGAGAGGGAGACTGTGAGAAAGAACAGAGGATATTACAACGGATCTGTTGTAGGTTTTGTCTTTTCATTTTGCTGGATAATAGAAAGGAAGGACTGGCTGTTCGGGGTGGACGTAGCCCAAACTGGGTGAACCACGTATATCTGTGTCTCTCTGGTTTTATGTGTTTTGTGTGCTTGTATTTTTCCGCATATTTTATGTGTTGCATTTCTCCATAATATACAATTTTCAAACAACTAGTATCAGAGCTGAAGGTATATTTGGCTGGTAAACTCGCAGGAAAGAAGGGTTCCTGGTTTGAGTGGGACCAATGGCAGACGATGGTAAGTTTAGGGTCGAGAAATTTAATGGCCAAAACTTCCCGCTGTGGAAGATGCAGATGGAAGATTATTTGTATCAGAAAGATCTGTACCTACCATTGAGCGGAAAAACAAAGAAGTCGGTGGCCATGACAGACGCGGAATGGAACATTCTCAATAGAAAGGCACTCGGAACAATACGGTTGTGCCTTGCGACATCCGTCGCCTTCAATATTTCAAAGGAAACAACGACAGAGGGTTTGATGCAGACGTTGGCGAAACTCTATGAAAAACCCTTGGCCTCAAACAAGGTATTTATTATGAAACGACTATTTAATATGAAGATTTCGGAAGGTGGATATGTTGCAGACCATTTAAATGAATTTAATACAGTTACCAGTCAGTTAAGTTCTGTAGGGGTAAACTTTGATGATGAAGTTAGAGCTCTATTATTCTTGTGCTCATTGCCGGAGAGTTGGAATGGTTTAGTAATGGCCATTAGTAACTCTGTCTCTGGATCTAGTACTTTAAATTTTGATGATGTTTTTGGTGATATCCTTAGCGAGGAAATGTGACGGAAAAGCTCCGGTGAGACATCGGGTAATGCTTTGAGTGCAGAGTCTAGGGGAAGAAGAATGGAAAGAGGAAAGAGCTCAGGATATCGCAGTAAATCAAGGAAAGGCAGATCCAAGTCCAGATCGGGGATAGTGTGCTAGAATTGTGGAAAGAAAGGACACCTAAAGAAAGACTGTAGATCTCGGAAGGGAAAAGAAGGAGACACACAGCAAGAAAACAATCATGAAGCAAATGTGACAGGTGATGTGTTACAAGATGCTTTGATTCTTTCTTTCGAAAAAGTTATTGATTCTTGGGTTGTAGATTCAGGGGCTTCATTCCATGCCACACCTGATAAGAAATATTTTCATGACTATGTTCAAGGAGATTTTGGACAAGTTCGTTTGGGTGATGATAAACCCTGTAAAATTTTTGGAATGGGTAAAGTTCTTGTAAAACAACAGAATGGAAACCAATGGCTACTAAAGGAGGTAAAGCATGTTCCAGATCTGAAGAAAAATCTGATTTCAACAGGGCAGTTAGGCAGTGAAGGTTGTGTGACAACTTTCACAGATAAAACTTGGAAGGTCACCAAAGGAGCGCTGGTAATAGCAAAAGGTGAAAAGGTTGGTACATTGTATTTATGAAATGGTATTTCTAACTCTGTTAATGCTTTAACTTCTAAATGAGCAGATGCAGCATTATGGCATCATAGGCTCGGACACTTGAGTGAGAAGGGAATGAAGATTATTCACTCAAGAAATTTGTTGCTAGGTTTGAAGAATGTTGATTTGGATTTCTGTGAGAATTGCATTTATGGAAAACAAAAGAGAGTCAGATTTCTCAGAGTTGGGAAAGAAAAGAAGAGCAAAAAATTGGAGCTTGTGCATACAGATGTATGGGGACCTGCTCAGGTATTATCTCTCGGTGTATCTCGTTATTATGTTACTTTTATTGATGATGCAACTAGAAAAACATGGATTTATTGTATTCAGAATAAATCTGATGTATTTGATACTTTCAAGAAATGGAAAGCTTTGGTTGAGATTGAGACAGGAAATAAGTTGAAGTGTCTCAGATCAGATAATGGAGGTGATTATTGCAGCAAAGATTTTGATAGGTATTGTTCAGAGCATGGAATTCATAGAGAGAAGACAGTTCCAAGAACACCACAAGAAAATGGTGTGCTAGAAAGGATGAACATAACAATCATTGAGTGTGCAAGGTGCATGAGATTGCATGCAGGATTGCCTTTACAATTTTGGGCAGATGCTGTAGATACTGCTGTTTATCTAATAAACAGAGGGCCTTCAAGTTCCTTGGATGGTGGTATTCCAGAGGAAGCATGGACAGGTAAAAAGGTAAACTACTCTTTTTTAAAGCCTTTTGGTTGTGAGGCCTTTCTCCATATTAATAAAGAAAATAGAACAAAGCTTGAGGCAAAATAAAACAAATGTGCCTTTATTGGATATGGTGCTAATGATTTTGGTTATCACTTATATGATTATGAAAATCACAAAATCATTAGGAGCAGAGACGTAATATTTAATGAAAAGGTATTGTATAAGAATCAGCTACAGGAAAAGAAACAGGAAAAAGAAAGCAAGGAATACACGGTTCTTGATGAGATAACTGAAAAAGTAAAGGTGTCTGAAAATAATAATAATCAACAAACACAGCAGCAACAACCACCACAACAACAACAGGCACCTCAAACACCTGAAAGTGGTGTTAGAAGATCTACCAGGATAATTAGACCCCCTGAACGATACTCTCCTTCATTATATTATTTATTGTTGACTGATTCTGGTGAACCTGAATGTTATGAAGAAGCAATGTAGGTTGAAAGAAGGAAGAAGTGGGAGCTAGCCATGGATGAAGAGATGGACTCCTTAATGCATAACCAAACTTGGGACTTAGTCAAGTTGCCTACAGGTAAAACTAAATTGCAGAATAAATGGGTTTACAGGCTGAAGGAAGAAGATGGAGGAAAACAGAGGTACAAAGCTAGACTTGTGGTGAAGCGGTTTGCATAGAAGAAAAGTATTTATTTTGATGAAATATTTTCTCCTGTTGTTAAAATGAATTCAATCAGAACTATTTTAAGTCTTGTAGCAACAGAAGATTTACATCTTGAACAGTTAGATGTAAAGATAGCATTTCTCCATGGAGATTTGGAGGAAGAGATATACATGCAGCAACCAGAAGGATATGAGGTAAAAGGGAAAGAAAAATTGGTGTGCAAGTTAAAGAAGAGCTTGTATGGCTTAAAGCAGGCTCCAAGGCAGTGGTATCTAAAATTTGACAAGTTTATGTCTGAACAAGGTTATACTAGATGTCACTCTGATCATTGCGTTTATCTAAAAAGGAAAAATGATGGCATCTATATTATATTGTTATTGTATGTAGATGACATGCTTGTTGCAGGATCTAACATGCAGGAAATAAATGTGCTCAAAATAAAATTGGAAAATTCATTTGCAATGAAGGATTTGGGAGCTGCAAAACAAATCCTTGGTATGAGGATAACTAGAGACAGAAAAAATCGCAAATTAACACTGTCTCAGAATGAGTACATAGAAAAGGTCTTAAAAAGATTTAATATGCAGAATGCAAAACTAGTTAGTACACCTTTTGCTAGCCATTTCAAACTTAGTAAGGATATGTGCCCCAAGACCCAAGAAGACATGGATTATATGTCTAAAGTTCCATATGCATCAGCAGTTGGAAGCTTAATGTATGCAATGGTCTGCACAAGGCCTGATATTGCACATGCAGTGGGAGTTGTAAGTAGGTACATGAATAATCCAGGAAAAGAACATTGGATGGCAGTAAAATGGATTCTCGGATATTTGAGAGGTACCACAAATCAAGCATTATGCTTTGGTGGTTCAAACATTGCTCTACAGGGATATGTTGATGCAGATATGGCAGGTGACAGAGATAACGGGAGGAGCACTACAGGATATGTATTTACTGTAGGTGGAACAGCTGTCAGTTGGGTTTCAAAAATCCAAAGTGTTGTTGCACTTTCAACAACAGAAGCAGAGTATGTTGCTGCTACGGAGGCTAGTAAAGAAATGATTTGGTTACAAAGGTTTATGGGTGAATTGGCTAAGAAGCATGATATGGGCATGCTATATAGTGATAGCCAAAGTGCCATTCATCTTGCAAAGAGCTCAGCATTTCATTCCAGGACTAAACACATACATCTCAAGTACCATTTCATACGGTCAGTATTAGAAGATGGAGAGTTGAAGCTGGAAAAGATACACACTAGCCAGAATCCTGCAGATATGCTAACAAAATTTGTAACCAGGGAGAAACTGAGAATGTGCTCAGTTTCAATTGGTCTTCAAGGATGACGATGAAGATGAGAAACAGCCAGGTCCAAAGAGGAGTCATTGTCCAGCAAATGAAGCAGCGGTGGAGTTGCTACAATCAGTTTCCAAGTGGGAGATTGTTGGGTGTGGAGCCTGATTATCTTATTTAATTTGTATCACAGCATTGGACCCCTGTACCTTAAAAGGGGTGGAAACGCCACCCGTAATTAATCGCTGCCGCGCTACCCCCGAATCTAAAAACAGATGTAAAATTGCCTTGTAAAAGTATAGTAATTTCTAGTCAATCTGGGTCATTCATTGGGCAAATGATTTGACAGTAGAAGTTATGTTTAGATTAGCGTTTTTTTCCCTAGAAGGCAGCCCCTCACTTTTATAAGGGCATTGTATTGCGGCTGTGCATTGTATGTGTATTCTCAGAGCGAGAAATAGATAGGGAGACTATGAGAAAGAACAGAGGATATTACAGCGGATCTGCTGTAGGTTTTGTCTTTTCATTTTGCTGGATAATAGAAAGGAAGGACTGGTTGTTCGGGGTGGATGTAGCCCAAACTGGGTGAACCATGTATATCTGTGTCTCTCTGGTTTTATGTGTTTTGTGTGCTTTTATTTTTCTACATATTTTATGTGTTGCATTGCTTTATAATATATAATTTTCTAACAGATTTTAGTTCTGGGCGGGGACCCTGAACCAAAATACCCTCATCCGCAGCCATTAATCTATCTACACACGGAATTTAGATAACGATGGTCTGGGCACCGTAAAATGAAGCTAAAGGGGTAAATAAAAGAAATTTACTCTATAGAAATTCGTATACAGAGAAATAACCGAACAGGAGAAATAATATGAAATCTATTAACCAGTAAAACATAATAAGATTACTTCTTGCATTTGAATGGGAATCAAACAAACTCAGAAGTTTATCTATACACTGAGGAAACCGTTACCTTAAATAATTTAACAGAGCACAATGATTAACTCTATATTACTGTTATATCATTAAGAATATTTAATAGCACAAGAGAGAACATATTCATAAATTTAATTGGAGAACAAATAACCCAGGTATGAAAATAATGATGCATTTAAATTACCATCTACAGAAAGCTTTTCTACAAAATAAAATATCATTATAGTTTCACTCTAAAAGTATAGTTCCGGCTAAATTTCAGCCTCAAATATGTTTAACGACATGCAACAGGGTAAGGAAAAACCCTCTGTCCGCAAAAATAACAAGATTTCAGATAAAACTCTAACAAAATCCTTTATTAATATATATATATATATATATATATATATATATATATATATATATATATATATATATATATATATATATATATATATATATATATATATATATATATATGTGTGTGTGTGTGTGTGTGTATCGTTACAACAGTCTGAAACCCTGAGTCGAGCAAGAAACCCTATCCTTAAAATACATCTGTTCATAATGGAGGCTAACACTTTAACCAGAAGTTGAAGCTACATATTACAGCCTTCAATGAGACATCAGGGTACCTGTGATCACCATGAAAAGGAGAAGTTAGTCATGGCCGAGTCGAAGTCCGAAGAACCATCTAAGGGTTACCGCTTGAGGGTTTGAAGAATGCTGACCTGTAACAAAAAAAAAACAAATTAGTAACGAGAATACCGATTCTCCATACATTTAACAACGAAAAGTTAATTTATGTGAAAATTTGTAATAGCCCACGGAAGAGATACCTGTGCAAGGGAGACACCATTTTGGCTGCTCTTTGTAGCAATGAACCCTGTGGTTAATATATTTGTAGTAAAAGCCGAGGGCTTCTTTGTATAAAACTTCAGAAAACCAGACGATAATAAAGCTAGGAATGAAATTTTTTACCTTTACACTGTGATTATGATCTCATCTCCTGCAGTAGAATTTTCAGAACCAAGAATGAAGTCCGCTCATTCTGTGGATTGTTAAAAAAGTAAATAAAATTTATAATTTTGATAATATTAAACGACAGGCAGCTCAACCCATACAGAAATGAGTAACGTAACTTAATAACAGGGCAACGGAGAAAAAAAAATCTCACAGAGGTGCTGACCTGATAAGGGGTTTGAGACGGAGTCTTCGAAGTTGAAGCCGAGCTCCGGAAAGAACCAAAATGAAATGAAAACCACCATTTTACTCACAGCTAACTCGTAGAAGAAACCGGAGTAACCTCGAAAATCATGAAGAATCCAAAGCAAATCTCACAGTTGTACAGGAGTATTAAAGCCTAGTACTGATTTTGAATAAATGTGTTGACAAATCACCTACGGAGGAATGGATATAACACCAAGTGGAGTGCAAAATATCTCAAGGCTTAATGTCGTAGTAATTCAATTAAATAGTATGGATTTGTTTATAGTTGGAACAAAGTCATATCATTGTATACATTATTATTTAACCATTTCGAAAATCCTAAACTCAATGATAGAACCCCAAGGGTTGTTTGTCAACCTTAATCATGAAAATATTTCATATCCTCGTGTCATATATAAGATAGCCAAATATTTATATAGCTTCGATTTCAATGAATACATTAAAACAGATATTTATATAGGTACATTGCAAATTTCTTATGTATATGTGCATAGTTTAGAGTAAACAATGATTATGGATATATTTTTTAATGAATCATTGATTATGATTATAGTTGTTATTTTTTTTAGTTGGTAGTAATTATTTAGGGATGAAGGTGACAAGTGGTATTAGAGCCGGTTGCTACGCTGGGACCCTAAGGGTCTACCAACAGTGAAGCTGTGTATGTGAATAGTGCACAGAGAAAGAGAACGAGTGATAATGACAAGAGCTATAGCATCATAGTCGCAATCAGAGGAAACTCAAGCACCAACAGTCATGAGTCCAGAAATGTGGGTTCAATTAAGTTTAGAATAGCAGCAAAAGACCATTCAGTTGCTTGAAGAACGGCAACATAAAACTGGTTTCTTGTTAAACACGATACAACAATTACAAGAAGAAATGTTAAGAGTCCAGAAGGATAATGAGAGATTATTACAAGACTAGGAGAAAATTTTAAAGAGTTTATCTATCAAACAGAATCAGGAGTTGGATCATCCAAGTGTGGAAAGAGGCTTACCAGTAGATGAAGATCAGAAAACTAGAAATAAAATTTTAGATAGAGTTGAAAAGAGTCCCTCCCAGAGAAGCAAAAATAGAAATTACAATGAGGCAGAGTCGGGAAATCTGTCTGACCAGTAAGATACTAAAAGACAGAAAGTAGAACTGCAGGGAGAATTCCGCAAAATTAAACCACCAACATTTGATGGTGAGGCAGAGGAGGTAGCTGAAGCTTGGTTAATTAATATAAATAAGTACTTTTAGGTATATGAATACAGTAGAAATCTGAAGGCCAGATTGGCTATATACCAGTTACGGGAAAAGGCCACTCTGTGGTGGGAAGAAGTGAAAATGTATCCAGCATTGATGAGTGAGATATTACTTGGGAATTGTTTCAACAGTACTTTAAAGGAAAGTACTTGACAGAAAGGTTTTATGATGACAAAGCAAAGGAATTCCATGATCTTTTATTGGGACAAATGACCATGGATGATTATGTCACTAAATTTACTTCCCTGTTACATTACGTTCCTTACCTCCGAGAAGAAAAAGCCAAAGTGTAGAGGTTCTTAAGTAGCCTACCTAATAATATGAGAGAAAGAATAGAATTTGTTAATCCTCGAACCATGGATGAAGCCATTCGTAAAGCACAAATGTGCTATCAGCAGTCCAAGGCTAAGGGTGAAGGCGGAAAAAGTTGGCAACTAAAGAAAATTCAGAAAAATAGCTCCAATTTTAAAAACAGTAAAAGTGGCAACTTTAAAGGCTCAGCACGAAATTCTATCAATAAGAAATTTCGTAGGAATCATCAAAGAACCAAATGGCCAGTGGAAGAGAAACCCACAGAAGCATCTAGCAAGCCAGAGCAAGGACAAATTACTAAACTTGCTCTACAATGCTGGGGATGTGGGGAGGCTCATTATTATAAAAATTGTCCACAGTGAACCAGAAATGAAAGTGTAACAAATCTGCAGGAAGCATCTACAGTGGGGGATGTGGCGCGCAACATACCCCATATCAATGCAGCCTTGGAAGACCGGTAGGTTGATTTTCAGCCCACAATGATTGAATTATAAGGTACTTTACTAACTAAATCTGTTTCAATTTTGGTAGATCCTGGAGCAATTTTGAGTTACGTAAGTCCCAAATTAGTGGAAATGTGCAAATTAAAAGAACAGAAATTTAAAAATTCCTAGTTAGTAAAGCTAGCTACCAGGGAAAAATGAAAGGTAACTGCAAAAGTTCCTAATTGTATTTTGGAAGTAGCAGAACAACAGTTACAAGTAGATTTAAATTTCTTACCACTGGGGTCTTATGATGTGCTATTGGGCATGGATTGGTTGGAAAGACACTGGACCTTAGTGGACTGCAAGGAAAATATCATTTACTATAGAATGTAAGATGGCACAAGTAAAGAGATCCAAGGAATTAAAATCTTGTGTAATTACGTCCAATCACAACATCTCAAATGGGAAAATGTATCAGAAAAGGATGTCAGTTGTATGCAATTCAAGTGGGGTATAGAAACTCCAAGGAAAAAGCACCAATGATGGAAGAGATTCCTGTAGTACAAGAATTTCTGGATGTTTTTCCAGAAAACATTTTTGGTTTGCCACCTAAGAGGGATATTGATTTCACCATAGAATTGTTGCCAGGAGCCTCTCCAGTGTCAAGAGCTCCTTATAGAATGAGCGTACTAGAATTAACAGAACTGAAAATGCAGCTACAAGAGCTGCTAGACAAAGGCTACATCCATCCAAGGGTGTCTCCATGGGGAGCACCAGTCCTATTTGTTAAAAAGAAAGATGGAACCTTACGTATGTGTATGGACTAAAAGCAGCTTAATAAGCTAACTGTTAAGAATAAATACCCCTTACCAAAAATCGATGATTTATTTGATCAATTAAGAGGGGCTAAGGCATTCTCTAAGATAGACTTAAGATTCAGATATCATTGGATTCAAATTAAAGATGAAGACATTTGTAAGACATCATTTCGTACTCATTATGGGCATTATGAATTCTTGGTGCTACCCTTCGGATTGATGAATGCACCAACAAGCTTTATGAGGTTGATGCATGGCATCTTTCATCAATTCTTGGATAACTTTGTTCTTATTTTCATAGATGATATTCTAATATATTCTGAAAGGGTGGAGGAACATAAAGAGCATTTGAGAATAGTTTTGGAGATGCTAAGAAAGCATCAACTTTATGCCAAGTTCAGTAAATGTGATTTATTTAAAACAAAAATCCAATACTTGGGACATGTTATATCAGCTGAGGAAATCGTTGTTGATCCAGAAAAGATCAAAACTATCATGGAATGGCGAGTACCCCAGAATGTGGCTGATATTAGATCATTTATGGGATTAGCTGGTTATTATAGAAGATTTATAGAAGGATTCTCTAAAATTTCTTTTCCTATTACATCTTTGCAGAAGAAGGGAAAACTCTTCAAATGGACCAATGAGTGTCAGAACAGATTTGAAAAGCTGAAGCAACTTCTGACTACAGCATCGGTTTTGAGGGTAGCTGACCCTGATAAAGACTATGAAGTATGCACTGATGCAAGTAAAGAAGGTGTTGGAGCAATCTTAACCCAGGAAGGTAAAGTAGTAGCATACGAGTCTAGAAAACTTAAGGACCATGAACATAAATATTCTACTTATGATTTGGAGTTGACAGAAGTGGTACATGCTCTCCGGGTGTGGAGGCACTACCTGCTAGGTAAGAGGTTTGTACTTAAAACAGACCATAGCAGCTTGACTAATTATTTTAAGCAAGCAGATTTAAATTCTAGACAAGCAAGATGGAATGCCTTTCTAAGTGAATTTGATATGGAAATAAAACATGTTAAGGGAAAGTAAAATCAAGTGGCAGATGCGTTGAGCAGAAAATTACATGGCATTTATGCATTATATTATAATCAGCTTGAAAGCCAACTTTTGGAATAGTTGAAAGAAGAGGCACAAAAAGATCTAGAATACAAATTTCTGTGGCAACAGATGGAAGAAGATGAGAATCAAGGCAAAGCATTTGAGTATGGAAAGAATTAAGATCAGGTGCCGACCTTCCGAGGAAGAATTTATGTGCCTAATTGCATAACTCTAAAGGAGCTAATACTGAATGAATTCCATCATAGCAACTATGTTGGTCATCTGGGATATCAGAAAATGATGACTGCAATAAGAAAGGTATATTATTGGCCGGGTACATGTAATAATATTGCTAAATATCTAAGAAAATGTTTGGAATGTCAGCAGGTAAAGGTGGAGCACCAACATCCTGCAGGGCTATTGCAGCCTATACCCATACCTGAATGGAAGTGGGAGGTTACCTCCTTAGATTTCATCACAGGTCTACTACGAACAAAAAGACAGAATGATTCAATCATGGTCGTGGTAGATAGATTAAGCAAATCTGCACATTTCATATATGTACAGTCTACGTACAAGATAGTGCAGATTGCTGATATATTTATGAAAGAAATTTTCAAGTTGCATGGAATACCAAAAACTGTGATTTCATACCGGGATGTTAAATTCACATCCGCTTTCTGGAAAATTTTGCTTTCAGGTCTGGGAACACAAATACATTTCAGCAGCGCCTATCATCCTCAGACTGATGGGAAAATGGAGCGGGTAAACCAAGTATTGGAAGACATGCTGCGCATGTATGTGATGCAGCAGCCAACCAAGTGGGAGGATTATTTGCATCTCGTTGAGTTTGCTTATAATAATTGGTATCAGGAATCTATGAAAATGAGTCCCTTCGAGGCATTGTATGGTAGGCAATATCGTACACCTATAAACTGAAGAAGTTCTGAGACAAAATTAATGTTGGGACCTGAAATGTTGGTTGAAATGGAAGCTGAGGTAAAAAGAATTAGGCAGAATCTAAAGGCTGCACAAGACCGACAAAAGTTTTATGCAGATAAGAAAAGGTCTTATCGTAAATTCTTGGTAGGGGACCATGTTTAAGTGAGAATTAAGCCCAAGAGGAGTACCATGAGATGGACCTCTTGTGATAAGTTATCTCCTAGATACTGTGGACCTTTCCAAACACTAGAAAGGGTAGGACCAGTAGCTTATCAATTGGCTTTACCCAACCACATTCAAGTTCACAATGTGTTCCATGTGTCCTTGTTGAAGCGATATGTACATGATGAAAAACATGTGATTCATTGGCAAAATATTCAGGTAGGTTAGAGATAAAAATCCTAACTTGAAGTTCTGAACAAAATTGATGCATACTGACTTGAAATTTTTTTCATTTTTCAGGTAGAATTGGACAGAGATTTTCTGGTCGAGCCACAATGCATACTTGGCCAAAGAGAAATCGAACTCCGTAAACAAGTAGTCATCTAGGTAAAAGTGCAATGGAAGCACTTCGGACCAGATGAATCTACTTGGGAGGACGAGAAGTTCATGTGGGAAGCTTACTCGGAGCTCCTTGCAGAGCTGGGCTGAAACATCGAGGACGGTGTTACTTCCACGGGGGAAGTTGTGACAGCCTCATTAAAGTTAACTAGTGTTAACTAGTTAAAGACAATTTGTTTATTTTATTTTCTGGCAAGGAAGACTTAAATTATCACTGTTTATAAAACAAATTATTTTTCTGAAATATTAAATTAGGAGGAACTAATTAATGGAAATAAAATCTTTTAAGCTGATGGTAAAAATGTTTCCAATAATAGGAGGTGGTTGGAGGAAGTTGGAAAGACTGTTACCTACTCCTCTGTGGATAAAGCTGAATCCCAGAGGAGGAGTAGGGGTTGTGTGCATAATGGTAAAGGGGAGCATTTTCTAGAGCTGGTTGGGATCAGTTGAAAATAACTCACAGCAACACTTGTAAAACCAAATTTTCTGAATTTGACTGGATAGGCCATCTAGAGGTCATAGCAGAAAAATGAACTATTCCACTATTAACCTATGGCACCATCCAGATTCTGGAGCTAGGGGGCAAGTGGAGGACATAATATCCTCCCTCGAATGGTTGGGAGGACCACAACTTGAAACTAATTAATACAGATAAGTATGCTGTGAAATTTAAGTAGGATATTATTGTTTTGAAAAGATGTTTATAGTGTTACAGTTGTATAGAATATTGTTTTATTTATAAAGGTAAATAAATATATATGTATGTATATACTAGAATCAGAAAAAAGAAAATATGTACGTAGTACTACTTTCTCCTTTTATCATATTAGGATAGAATAATTTGATAATGAAAATCAAATCTATTCTTATTGTCAATATCTCTTATGTAGTACGAGAAAGATAAATGATAAGTAGATTAAGCTTAGCTAAGAATAATAACAAGATGCAGGGTATGATATAGAAGTATTGAGAAACAGTCTTTGATGCTGTATTTGTTATTATAATGATGGTATGAATGCAACGGTATTCATATTAACAGGAACAGTTAAAACCCTCGATAGAAGCATGCTATTGGATAAATTATGTAAACATAGTACCAATCTACCTAGGGTTAGTATAACAGATCAATGAGCTGTCGATTTCAGTTCTGGGCGGGGACCCTGAACCAAAATACCCTCATCCGGAACCATTAATCTATCTACACATGGAATTTAGATAACGATGGTCCAGGCACCGTAAAATGAAGCTAAAGGAGTAAATAAAAGAAATTTACTCTATAGAAATTCGTATACAGAGAAATAACCGAACAGAAGAAATAATATGAAATCTATTAACCAGTAAAACATAATAAGATTACTTCTTGCGTTTGAATGGGAATGAAACAAACTCAGAATATTATCTATACAATGAGGAAATCATTACTTTAAAACATTTAACAAAGTGCAATGATTAACCCTATATTAATATTATATCATCAAGAAGATTTAATAGCACAAGAGAGAACATATTCAGAAATTTAATTGGAGAACAAATAACCCAGGTATGGAAAGAGAGATGTGTTTAAATTACCATCTACAGAAAGCTCTTCTAAAAAATAAAATATCATTATAGTTTCACTCTGAAAGTATAGTTCCGGCTAAATTTCAGCCTCAAATATTCTTAATGACATGCAACAGGGTAAGGACAAACCCTCTGTCTGCAAAAATAACAAGATTTCAGATGAAACTCTAACAAAATCCTTTCTTTATATATATATATATATATATATATATATATATATATTGTTACAACAGTCTGAAACCCTGAGTCGGGCAAGAAACCCTATCCTTAAAATACATCTATTCATAATGGAGGCTAACACTTTAACCAGAAGCTGAAGCTACAGATTACGGCCTTCATTGAGACATCAGGGTACCTGTGATCGTCATGAAAAGGAGAAGTTAGCCGTGGTCGAGTCGAGGGCCGAAGAACCATCTAAGGGTTACAGCTTGAGGGTTTGAAGAACGCTGACCTGTAACAAAAAATAAAAATAAAAACAAATTAGTAACAAGAACACCAGATCTCCATACATTTAACAACGAAAAGTTAATTTATGTGAAAATTTGTAATAGCTCGTAGAAGAGATACCTGTGCAAGGGAGACACCATTCTGGCCGCTCTATGGAGAAATGAACCCTGTGGTTAACATATTTCTAGTCAAATTCGAGGGCTTCTCTGTATAAAACTTCAGAAAACCAGATGATAATAATGCTAGGAATGAATTTTTTTATCTTTACACCGTGATTGTGATCTCATCTCCTGCAGTAGCATTTTCGGAACCAAGAATGAAGTCCACTCATTCTATGGATTGTTAAAAACGTAAAGAAAATTTAGAATTCTGATAATATTAAATGACAGGTGGCTCAACCCATACAAAAATGAGTAACGTAACTTGATAACAGGGAAACGGAGCAAAACAAATCTCACAGAGGTGCTGACCTGATAAGGGGTTTGAGACAGAGTCTTCGAGGTTGAAGCCGAGCTCTAGAAAGCACCAAAATGAAATTGAAACCACCATTTTACTCATAGCTAACTTGCAGAAGAAACAGGAGTAACCTCAAAAATCATGAAGAATCCAAATCAAATCTCACAGCTGTACAGGAGTATTAAAGCCCAGTACTGATTCCGAATAAATGTGTTGACAAACCACCTACGGAGGAATGGATATAACTCTAAGTGGAGTGCAGCATATATCAAGGCTTAATGCCGTAGCAATTCAATTAAATAGTATGGATTTTTTTATAGTTGGAACAAATTCATATCACTGTATACATTATTATTTAACCATTTCGAAAATCCCAAACTCAATGATAGAACCCCAAGGGTTGTTTGTCAACCTTAATCATGCAAATATTTCATATCCTCATTTCATATATAAGATAGCCAAATATTTATATAGCTTCGATTTCAGTGAACACATTAATACAGATATTTATATAGGTACATTGCAAAGTTCTTATGTATATGTGCATAGTTTAGAGTAAACAATAATTATGGATATATTTGTTAATGAATCATTGATTATGATTATAATTGTTATTTTTTTTAGTTGGTGGTAATTATTTAGGGATGAAGGTGACAATTATCCAGGTGGATATTTGTGGCCACCCACCTATTCCACTTAGGGCCCCACCATTTTCTCTTTTAGTTTTTTAGTTTCGGCACAACTTACTATTTTTAGCAGTTTTTCGGGTCCTGAACTTCCGGAGTAGTTTTGAGGCCCTAAATGATGTTTTTGGGCATCGTCTGTCCGGTGAATATGGTTTTGTTTCAAAATTGATATTTGTGGAAAAATTTGTAGTCCTCTGATAGATATTTCTAACGATTTATCATTTCTAACGATGTATCATACGCGTCAAACGGAGATCGTATGCCGAAGTTACGTCCCCGGGAAGTTGAAACACCAATTTACCCAAACGGGGCCCATAGTTTTGGCGCTTCATCTCCTATGGTTAGCTTTTTGGAAGTTTAGAGTTCTAAAATGTTTCTCAATAATAAATAGGCCCTCGAGCCTCATTGTAACATAGTTCAGAGGTCTGTAGCCACCACATCTCTTCTCAGAGATTTGCTACCAGCACCCTAGCTAGTTTATTTCCATTATGTCTGTAAGCAAATTTTAGTTTTTTGATATTAATGAAATGAAGTGTTATTTCCACTGCATATTTGTATTTATGGTTATGTTTGTATTATGTTTCGTTCCTACATAAATCCGGATCATTGGGGCTGCCAACGGGTTGGGACAGCTAGCGAGCCCCTCCCCCCCTCCACGCCAACCTTCAAAACTTTAAAACATAAATTAGCGTTACAAACATACATGGTAAGAACCAATATATATTAGAGATGGTTGGAGGTCTGGAGGTCGCGAGGTCGAACCCCCCCCCCCCCCGACTCCACAAAAATTTAATAAAACCTCCTAGGGCCATGTAGCAGCCTCTGCGCTTGCCACATGTCTCTCATACAACAGCCCAAATAAAACCTGTACATGTCCATCCAACGGTCAGAAACAAACTTCATACCACCAAGTCAATGGCCCAGAATCAACCACGTGGCATGATTCGATTGGTTGTGAGAAAAGGGAATATTCCCCAAAATATGCCACCTGTTGATTGTACGTGCACGCTGACTGGGCATCCCATTCACAAAAATTTTAGCTATTTGGGAAAATGAATAGAACACGATATCTTCCTCATACGATATCAGTTTTTCGAACTATTGATGGTGCCGAAATTACAATGACGAGACCTTTTCGGTTGCTCAGGTTTGGTACTTTTTTGAGCATTTTCAATTTTTAGCATAGCACATGATCTCCTGATCACACCTCCCCATTGGGAAGCTTTTGGACCCCAAAAGAATTTAATTACCTATTCATAAGATGAGAGTACAACTCCCTCACCTTTTCCACTTCCATCCACCTTGCCTTACTTGGTTTGCTGCCCTTGAGCCCAATTCGAAGATGATCGACACTTCTCCTTTTAGAAGTGTGTGTCCTCCTATCAAGGATGGAATCCTCCTTGAGCTCATCCAAAAATTCTAGCTAGAAATATTCTATAGATGGCAGCTGAATATCACTCCCTTGATCACCAATCAAACGAGGCTCATACAAACGTAAATTTTCCACATTGACAATGAAATACATTTGCATATATGAATGCAAGTCAATTTGAAATGCATTATTACCAACTTTTTTGATGATATTGAATCGACCATGGTGAATGGGCTTGAGCTTTTTACCTTCTCCTTGCATCCTTTCTTTGCTTATGTGCAACCATACTTCATCTCCTTCTTAAAACTTGTGATCAAATCTATGTTTTTCATGCCTCTCCTTGTATTTTCTTTGACTCTTCTCAAGCTGTTATTGAAATTGTTGATGAAAAATACGAATCTTCTCAATGAAATTTTGATCCTTGTCAATATCTCTATTCTCATCAATTGCAACATCCTTTTCAAAGATGAAGTCTAATGGCGATTTAGGCAAATACCCAAAGCAGGCTTCAAAAGGTGAAGTATTTGTAGAAGAGTGCTTGGCCCAGTTGTAAGTGTGTTGAATGTAATGTAGCTATTCATCCGACAACTTGGGATGTTTGCTACAATATCCTCTCAATAGATGCACAATGGTTCTATTCACCACCTCGGTTTGGCCATCAGTTTGTGGATGAAAAACAATACTCTTTTTCAACTTTGTGTCCATCATCTTCTAAAGATTGGACCAAAAATTCCCAACAAACTTGGAATCCTTGTCACTAACAATAGAAGTTGGAAAACCAAAATGAACCCATACATGTTGAAAATAAATTTTAGAAGTTTGTTCAGCAGTAATGGTTTTCTTACATGGCATAAGTATACATATTTTACTAAATCTATCCACAACTACATAAAGGTAATCATGATTTTTTCTTGACATAGGTAGAGCTCCAACAAATTCCATGGAGACACTCTCCCATGGCCTTGATGGTACCAGTAGTGGCATGTACAACCCAAGATTCCTATTGCTAGGCTTGCTTGTTGCACACATAGAACATCCTCTTATAAAACGTGACACACTATCTATCATGCGAGGCCAATAGCAATACATATGTAGATGTGCCACTATTTTGCTTACCCTAAAGTGTCTAGAAATAAGAGATGAATGAGCCTCTCTCGTGACAGTAAGTCTCTCTCCTTGTGGTCGACACATATTTTCAAAATGAAACAGCAAATTTTTATGCATGTGATAATAATTTTCCTCTACTTGATTCCCTTCATTCAAACTAGCATACACATCTTGAAAATCAGCAACAGATGCATACCATTCTATCTAACTCTGATGTATTATAGAATCATTTTTAAGAAAATTAGAAGCACTTATAATTGGCCTTGAAAGCATATCATCAAATTTATTGAAAATACCTTTCTTGTACCTTATAACCAAGTGAAACTATTGAAGAAATCCCATCCACCTAAAATGTCGTGATTGCTGCAACTTTGTTTTCAATTGCAAGTACTGTAATGGTTAGTGATCGATATTTATAATCGTCTCTTTAACCATAAGCCCTTTGTCATATGTAGGATAATTAGTTACAGCACCATTGAATATTTCAGAATGAAAATCGATAGGCTTACAATGCTGCAAAAGTACTACGCCCATGGCATAATCACTAGCATCAGTTTGCATCTCGAATGATTGTCTCAAATTCAGTAATGCAAGGACCGGGGTTGAACTGATCTTGTATTTTAAAGCTTAAAAATCTTTCTTTTTTTTCCTCCCCATTGGAAGCCTTTCTTCACACTTGTCACTACATGCATAGCAGCTGCTATGGCATAAAAGTTAGCAATAAACTTTCTCCAATACTGAGTTGCGCCTAAAAAAATTCTTACCTTGGTTACTGTTTTGGGAGTGGATCAATTCACAATGGATTCCACTTTAGAAGGATCAATTCTCAACTTGCCTCCTCCTACAATGTGTCCCAAATAAACCAGAGAAGTCTTTCCGAATTCACACTTTGACATCTTAAGAAATAATTGCTCTTTCTTCAAAACATCAAGCACCATTTTCACATGCAAGACATGTTCTTCTCTTGTTTTACTGAAAATGAGTATATCATATAAATACACAATCACAATGTCATTAAGAAATGGACGCAAAAAACTATCCATAACACACATGAAATTCGTCGGTGCATTACACAAACCAAATGGCATAACCAACCACTCAAAGATTCCTTGTTTGGTTTATAATGCAGTCTTCCATATGTCATTTTCTGCAATTCTTACTTGATATCCACTTCGTAAATATAACTTAGTGAAAATATTTTCTTCTTTTAGTTGATCTAGCAAATCATCTATCCTTGGGAGTGGTTATCGATTCTTTACCGTTATTTTTTTCAAAGCTATGAAGTCGACACACATGTGCCAAGTCCCATATTTCTTCGGAATCAAGACTATGAGTGAAAAACATGGTGAAGTGCTTGGCTTTATGAGTCCTTTGTCCAACAAGTCCTTGATTTGCCTCTTTATTTCAGCATTCTCCATTATCAACATGTGATACATGTCGATGTTTGGAAGAGGACAATATTTTTGTAACTGAATCTCATGTTGAATCTCCCATTTAGGAGGCAATCCTATTGGATATTGAAACATCTCATGATGGACATCAACTACATTATATAAATCTGATTTCAAATTATGATCACAATCTTCAAATGACTCATGATTAACATCAGCTTTAGGCTTAATCATTAGAAGAAAAAAATTCTTACTTGAATTCACCAGCCTCTTTACCTATCCAACATTTACCATTGCAATATTTGTCTTCTTGCGATGTGCTCTAACAATGTACCCCTTTCCATATTTGAATAAATGGTATTTGTTCTCATGGCGATGGAAGATCGCTTTCCTATCATACAAGTAAGGACTTCCCAACAAAACACCTGTAATATCAAGTGGAACCACATCTAATTCAACTGTGTCAACAAAATGTGCAGTTATTGCAAAGCGCAATATGCACTTCTTTGAAACCTGTAAATTCTCGTCCTTACAAATACACCCAAAAGGTTATGGTTTTGGATGTTGAATGGTCTCAAGATTAAGTTTCTTGACCAAGTCTTCAGAGATTAAGTTTTCTTGTGACCCACTGTCAAACAATGTGTCAATATTGGTATGTTTAGATATGACCCTCACATGAAACAATTCAATTCTCTCTTCTTCATTTGGAGCTTGTATGTGACAATTTGATGTACTAGTATTGGTTTTTTTTTCAATTTCTTTCTCCTTCATGTTATTCAATCCCATGGCTTTAATTTTAGTTTCATCACCTGAATCCTCTCCTAAGTCATGTTGAGTTGTAGCTACAGTTTTCTGCTTCCCTTTGTTATTGTTATACTTGGGTCTTTTTTTCAGGTTGTAATTTCCAACAATTTTTCTCTTCATGGCCTTCTCTTAAACAATGCTTACAAACCACTTTTTCTCCCTCTTTCTTGACAGATGCATTATTTTTTCCATTACTTTTTGAGGTATTCTCTTTGTTTTTCCCCATAAAAGGTTTCTTTCTACTCTCATTAGTAATGTTTTTCCCTTTTGCTTCTAAATGTGTGGCCTGAACACAAACCTCATCTAAGCTTGTAGGCTTAAATATGATAATAGTGTGTCTTAGGTAGCTATGTAAGCCTCCTATGTACTTGAGAAAAGTATCTTGAATCTGCAAATATACACCTAATAAGAGAGCTCTTCTCCTAAATTCTTGGGTGTAGTCTTGTACATTTTGTCCTTTCAATTGTCTAAAATTTTTCCAGTTCATTATGGCTTTCTGCATGTGAGATAATAGATAAAAATTTTGTTTTATTGTAGTAATTAAATCAATCCATGATAGGATTATCTTACCATGTTTTTTGATCTCCTCCTTTGTCTTGGCTTCCCACCAAAGAAGAGTTGCACCTTCCATCCTCAATGAAGCTAGTTGGATTTTGGTATCATCATCATGAAGGTTCTAAATTCTCAAATAGACCTCCAATTTCCTAATCCAATTATCAAGCTTTTTTGCACTGACTTCACCATTAAACATTGGCAATTCAAACTTAACATCAATTTTTAGAAAAGGATTTTTACCAGTGTTCTTTGACTTGTGTGACTGGTGTACTGAAGATGAAGTATAGGATGATGATGATGATGAGGGTGAGGATGGTGAATTTTCACTGCCTCCATTTCCTCCATTTCCATTCTTTGATTTATCTTCATCATTGTGGCCTCCTAATGATCCCTGACCTTCCTTGTAAAGTTTTGATCCTTATCCTTCTATTATTTCATTCCTTTCTTGATAAAGGACTCTCACCATCTCAGTCATGTCAAGAAATTATTTCCTGAACACTCTTTCTTCTTCTTTGGGATCCACCTCTTCATGGGTTTCTTCTTCTCCTAGAGGCATGCTTATTGCTTCTTCTGCTTATTTTGGAGGTGAACTAGGTGGTGGAGAATGTGAAAATATTGCCCTCCTTTGTTGTGGCTCACTTTGAGAACCTCTTGCTTCCACCAATTTGCCTTCTCCTCTCTTAAGCTTGAGCCTAGTAAGCATGAAAACCCTCGCAAACAGTTAAACAAATATTTTCACACAACAACACCAGAGAATAAACTCTAGCTCTGATACCAACCTGATCTAAAAGGAGTGTATTAGTTTTTGGTGCTAAGTGTCCTTTCAATATTAAAAACATGTACAATTTTTCTCCATTTGTTTGCTTAAGGAATGAGTGTTTTAACCATGAAACATAGATGAATTTGTGAACTTCAATCATGAAAATAAGCCTAAATAACACCATAAAACAGTGTATAACAAAGAATAAACATCACACATAAGTTTTACACAATAGGCATGATTAAGCAGTTCACCCCTCCTGGGCTACATCTGTTGGTCCAGCTCCCAATGGCATGTCCCTCTTTGTCATTATGATAAAAATTGTAAAATACATGTGTTTAAAAGCCTCTAATGGCTATTTTTTCTGCACCAGTGGCTCCATAATTCTCAATTTAGTCTAGGTAGACTCTTGTTTCATCCAAATTGGTTGAAAATTGACCTCCCAATGGATTTTTCCCAATATCAGCTAGAAAATATCCACCAAAAGTGGATACTACACTTAACTGTTGCTAAAAATAGAAAAAACCCTAAATTATAGGGTGCTTCTACAGTTCCTCTGGATAAGACCATTTGCATTAATATCAAATGGTTTAGGCAAGGTGGTGACATGCCGACCCCCAGCCTTTAACTCCGCGGCTTAACTGTTTTGAAACTCCGCATGGCATGGAACTCAAAGTCTTAAGGGTTCCGAAAACCGTGGCATTAGTTGCCATTAAACTGCACCCATGTGACAATCGTAGCAATGGAACAACAGTTTGGAGCTTAAACCACCAGCATAACTGTTAACTGCGTGGATAACATGTGACCTCATCCACCAAAATCGTCGAGACAAACATTTGTTGCAACACCTTGCCCCCCCACAACCTTCAAAATCTTAAAACATAAATTAACGCGGTAGACATACATGGTAATAACCAATAGATAGAGGAGATGGTTGGAGGTCTTTGTGCACGCCCAGAGGTCGCGGGGTCGACCCCCCACCCCCCGACTCCTCCAAAATTTTAATAAAACTTCCTGGGCACATGTGGCAGCCTTCGGGCTTGCCACGTGTCTCTCATCCAACGGCCCAAATAAAACATGTACATGTCCATCCAACGGACAAAAACAAACTTCATACCACCAAATCAATGGCCCAGAATCAGCCACGTAGCATGATCCGATTGGATGTGAGAAAAGGGAATATTCCCCATAATATGCCACCTGCTGATTGTACCTGCATGCTGACTGGGCATCCCAGTCACAAAATTTTAGTTGTTTGGGAAAAAAAACACAACGCGATATCTTCCTCATACGATATTAGTTTTTCGAACCGTTCACGGCGCCGAAATTGTAACAACGAGACCTTTCCGGTCACTCATGTTCGGTACTATTTCAAGCATTTCAATTTTGAGTGTAACACATGATCTCCTGATCATCTCTTCTTTATTATCATCTTGCTGCCATGTTTTAGAAGGAGGTCCAAATCGCGCTATCACAACTTTACCCTTATAGATCCATGCTCTCTTTCCCTCATCTCTTTCTTCCCTAACCTTAGAAATTTCCTCCCTTTTCTCTTGTTATCTTACCAATAATATATTCTTCTTCATCTAGAGTATTTAAATGTTTATATTATCTTGAATTTAAAATTTTTAAAAACTATAAATATAAATAACATGCATAAAATTAATTATATTTTTGAGTTTTAAGATTAAATCAAAATTAAAGCATGGGCAAGTGATGATGGTTAAATAAAATAATTTTTTAATAGGGAAATGAGAGCACAAAGGTTTGAGTTATTAATTTGCTGAAGTGATAGAAGTAATTTTTTATGAAGTTGGAAAGATGTTTAATTGTTATGATTTAATTTGTGATATGTGATGATGGTTAAATATGGTGAATTTATTATTATACAGATAATATAAGAGTAAAAAGTTGGGTGGTCATTAATTTCATGAAGTAATATACGTTATTTTGTTGAAGTTGAAGTATATTTAATTATTATGATTTAAGGTGTGGTTGATTATTTAATATTATTTTTTAGTTTTAATATTATTATTAAAATTTCATTTTAAAATATATTTATTAAATTTTGTAATAAATGAGTGGAAATATATTTTTATTGATGCAATATTAATTTTATGATATCATATGTTATAATATTTGTTTAAGAATTAAAAAAAATATATACTAATTATTTTGTAAAATTTAAATACTTTTCTTTTGTAGTGTAAAGTAATAAAATAGATTTAACTTGGATTTAAATATTATTTAATCTATGATAATATTTAATTATTTAAAGTTATAAGTATATTATTAATATTTACTTTAAATATGTTATGATATTTGTTTAGGAATTTTTAAAAATGTTTATATTAATTATTTTGTAAATTTTTGTTTTTTTGTTTTGTAGTGTAAAGTAAGACAAGGCATTTAATCTAATTTGGATTTAAGTTTGATGTAATTTATGTTTATATTTAAGTGATTTTTGTATTTATAAATGTTGTTTGCTAAAGGCAATGGTTGTGGTGTTACAGAGCCTGAAGCATTGCATTAGATTAATAAGTTATAAAAAAAATTGAAGTGATAATGGTTTAGGTGTCTTCACCAAAAAACCATGTTGTGGTTGATGGATCGATTCAATAACAATGAGGTGCATTGTGAAGTTCCACAATACTGCGATTATGAATTGGATTACCTATCCAAAAATATTTCTGGAATAGATTGGCCAGTATAAAACTCTATAAATGTTGTCTTTCTTATTTAAGGGAAAATGTCTACATATGTGGACGTGGACCTCCTAGAGGATGAGATCGACATTTTGGAAAACACATTTATTAGGAGTTTTTTCACCCAAAGGTATTTGTAAAAACAATATTCATTCCAAAGATATGAAAAAAATATATCCCCTCCTCATGGGCAGAAGACTAGCTCCTCCATCACGATTTATTTATTATTGTGCCAATTTATTATTCTGAGCTTCCCACAAATCAATCCCAAGTTTTGAGGAACAATTTTTAATATGAGTTTGTTTTTTTTTTTTCGTTTTCAGCGCCACGATTGATCATTAAACAGAGGGTGTTGCATGAATCTCAATTGTCCATATGACCATAAAGGATGATGAATCATTATTCGTTCATGCATGCAAGATATTCTTCCTAGTTTGGAGCATCTAATTTCCATGAATTTTACAACTACAAATCACGGTTCATTTAAAAGTCTAATAATTACTGGTGATAATGGCCAACGTTGCTCTCGTGAATGGCATAGTTTCTAACTGGTTACCATGTGAGAACAATGGCTTTCAATAAATGATTAAAACACACACACACACACACACACACACATATATAAACAAAATTTGGAATTTCATCAGTAAATGGGTTAATGGCATCTTAAGGGGTTAAAAAGGAAACCTTTTTGAGGCTATGGACATCTATTGGCAACTCTAATTTCCATGAATTTTACAACTACAAATCATGGTTTATTTAAAATTTTAATAATTACTGGTGATAATGGCCAATGTTGCTCTAGTGAATGGCATAGTTGCTAACTGGTTACCATGTGAGAACAATGGCTTTCAATAAATGATTCAAAAACAAATATATATATATATATAAACAAAATTTGGAATTTCATCAGTAAATAGGATAATGGCATCTTAAGGGGTTAAAAAGGAAACCTTTTTGAGGCCATGGACTTCTATTGGCAACAGAGAAAATGCTTGTGTTATTAAAGTAAAATTAAAAATGATGATATATCTTGGTTATTTTTTTCCTTCAAAATTAATAAAATAAAAATCTTTAAATTTATTATGAAAATTCATAAAACCATCTCTGAAAGGGATGATGTTTGGTTGTCTATGAGTATTTCATTATAATTCTACATACTAGAAATATTTTTTTTTTGAAATTCAACATTCTAAATTAATCTCCCTTATTTTCTCTCATGATGCACTTGATGCAATTATTGTTTCCATCCATCTAATTCCTTGTACAAATTTCCGCATGCCTTTTTTTTTTCCGCATCCTTAATGGGTTATAAGAAATCAAGTTACCATTACAGTGCACGAGTCATAAAAATCTTAATGATTCCTCATATGTCACAGATATTTTATGCTTCCTATTTTTCCTTTTAACGGTTACTTTATTATATTTCATTAATACACCATTATCCTTCAATTGTGCCACACCTTCCATCCTATCAAAAATTGATTAATGGTTGCAGATGAACTTTACACTTATTGGAGGGCGAGTTAGCACTGACATATGACCGTTATCCATATTTTCAAATACCATTGCATGTCATTGAGCTTGTATACTATGTGAAGAATTACTATTATCATACATTATGTATTCTACTATTTCTAGATGCAAAGTTGCGTCATGTTGAACATATGACAATGGGTGGCCATTCAATCTGACATGAACCTACGTAATTACAAGCTTCAAAACATGTGTGCAACATCTGATTCAAGTTAGATGGATGGAGTATTTTGAACGGTTACAGGGGTTCGACAATGAGGTAGCATTGCTATTCACAAGGAGTTTGGACAACGACACAACAGTGGTGAGAAATATACATATACAAGTAAATATGAAATAGTGGAAGTAATAGGGCTTCCACCAAAAGAAGAAAATTGGTACGAGATACACACCTCTCTCTAGAATGTGACCCTTTTGTTTCTGAAAACTAGCGAAGAATTGATCAGTAAATGAAACGGGTATAACTGCAACTCATTACCTAAACCATGGAAATAAGTAACATGGATTTTATAGTGATACATCACCTATGATGGAAGGTACAATGTTGTGAGGGGATGTCATCTTAAACTCATGGAATCCCCAAGGAAAAAAATAACTCTGAACCTTCCATACTTTCTCAATTCATTATTTCATGAGACTGCCACTAGATTAAGGATGTCCAAGGACCAAGCCTCATTCATAAGTCACCATGGCATTATCAAGCTATTATTCATAAGAATTTTTAGCCAAGTTCAATAGACTTGGGAAGGGTTCCCTACTGAAAACCCTAACGTTAATAAATACATTGCCTTGGAGAATGAAACAGTTGTTGGAACATCTGGGAATGTTTTAGTTAGTGATGCACAACCTTAGAAAGGAAATGAGGAAAATTTAAATGAAACTCTCATGATATAAAGTTATCTCACAAGGAACTATACAAATTGTAAAACTTCAAAAAATTAGCAGAGCAAAAAAATAATGGCATCAGTTCCAGCTTTGCTACCTAAGAGAAGAAGGAGGTCAGCTAGACTTGTGAAGCAAGGTCAAAGTTATATGAACCCTCGTGAGAAACTACTGGAATAAAAATTGACTCAATGTTTCTTCAATATAAAGGATATGCACCAAGAAACCTTTGAAGAAAAATCAACCCAAAATGTATCAACTTCAGAATAGATGGGGTACGAAAAAACAATAGCTCAAGTATTATAAGGGTCGGAGAGTTTAATAGATATCGTGAATTTCAGAGAAGCCACGACCACTTCAATATAAGAACTTGGAGTTCACTCTCAAAATCCTCTTGACCACGGGGTTTCACCAAATTCATCGGCTGTAACTTCTCTTGTCAATTCTTTAACTATTGTTATCTTGGAATCGAATAATGATCCTAAAGTTGTTTCATCCGAGGAGTGTTTTAGAGACTTTGTTGCTACAATACTATATCCTTCCTCTCTGGCAGGAACAACTCCACAATCATTTGAAAAATTGATTGGTGAAGAACAAGATGATGGAACTATCTTTTCAGCTAAACCTCAGATTGATTCCTGATGTGGACTTCATGAAGTTTGGAACTTATGTGACAACAAGGGGACTTGACAACTTACTGACAGTCAAACTTACTCAGGAAAATATTTCTGAAGAATTTGAAATAGTAGTTGTTGTGTCCTCTCAAACAACCTTGGTTAGTAGTACTATTTAGATGACCACAAGTACCAGATCTGGGAGAAATAAAGGAAAAGGGAAATTTCAGAAGGAAATTGATAAATTGAATAAATAAAATAATAAACTGCAAGGAAAGGTACAACAACTGAAAAATTGGTTACATGGTAGTAAGCAGTGTCATAGAGATTATGTGGAGATGCCTAAAAGAAAGAAGGAAACTTAGGAAATGGAAATACAAACTGATTTCATATATGTCTTTAATGAAGAAAGTAATCAAACGTACTTTTTCTTGCTTCTATTGAAGTAGGAACCCATATTGACCCTGAGGTATATACGAAGAACGCTCATCCTAGCCTTGTTGAAATGGGAACTCATAATGATCCACCATTTACTTTTAATGACAGAGGGGTAAAAAACGAATATGTGCCTCCCTATACTCCCTTGATTGTATAAGCATCCATTAGAGTCCCCCAAAACACTATGGAGGAACAACAGGACACCATAGCAAGATGTCAGGGAGAATTGGTGCCTTGGGGGGTACATCATGAGTTACTTCAACGATTTAAAGCACTAACATCAATAGAAGATGATACATATGCATAACTAATAGCATATGAAAATGAAGTACATACTTTAAAGGACCTCCTTAAGGAAGATACACAAAAAATGAGGAAATTTTCTCCATTTATTCAGATGCCTTGGCATGCAGGTCCCTAACTCGGAATTATGATTTATATTTTCTTGAGTGACACATGTTGCTCAAAGTAAAAGAAATACAATCTGGAAAACCACATGAGTTCAGGAATTTACTGGATTTCTTTCTACTTTCTGTAGAGAGGATGAGTATACACAATATATTTTTTGTGAATTATAGATGTATAATTTCCTTTTGGAAGAGCATGTGGAAGAAAATTTTGTCTCATTTATTGGAGATATGCAATTTCATGCTTTTATATAATTTTTCGAGAACTAGGTGAAATTGGAAAATGTGTATCATACCTTCTAGAGAAGGGAGAATTCTATTGATCTTTGGGTTAGAGGGGAACCTAAGTACCCCTTCCACACACAAATTCATCATGGTATATTTATAGAGAAATCTGGTGTTAGTCCTAGACTTGAACAAATTAAGTATGATTTCTTGCACTTAGGAATGGAATATCTGGAAGGCATCAGAGATGAGACTCTTCATAGAGCTAAGGTGAGATGGAGAGAATCACCCAATTAAGTCAAGAGAAAATAATCCTTTGGTTATCACAACTTCTGATATGCGATGAGTGGGGTAGAAGACTACGTTCACTTGGTATTGGAAATAGGTATTCACTGGATAGGATGCAGGTATCGATGCCCCATGATCTGGTGCCCTCAGTAATTTTATAAATCTTATTATGAATTATTAGAAGTCGGTAATTTAGTGGCTTTTGAAGAGCTCCAAAGCATGGAAAATTTTAGGGGCTAATATTTGCAGGTGGGCTAAATTTCCATGATTTTTCCAAAAAAAAGATTCTCCAATTTCCATTTTTTATAAAAATGATTTGCCCAAATTTTACAATATAAAATTATTTTACGTTGAAAATCGCCAAAATTATATAGAGGGTATATATAAATTCATTATAAATTTTAATAATTTTACTATACATCAATAAACATTTTATAGTTTTCATATTAGGGACTAGTGAGATTCGCCAATATTTGAAACTTCAAGATAATTTTCCATCCTTAAAATTTTCCCTACTCTGAAGTAGAAATGGATCCAGACATAGAGGAGAGGAAGCTTATAAATCTTACTCCTTGACCTCCCTACATATTAATCATTTGTTTTCATAAGTTCATGCAAAAATTTCAGTTGGGGGGTGATGTTGGGCCTCATAATTTTCATATTTTCCTTGCCTTATTTCTTAGTTTTCATACTATTTTCCAAGTCTTTCTTGTAATTAGGCTATGCCAACTTGTGTAGTATGGATTTTAGTAGTGTTTTATATGCATTTATCATTTTATTATTTTATGAATGGGTTCGATCATTAAAGTTTTATTTCCTAATGAAAGGATCCTCATTATTGGATGGGAATCTATTAATTCATTGATATTTGATGTTGCTTCTTGGAATGATCGTGGGAGATCGCATAAGAGTTAGGTTGTTACACTCTATTTGGAGAAAATTATTTAAATACGATATCTCGACCTGGTCTTCCAGATGCATCAAGATCTTTGTATCTTAAATGAGTATCCTAAGAATATTTAGATTCTCGGGATCACTCGTTATTAAAAATAGATTCTCTTATCTTTACATTTTACTCATACGATATAAAAGCTAGCATTAAGACTCGAAAGGGGTTGTTCGAAGTTGTAATATTATTTCTGACATAAGCTCATACTTGTGAGTAAATTAATTGTAACTAGTTCTTTGCAATTGAATGGAAGTGTTTATTACTCAAATTTATTTTTTTGTTCTGATTCCTTCATAATACAGTTTGATTATAGATTTGGGCTTGATCTTGGAAGCAACGTTGTCTTCTCCTTTATCATTAAACTGGTGTTTGATTCTACTCTTCCAGCTATTTCTATTTGTTTAATTGTTCTTAATTTTTCACCGTCCGTTTGTTAAATTGAATGTTATGTTTTGAATAATATTTATTGAAATAATTATAGGATAGATTTGTTGTAGTTAATTTGTCAAGAATAGCATTCCTTCTTTCCGTTTCCTATAAATTATCATAAATTTCTATTATGTTTAATTAATTGCTTTTAATAGCATGATCCTGGAGTGTTATCTTTCTATTATGTAGTTATTGTTCCTTAAGAAACAACTTGATGGTCAATATGTTATCTTTTCTTGTTTCCTTTAAAAGCTTGTAGAATTTAATGTTTTGAATAGTTTGTGATAATTACCGATTGCATCCTAAGTTGATTCCTTTGATACTGTAACATTGCTTTTCAATAGGATCATGGTAACTAGTCATATCAACATTTCTCTTGCATAAACTATGTCGATAGCCTTGAAATAGAAAAACAAAACCTCACGTTGATAAATTTATGTTTAGTCCTTAGTTTTTCCTTTTAGGAACAATTAATTGGCTCAACACCTGTGAGCTAGATTTTATCAATATATAAATGGAGGGAGAGGGAGGGATAAATATATTGGAATGGGTGAAGAAAGGTGGAATTAGGGAAGGGGATAGAGCAAAACATATAGGGAGGGATAAAGGATGAGGGATATGGGAGATGGACGAAGGGAGGGATAGGGATAGGGAAAGTGGGATAGAGAGAAAATGAGAGGAGGTTAGAGAAAGTGTGTGTTAGAGAGAGAATTTTTTAAAGATGGGGGAAAGAGAGAGAGAGAGAATGTGTTAGAGAGAGAAGGAGAGGTGGAAGGAGAGAGATAAGGATGTAGGAGTGAGACATACATGGACGAGAGAGAGAGAAAGAGAGAGAAAAATAAAGACAAGGAAATAAGGAAAGAGGAAGACATAGAGAAAGGGGGGGTTAGAGGGAGGGGGAGAGATCAAGGGGAGCAATAGATAGGGAGAGGGATAAAATGAGGGATAGGGGAGATGGAATTAAGGAGATATAGGGATATGGAAATGGATATAGATGGAAAAAAGAGAGGGGGTTAGAGTGTGTGTGTGTGTGTTTGTGTGTGTTAGAGAGAGAGAGAGAGAGAGGATGTTGAAGGGTAGGAATGCCATAGTGTTAGTATCATCCACACATTAATAACATGCATGAATTAATAATAAACAAATGTTCCTACTCCAATGCCACACGAGAAGTAAAAGTGGGGATGGTGAATGGTAGAACATAATAATTCACATGTATTCTTGCACCACTTTGATGGGAGAATAAAGAGAGAGATGGATGGGAGGAATAGAGAGAGAAAGAGATTAGGTGGGGGTTAGAGAGAGAGAAAGAGGGATACATGAAAAGAGAGAGAGAGAGTCTAAAGGGATAGGAAAAGTAGGGAGAGAATGTGTGTTCGAGAGAGAGGTAGGGAAACATGAAGAGAGAGGGAGAGAGAGAAGTGGGGGAGATATAGTGATGTAGGAGGGACACATAGAAGGGGATAAAGGGAGAGAGGGAGATAGATGGAAAACACATGGAAAAAGAGAGAATGGTTTAGAGAGAGAGAGAAAAGAAAAGAGGGAGAGGTGGAGGGGGGAGAGAGATGGATGTAGGAGTGAGACATATAGGGGGAGAGAGATAGAGATAGAAAAAATGAGTCAAAAAAGGAAAGGAGGATAGAGATAGAAAGAGGGAGACATATGAAAAGAGAGGAAGGAGATAGATAGAAGGGATACACACACACACACACAAAGACATATATATATATATATATATATATATATATATATATATATAAAGAGATAGAATGAAGGTGAGGGGGTTAGAGAGAGAGATGGATATGAAGAGAGGGAGTCAGGAGAGGAATGAGAGAAGGGAGAGAGTAATAGATAGAGAGAGATGAGAGAGATAGAAAGATGGAAATGAGGAAATAGATAAAAAGAGTGAGATATAGGTAGAGAGAGGAGGGAGAGGGATAGGGGTAGATATAGAGAGAGGGAGATGGGGAAGGGAAGAAAGAGACAAGAGAATAGGGAAATGGAGATATATGGGTGGAGGGAGAGAGAAATACAAGGATATAGGAGAGATACATACAACAGGGAGAGGTAGAGACAAAAATACAAAGAGAGGGAAGGGTGAGGGAAGTGTAAATAAAGAGGTAGAGAGAGGGGAGGGAGAGGGAAGTGGAGACAAAGAAAGGTATAGGGGAGATACATAGGGAGAGTGAGAATGAAATTGATAAGGAGAGATAGGAAAGTAGGGAGAGAGGAGAAGGGAGTAAGAAAGACAAGGGAGAGGGGAGAGGGAGGGAGGGAGAGATAGGGAGAGAGAAAGGTACTTATAAAAAAAAAGAGAGGGGGCTTAGAGAGAAGGGGGGGGATGTAATGAGGGACATATAGAGAGATAGAGAGAAATAAAGGGATGGATATATGAGGGAGACATACATGGGGGGAGATAAAGAGAGACAGGAGAGAGATACAAAAAATTGAGGGGGTGGGAAGAGAGAGAAATAAAGGGGATATATGAGGGCGACATAGAGGGGAGGAGACAAAGAGAGAGAGGAGAGAGATAAAAAGAGGGAAACATAAGGAGAGAGAGAGAGGGGATATATACATACATACATACATACATACATACATCTATATATATATATATATATATATATATATATATATATATATATATATATATATATATATATATATATATATATATATATGGAAACGAAGAGGGAGACACAAGAGAATGGGGAAAAGGGAGAGAGGGAGAGATAGAAAGAGGGATAGGGATAAAAGAGATATAGAAAAGGGTTGAGAGAGGGGAATCTTAGGGGGATAAAATGAGATAAATATGAGAGAGAGAGAGAGAGAGAGAGAGAGGAGGAGGAGGTAAATATGGAAAGGGGGAGAGAGATAAAAATAATTCATAGGTTCAAAGAGAGAGATGACAAAAGGAAAAGAGAGAGAGAGAGAGAGATGGGGGGAGAGATAGGGAGAGAGAGTAAAAAATAAATGGATAGGGAAAGAGGGAAACAAGAGGAGATTGAGATAGAGAAAGGTATATGGAAAAAGAGAGGGGGAGTGGGGGGGCTACGGAGAGAGAATGGGCTTAGCGAATGGGAGAGAGAGCTCAATATAGGAGGGAGATACAAGGATATAGAGAAAAGGATAAAGAGGAACACTGAGTGAGAGGGGGGATGAAGAGAGAGATAAAGAGAGGAAAGGAAGATTGAAAAAGAGCATATGTCTATTATATAATGAGTGTGAATTTTATAATACACAAGCATTCCACAATGCATTGATGCTAATAGAACATGTGAGCATTAATAATTCACATTATTTTATTAATGCACATTATTGGTTTCAAAAAATATTTAGAGAAAACACTTTTATCAATTTTATGGTGGATGGGGTTGTCCCTTTGATTTTAAATTAGGATTGACAAGCCTCTAGGTTTGGTTGACATAAATCAAGAGCACATCTATTTTCACTAACTTCTTGATTTTCAACTATGATTCTCTATATGCTATATGCTCTAAACGTTCATTACTAATGTGACTGAATAGATTTATAGATATTTACATGTAAAACCTAAATTTATACTTTTTTTAAGATATCTATATGCAAACTAAATATATATATTTTGAGAAATAATTATTGTTTTTTATTTAACAATTTTTTTAGAAGTATATAAAATTTATAAAAACATAACACTTTTATTTTGGCCACAACTTTTGACTAAATAACTAATTTAGAAATCTAAAAGAATAAATGAAAACCTATGTAGTGAAAAATTTTATGAATATATTTATATATATATAAATATGTAAACATCTCTTTTTATATATATATATATATATATATATATATATATATATATATATAATCAATTTGATTAATTTTGAAATCTGAAAAACTATGCAGTGAACATATCTTTATATATATATATATATATATATATATATATATATATATATATAGAATCAATTTTAGATTAGATTGAATTAGATTGAAGATGCATCTATTTTGGCACTCACCAAGTAATTGCCCGTGGAATCCAGTAATCTGCTTCCTCTAGATGCGAAATTGATACCATGAGAGAAATCAGATTGTGGCTTCAGATATGGAGGTGGGAAGGGCAACCTTAACTTAGTAGTTGTGCATACATTTATATCATATGTATAATATTAATCATTTAATGAGAGAATCAACCATATAAGATAATTAAGTGAATAAGTAGGAGAAAAAAAAGTACCGATGAAATCGAATGTAGTTCAGCCATTAGAGAAACGGCTAGTGGGGTGATGGAAGAAGCTCTCGCCGTAAGGCAAAAAATTAGGTTTGGAGGTTGTGTTGGCAACAAAATTATTGGAGGTTGTGTTGGCAACAAAATTGTTGGTACCAGCGTCTGCTAGAGAATCCCCAAAAATCAAGATGGCGGGGACATTATTGTTAATGGTAGTAGCCAATGGAAGGGATAAAACCAACATAAGGGCTGCGCTCGAGTAGGAAACAAGCATTGCTAATAACTCCATTTAGAGATGGATGCAGATAAATGAAAAGGAAATACGATACAACTGACCCTGTGATCCGCATCTATATTTGTGGAGAAAGATGATACAGTTTGGAAATAAAATAAAAATGAACACGTAATTGGCATGATCTGCACTGTTTTATTCTATGTTGCAGAGTTTATGGCTATAATTATTTTCCAAATTTACAAGAAACATCAAGTTGGAAGTAACAATAATAAAATATATATTAAAAACAAAAATAAAAATTCCATCATGTAGATTTTATCTTGCAATAAAATATGTAAGAGATTGAATTTTGAAACATTACAAGAAAAAATCAAAATATTAATCCATCAATAACTTGCTAATGAAATTCCTTGCCAGCAAAAAAACATGTGAAACTCGTAAACTGAAAAAAAAGGTTATTGTTACTTGATTATTATGTGATTTCATGCAACACTATATTATATTCAATTTCAAAATTTAAGTTTGGAAATTTATAAAATGAAACTGACTAAAATTTTATTCTTTCTCTTTCTGACCATTATTGTAATTTGTTGAATCTGATCATTAAAGCTTCAAGATAAGCTTCAACAAAGTTGACTTATTTGCAATTGCTGAACTTCGAGATTTGCAACAGAAGTTGCCAAGGTATGACTGGAAACTGTATATATTTTGTTGAAATCTTTGTTAGATATCCACATCTCTATTGCTTTACAGAGCCATGTATTCCAACCCCCATACCTATCATGTATCACTTAGAAAATAAACAAATGGTACTTTCTCTGCTCAAAATAGGTACCCTAAAGGTGAAAATTTGCTCAAAATAGGTACCCTTCAAAATATGTTGTAGTGAAGCTCCCAAAAAGTTCCAAAGTACCCTTTGAAGCTCCTGCAATTTTGGAAATTTTCCTACCAACTCTTAAACTCCTAAACTCAAGTCTCCTACCAACTCCCAAACTGACAAGAATTGAAAAGCTAAAAAGAAGTGGAGCAGAGAATTTCTCTTCACAATATTACGAATAGGTTAAATAAGATTACATTAGATACATCGACAATAAATGACTATAGTGTAACTCGACTAAACTGGACTAATTTGAAACTGAATTGGACACTTGGACTGACAGTTTCGACACCTAGAAGGTGGTTGGGATTACATTCTTTAACACTCCCCTTTAATTACAACCACATAAAAATTTAATTCAGATACCTACTGGTCTATGTCTCAGCAAGGCTTACAATTTAAAACACTTGACTTCAACTAGATTTAGTTTTCTTCTTCTCTTTTTCTAGATTATGTAGCCTTTAAATTGTTTCAGACTTTTTGCTTTACTGTATCCTTGAAAACTCTGTTTCTTCATTTGCTGGTGCAGGTCTTTTACAGTTCCAGGTTGTCTAAACATGTCCTGGACTTCTTCAAGAAATGTGGGCTGCTGCCACATATGGTCTTCTGTAGTGCGCTTATCATCATCAATCTGCTGCAACATAAGATTAGAATAATATCTTATCTCTTCATAACTCCAATAACTAAAAATTTCGTTGACATGTTTGTCATGCATGTCCTCTTCAACATTCATATCTACATCTTCTGTAGAGATCTCATCCAGACATGGTGTTGCAAGCCATGTTTCAATAAACTTTAACATTGCTTCATAATCAATCTGTGTACCTGCACACTGAAAATCAATGTTAGAATTAAAAATATTTTGCAGAACGACATTTGTTCTGGTCTTTCTGCTCTGCAGTGACAGCTTTCTCCTGTTGTGTTTCTTTTTCTTCTTCTATCTCTATCTTTGTTTATGATTTCCCTTTGCAAAATTCTTTCTTTTCTTATGTCTCTGTTTCTTTCTTTGTTTCTGTCTCTGTCTCTGTCTCCGTCTCAGTCTTTGTCTCTTTTTCACTAACATGTGCTGTTGCAAACAGGTTGTCTTCCATTAACTGAAGTGGGGTTATCTCACCAAATAAAATCATGTCAATATCATGTTTTTGTTGCATCATCTGCAATCAGTCATCATTAGCCAAAAATTCATTATCAAAGTTATCATCAACCATCAAATTTTCATTAGCAAGATGTGTTGCTGGGATCAACAAGTCATCATCAGAAAACTCTGTTGCTGGAATCACCATATCATCAACAAGCTCTGTTGCTAGGTTCATCATATCTTCGTTAGCAAGCCATGTTGCTGGTATCATCAAATCTTCGTCAGCAAGCTCCATTGTTGGTATCATCAAAACATCATCAGTAAGCTCTGTTGTTGGTATCATCAAATCTCCATCCACCTGTAGTTGTGTACAGTGGGGTTCAAAAGAATCTTCGTGCTCTCTCTCTTCTTCTTCTGACTCTTCATTTCGCTGTAGATCTGCTACTACAGATCCACCTTCATCTTCAACTTCAACGCTCCCCCTTGCACCAAAACACCTTTCAAGGGTATCCCAAGCCTCCTTGGCTGTCTTGGCATCTGAAATTAGAGGGAGAACGCTGTCATCGATAGATTTTTTTATGCATTTTAATGCATAGGCATCTTTTTGCCTTCTTATTTCCAGATCTAAAAAGATCTTGAACATCTTCTGTTTCTGCTTTAGCTTCTTGGCTTTTCCCATGACCTCGTTGCTTGGCTTCCACAAACAGACGAGTCTATATATACATCAAATACCTTGCTTCTAAAAAATTTCATTTCCTCAAAAAATCTCCTTTTAAACATTCAATTTCACTTTCTCACATCAGAACTTTTAAGTTTTTTTTTTTAAACTCGAAAAAAATTTTCTTCACATGCCATAAAATCCTTTCCTTTTTAAATATACCTTGAAATTTTTTTATTTTTTTTTTTAAACTTAATTTTTTTTTTTATAGAAATCCCTTCTTTTTATGAGCCCCTTTTCTTTTTATAAGAAACCTTTTCACATTACCTTTTCGCATTTTAAGTTTTTTTGTTTTAAAGAAAAAAACTTAAAAAAACACTTTCCCTTAACATGTTGAAACCTTCGTATAAAGCATTGTAAAACTCCTTCACATGCATATTCTGAATAAGGTTTCATGCCATTCATTCATACATCTTTTCTTTTTAAAAAACTTGAATACGTTGATCTTCATTCGATATTCTTCACTCGATATTTGTAAATCATTCGTAAATCATAAAAAAAAATCTTAACACAATTGCTCTTGATGGATTTGGATTTGGATTTGGATTTGACGGATTACCTTAATGTAGGTGAGAACCTCCTGTCTCGCATTAGTGTTAACGTAGTCGATCAACACAGCGCTTGCGTTACTCGAAATTGGCACTTAACGCGACCAATATCTCTTGGCTCCCGCGTTAGAACGTGAATCTTCCCAATAACCAGTGCGTTAAGACTAACGCTGAGCTTCTTCTTAAGCAGTGAGTTAGTGCACAAATTCTTTAATTTGGCTTTCCTCGAGCTGTCTTTCTGCAGTTGGTTTCGTCAGGGCCTTCATGGGCTTTGCCTGGCTTTTTTGTTCTTCTTCTGTTTTTTCTTGCACGAGGCGTTTTTACATTGCTCAAACCTCCACTGCTCTGTCAAAGCTCGCCTCTCCTCTCTACTGCTCCAACTTGGCTTTGTCGCTGCTCTCTAAAGAGACTTATGCAAGCTAGCGTCGATACTATAACAAGAATTGAAAAACTGAAAAGAAATGAAGCATAGAATTGCTCTTCACAATATTATGAATAGATTAAATAATATTACATTAGAGACATCAACAATAAATCACTGTAATGTAACTCGACTAAATTAGACTAATTTGAAACTGAACTAAATACTTGAACGAATGATTTCAACACCTAACAAGTGGTTGGGATCACATTCTTTAACACAACTCCAGAAAACTCAAAAACTTAAAATACATATTCACTAAAAGCGCTATACCCGTGTTACTATGGTTTTATCGTCACCTCGCTAAGTTGGTAACAGGTGATTATTTAAAGAAAAGTCTGCGCTCCATGTAAAGCGACTGCCCATCGTGAAGTTCGCTAATGTTGAAATATATCAACGTCCTCTTGCGTCTAAACATATAGGCAACTCGGATTATTATTGACCATAAAAGTTAGGCCAGAAATAAGCTCATAATATTTCATCATCAGATACGTACGGCAAGATTTGTATAGATACTACACATATGACTACATAATTTTTTTTTCCTTTCTTTTTTTTGTTTCCATGGCAAGTGCATGTTGTATGCAGCTACTTAATTTTAATTTTTTTTTTCCTTTTTATGTTTCCATGCCAAGTGCATGTTGTATGCAACTACTTAATTTTAAGGAATTTGATCATATAATTATTAATAAAATTGTAATTTTAATTATTTAAAATATATTTTTAAATATAGAAATATATTTTGTATTTTGAAAAAAAAAAATTAAATTATTATTTTATTTTTTAAATTTTTTATTTTAAAAAAATTCTACTTAATTTTAAAAGTTTACGTTTAAATTTTTTTATTAATTAATATGTTTGAAAATAACAATCTGAAAATTTAATTAGTGATTTAATAACAAAATTCCATTGACTACCAAATTTTAATTTATATTCAGAACAAAAGCATTATAAAATAGTAAAGCCTTAAATACTTATAATGTATTTAATTATAATATATTAATGGTTAAGCTTTATTCTTTCTCAAATTAATTTTATTATAATAAATAAATAATTAAAAAATTATAATTAAAGTAACTCTACAATTCTAATTTAAAAAAAACATTAAAAATAATTCCATGATATCTAAAAAGAATAATTTCATGATATCACAGAAAGGAAATTCTAATTTAAAAATATCATTAAAAATAATTCCATGATATCTTTAAAAAAATAGTTTCGTCATATCACATAAAGTAGTTGGATTAGAAAACCATATTATGAAGAGATTTAGAGTATTTAATTGTTTATATTATCTTGAAATTAAAAATTTTAAAAACTATAAACAGAAATAACATGCATAAAATTAATTATATTTTTTAGTTTTAAAATTAAATCAAAATTAAAGCATGGGCAAGTGATGATGGTTAAATATAATAAATTTTTTAATACAGAAATGAGAGCAAAACGATTTGGGTTATTAATTTGTTGAAGTGATAGAAGTAATTTTTGATGAAGTTAGAAAGATATTTAATTTTCATGATTTAATTTGTGATACGTGATGATGGTTAAATATGGTGAATTTTTTATTATATAGATAAGAGTGAAAAGACGGTTGGTCATTAATTGGCTGGTCATTAATTTCTTGATTTATGTAACTAGTGATGATATATTGTTTGAAAAAATGCAGGTTGGTTGGCCTTTCCTGGCCTTGAAATTCGCCCGAGGTGTCCATGGGCTGTATGTCCATCGAAAATGTACCAAGAGATTTTACTTTAATTTTTTAAATTTGAAATTCCACATCAAGAGAAAACTTGAATGAGTTAACTGAGGTTAGTTAATTCATGTTGGGGGCATGAAATTGAGTTGTGTACAGTGATTCCTAAATTTTAGGAGCCTAGTCTGAGTTAATTTCTGTGGTAACAATTTAATTTGTTAAGTTAAATTGAGTTAAGGTGAGTTAAACTATTTCCAACTGTTGGAGGAACTAGTAGGAGGTCTAGCAATGGGGTGTAACGTCAATGTTTAACGAGTTATATCATCAATCAACCTAAATTAACTCATGCATCGATAAAATTTTAGTTACCCAGTTAATATTGGAGTTCAAGGGAAGTGTACTATTAGTTGTAAACTATTCTAAGTTGTACAAGTGGTGCATAAATTCAGAGAAGGACCTAAAAGAATTGCACAATCCAAATTGAAGAATTTTTTAAATAATAGGGGTTAATTCCTTGAAGAACATCGCAAGGAAATAGGAACTTGGAGGACTTGAAAATTGCTAAGTCTTGGCCAAAGTCGACCAGTCATGCAGATGATAGAAGATACATGTGCAGGTTTTGCTCAAGCTTGAGCAAACAAATTGTATTCATCCAAATTCTTTGATTAATGCAATACATATAGGAAGGGGTTTTGATCAGTTTCTTTCCCCTAGATAAATCTTTGTGTATGTGTATTCAATCATGATGCATGTTTTTGATATGTGTTCTTGATTGTGAGTTTTCCTTCGCAAATGAGTAGAGTAGATCTGGGTATTATGTTTTAGTAAATTACATAAAAAAATTTGATTCTACATTAAAATTCTACATGGTATCAAAGCTAGATTCACAATAGAGAAGATATTTCAAGCTTGTTATTATGTGAGGATTGAATTTGTAGCATCAATTCTTCAACGTTAGCAGTATGAATTTCTATGGACTAAGACTCTAGTATGCCCTTGAGAGAAGATCAAATTATGTCACTTAGAAGGATCACATGCAAGCAATACTAGAAGATAATGGGTGGAAGGAATTCATTGATAATGATATGTCGTAACCAACACCAAGTGATTCTCATAATCTAGCAGAATCGAATAAGTGTGTAGCCAAGGTGAGGAGGATCATATTGGAGGGAGTATGAGACCATATTGTCTATAATCTCCATGGGAAAGAGACTTTGCATTCAATGTGGAAATAATTTACATATTTTTTCTAGAACAGTAGTGACCACAAGACATTGACATTCAAGGACAAGATTCAGAATATCAATCAAAAGAAGGGTGAGACAATACCATAGTACTTGAGCAGGCTCACACAATGTCGTGTTGAAATTGGTAGTTTTGGTGTTATAGTTGTAGAAGATGATCGGGTAAATCTAACACTTCTAGTCCTTCCCAAGAGCCGGCAAAACTACAAAGATTTGGTAAATGGGAGGGAGAAGCCACCAAATTGGGAAATACTGTGGTATGATTTGGTGCCAGAAGAAATAAGGTGGAACACCAGAGACAGGACCTCATCCAAGTGTGAGGAAGAAGAAAAGTTTTCCTTGGATGGAAAGGAAAATAAAGGGAAAGGGAAAAAATCCCAATCCAAAGGAGATTCCATTAAAGGGGACAAGAAAAAAGACTTGTCCAAAAAGAAGTGCAATCACTCTCATGAATTCATACTCTATGCAACGAAATTCCCACACATTAAGACAAGCAAGAAGACCTCAAGAGAAGCAGAAGGTGAAGCTTTAGCTTCACAATTCAAGCTTGATTTTACCCACATTGCATGCATAGAAAACACAATGATGGGAAGTGTTTTGTATCTCGACAATGGTGCCTCATTCCATATGGTAGGGAACAAATATTTCTTCAATGATTTGGAGGAGAATGATATCCAGATGCACATCGAGATGGGAGATTGTGGGAGGTATAGCGCGGCCGGTATTGGTACAATTACATTTCAGAGGGAGTATAGCTCCCATCTCAGGCTCAAGGATGTGAGGTTTGTTCCGGGTCTAAAGAATAATTTGGTTTCCATTAGAGTGTTGGAAGATGATGGCTATGATGTGATATTCAATAAAGGAAAAGAATTCATGCAACACATCCCCACAGGAAAACTGAAGAAGATCGGGGTTCGAGTGAACAACTTCTACAGGTTGGATGTGGAAGACTGTGTTTCTTTGAGCACAAAGGCAGAGAAGGTGTAGAGACGAGATGTTGGATAATTATGGCATATAATACTTGGCCATTTGCATCATGGAGCTTTGAATATCATGTAAAAGGTATACCTTGGGGAAGTACACAAAATCCACCTTGAATGATCAAGATTGCAAGGCGCATGCAATACTTCAAAGGATCCACTTTGATGTTCATGGACCTTTCTTGACAACCTCCATTTCCAAACACATGTATTATATTATATTTGTAGATGATTTCTCATGGAAGTGTTGGATTTTATTCATGCAGAAAAAAAGACCATACATTCTCCAAGTTTGTTGAACTTAAAGAACTCGTTGAGAAAGAAACTCGTAAGAAATTCAAAGCTCTTAGGAGTGATAACGACGGTGAATATGTGTTAAATGATTTTAAACATTTCTATGCAAAGGAAGGCATTCAACGGGAGTTGAAAACACTCCACAACCAACAACTGAATGGGGTGGTTGAGAGGAAGACCAAAAATATTGTGGAAGTAGTAACGGTGATGTTGCATGACTAAGGCCTACCATTTCACTTGTGGGTTGAAGCATGCAACACAACATCGGTTTACAACACAACTTCGGTCTATTTGCATAACAGGAGTCCTCATTGGATTCTTGGTATGAGTACACTAGAAGAATATTTTTCAGGGAAGTAACTAGATGTGTCACACTTTAGGATCTTTTGTGGGGTACACTGATACACCTCACAACTATCAGGTGTACATGTCACCTCTGAGGATGACAAGTGTTAGTAGAGATGTGCATTTTGATGAAGAGAAGGAAATGAAGTTTTCCCTTGAGAGGGAGCTTCATTTGCATGTATATCTAGAGCTTTTGACTCCAAAGGAATAACCTCAAGAAGATGTGGAGAATCCACAAGTAGAGGAGCAGAGAGTGGAGACATCCACTCAAGCATAGACATCCATGGAAGGAAGTAAGTGAAACACAAAAGTTGAAAATTTATAGAATGATGCTAGAGAGAATGTGGGAGCACCCACATCACAACGTAGGTAGAGGAGGTCGCCAGATCGCTACACTTGATACATGGTTCTGATGAGTGAGCTAGTAGAGACAGAACCATACTCATTCGAGGAATTAATGAAGCAAATAGTATGGGTTGATTCCATGGTGGAGGAATATGATTCCATTGTCAGAAACAATGTTTTGGAAGTGGTCCCAAGAATAGAGGACAAACGAGTGGTGGGTTTGAGATGGATCTACAAGGTGAAGCAATCTGCAGATGGAAGCATTGAGAAACACAAGGCCAGATTTATAGCCAAGCAGTTCTCTCAAGTGGAGGGAATTAACTATGAGGAGACCTTTCCTCTAGTATCAAGGTAATCTTCTATCAGATAAATTATAGAAATTGTAGTGTAGTTCGGTTGGAAGATTCATCAGATGGATGTGAAGACAACATTTATCAATGCAGTGATTTAGGAAGAGGTGTACATTGAACAACCGGAAGGATATGAGACCTTTGACAGAGATTCTCATGTGTACAAACTGAAGTGCATGGAAAATTTTAAGGGTTAATATTCTCAAGTGAGCTAATTTTCAATGGTTTTTCCAAAAAAAAAAGATTCACCAATTTCCATTTTTTTTTTAAATTATTTGCCCAAATTTTAAAGTATAAAATACTTTACCTTAAAAATTGCCAAAATTGTATAAAGAATATACATAAAACTGTTATAAATTTAAGTATTTTTACAAATATATCAACAAAAATTTTATAATTTTCAATTTGGGTACCAGTAAGATTCGCCAAGCTTTCTAAACTTTAAGACAAATTTTCATCCTTAAAATTTTCCCTGTAAGTCAAGTGTGCATTGTATTGATTGAAACAAACACTTTGTGTTTGGTACACCAGGATTGACAGTTATCTTACCTAGTTGGGATTCACTAAAATTGAAGCATGTGCAAACCTTTACCATATTGTTGTTGAAGGTAAATTGTTGATTATAGTATTATATGTCGATGATTTTATTTTAAGCAGTGACAAGAAGTTGATCAGTCCTTGCAAAGAGGATCTTGCAAGAGAATTCGAGATGAAGGACATGGGACTCATTCATTATTTCCTCAGTTTGTAGGTATGGAAAGTAAATGGGGAATTTTTTCTCTCTCAAGGCAAGTATGCCAATGAGATACTGAAAAATTTCCACATGGAGAGTAGTGAACCCATGGACACTCCTCTAGCAGGCATTTGGAGGAAGGACAATGCCACTTCAGGTGAGGAAGTGGAGGCTACTATTTACAAGAATATTGTGGGTTCACTTATGTATTTGGTGAACACACTGTTAGCACTGAAAATGTTAATGGTGCAATCGCCATTGTATCACTGTTTTCAAATTTTTCTAATTTCCTAGTCCATGTCGAAGTTTGAGTCATTTTTAATAAAGGTAAAAAAAGAGTCTCAAAATCAAGGTAATTTTAAGTGTATAGGTGTTATTAGTGTCTTATATTAATAAAATAAGTTAAAATCAATATTTTAACTTAAGTTAGTGTCGAAGGCTATTTTTCATTTGGCTAATGAAGTTACAGCCACCCTATCTGGGATAATATCTACCTATGTTGTAATGAATAAAATAATGTAAATAGTGATTAATTAGTTAATTAGTAATTAGGTTGAAAGGCCATGTCTTATAAGACGTTACCTTTCGTGAAGAGGCACCTGTGTAGGTATATAAGCAGGCCTCATTTGTAACATTCAATCATCTATCTCATCTCATTCTTCGTACTATCTAATATAATATTTGTATCCTCATGGATATCTTTGTATTCCAAGTGTTCTGGAGTATTTTAACTTGAGAAGGAACTCTGTTCGCTTCATTGGGTATCGAAGCACTTCAATCTTCTGGCTGCTCACTATTGAATAGAGCCACGCTCTTCGATCCAGGGCCTTGACCATCAAATTCATCAACGTTGTTGCCGTCGAAGCATTTCACTACCAGAATTTGGAGTTTCTCCAGCTTGCTAGTAGGCCTTTGGCCATTAAAATTAAAAAGAAGAAGAAATAAGTAAAAAAGAAAAAAATGGGACGTTGAAAAAAACAAAAATTCGAAAAGTCAAAACATTAAAAAAAAAAAAAACATATAAAAAAAAGGGAAGTGATTAAAAATTAAAAAAGAGGCAAGGAGTTTGTATAGAAAAGGGAAACTTATTAAAAAAAAGTCAATAATAATAATAATAATAATAATAATATATAATTTAGGGGTTACTTTAAAAAAAAAAACTATTCGGACCAGACGTCGAGACATACCCAAAACCGCTGCCACGACTACACACATAATCTCATTCCTTGTCCTGTCATCATCTCATATGCTGCTTATGCCTTCAAAGATCCACAGAATACCATTGTGACCATTGTGATCTCACTCACCACTGCAAAAAAATATATTTATATACAACAACAAATCCACACAGCCCATTGTGGCTGCTGCCTATCCCCGTCTGCCACCCCACCACCGTCTACCTTGTCTACCTGCCATGACCACTGCCGACAACCCCAGCTACCAGGCCATTCGCATTCGCCTGCAACTGTAGTTGTTGACCAAAACTCCACCACAACCAGTCGCACCACTGTTCACCATCAACTGCTGACTTCAGTAGGCTGCAACCGACAACCATGACCATCCAAACTTGTTCAACCACCTCTCAGACATCCCTGACTGCTTTGTCTACTCCCATTACTGTCTGCGTATGCTGATAGATATTACTCCATCGATTCAGATTTGGTATCTGTTACTAACGCTGCCATTGTTTGATGCACACACTGCAATGCTGCCACTGTTTGAATGCACACACCTCTAGTGGAAACCACCACCACCAAACGAATGCCGTCATAGCTTTTTAGCACAAATATATTGATGCCACCACAACTACCGGCCATGACCACGACACTGTCGCCACCTAGCTCCTGCCACCATACGCAACAAACACACTATTCAACGCTGCCCCGTCCAAAATCAATTGAATACTTCTTGAAGAAGAGACACCATATTCCATGCTGCCCCATCCAAAATCAATCAAATACTTCTTGAAGAAGAGACACCATATTCCACGCTGCCCCATCCAAAATCAATCAAATACTTCTTGAATAAGAGACACCATTAGGCAATCATACCATATTTAAAATTTGTGTCACATCATTTATGTTCAAGTTGGAGAAAGCATATTGTATTTAAGTTGTTGCTAAATAGCGATATCGTAGAAGTTATATTAAAAAAACAAAAAAAAAAAGGTGTTATAAAATAGTGACAAACTATTATAAAACTAATAGCTAGAATTAAAATTCCAACTTGAACACGAAACATAAAGGGTATTTAAATATATAAAAAGTCAATGTAAAGTGTAAATTACAAAAAGGAAAAAAACCATATATATTATGAAAGGTCAACATAAAGTGTAAATTACAAAAGAAAAAACCCATATATATCAAGGCAAAAAAAGAAATATCAAAGTGGTTATTCAATCAACCTTTTTCATGGTAAAGTGATATATCATAAAAGGAGGTTTGAATTGAAAAAAGAAAAAAGAAAAAAAAAAGGAGTAATATTTTATTATAAATATTAGAAGCATCGACTTTTAAAAACCCTAAGTTCATCCAAAAAAGTATTTAATATTTAAGAAGCAAAATGGCATCCAAAACAGAACTAAAGGAGGGAAGATTTCCTAAAAATGATTGTATGAGTGTCGATGCACTAATTGAAATCAAAGGGTCCCTTGCAGGAAAAGAGGTTCTCATATCTATCGATTTTACTCAAAAGAATAATTATGTTAGTACCGAATGTGCTAACCAATTAGTGATCCCTGAATCAAATATAACTGAAGCAAATTCATTTAATGCAAATGACAAACAATATAACATAGAGAATTTACACCTAAGTATTGGGCAATATTCCCTTGTCTCACAATTCACTATTAAAACCTTATTTTCCAACAATAGTGATATAGTTATGGGTTTCTTTTGGATGGAATCACTAGGGTCATTCATCCTTAATACGAAAAAGAAGATTTTGACATTATCCTACAAAAAGAAGAAAATAACACTGCAAGACATTAACTTGAAGCCAAATTTCGTGACACCTGAAGACGTACAAGAAATTTCAAAAGTAATTTTCCAAGAAGGTAAAAAGGTGATACAAAATATGCAGAAGGAAATTGATAAAATCACAAATAACAAGAATGAAGAAGTTGCTCACCTCAAGGACCACAACGACAAGTTACTAACGCAAATTAAGAAGCTGAAGAAAGACAAGAAGTCATTAGAAAACAAGGTGCAACAATTTGTCGAAAAGGAATCATCGAAACTTTCAAATGTAGAAGTTCAAGTTGAAGAAAAAACGAACATTGATCCAGTAAATGTCACAACTCAAGAAGCGAACAAGAAATTTGCAAAAGATACAAAATTAGATGTTGCATTTCAGACGAGGAATATACTAAGTGAAGGTCGTGTAACCAACTCAATAACATCCTCACCAAAAGAAAATCAAAGAAGTCAAACCAAAAAAGTTCTCTATCGACATCCAAATCAGAGGAACAGAAAAATCTACCGAGCTATGTATTCAGAACAGAAATAGGATGATATTCCGAAGAGTACTAACGAGTCATCATAAGTTTCCAGTCATCGTAAGATTCCACAGAATATTGATTTAGGATGGTCCGATCCATTCTCAGTACGACAACTTTGTTTTTCACTTAGAGGATAATATCAACTTGTATCGATAAGGATAACTGCCCCGAGACGAGAAGATGTTCGTAGCAAGAAAAGAAATTGAGGCCTTTCATCGACAAGCTTTTAGGACAAAGCTTTTTGAGGGGAAGGCAATGTAATGGATAAAATAATGTAAATAGTGATTAATTAGTTAATTAGTAATTAGGTTGAAGGGCCATGTCTGATAAGACATGACCTTTCGTGAAGAGGCACCTACGTAGGTATATAAGCAAGCCTCATTTGTAACATTCAATCATCTATCTCATCTCATTATTCATACTATCTAATATAATATTTGTATCCTCATGAATATCTTTGTATTCCAAGTGTTCTGGAGTATTTTAACTTGACAAGGAACTTTGTTCGCTTCATATGTTTTAATTTCATTGTTAACACAAAGATGTAATGGAAGACAACTATTTCTCTAAATTGAAGGTCATATTACTCACACAGTGAAGAGAGTTGTTATTTCTTCAGGGACCTGTTCATAGTGGTAACTCAGTGAAAAGTGAAACTATTTGGCTAAGATTTGGTTTATTGCAATTCAGAGGTAAGGACAATTATTTCTCAAGCATATAGAAGCAACAAAGAATATTTCAAAAGCAAGGACCATGCATGTTTGAAGATCATTAAAGATATCCTATGCTATAAAAATGATTATTCTTTTAAATAAGATTAATTATTGTTTAGCCTAGGAGGATTATTATAAGTGAGTGGTCACATTTTCTATGAAGCTAACCTATTTCCACCCTACTTAAGTGAAGCAGAAATCATAGTACGAGGTATCATTCATTTAATGACATTGTGGAGTGTTAAGCGTAGTGGGATGAATTGGTGCATGTTTTCAAATTATTTCAAAGCATGCCATAACTCCATACCATAATTACAGACATGAAATCAGAGGAGAGAGTTTGGTGTTCACTCAACCAAAGTTCTCTGTGCAGGCTACAGGTAAACATAAGTCATTCCTCCAGCAAGCAGTTTTAGTATTTCAAGGCAGCAAAACCAGGGCTTCGTGTAGGATTTTTGAAACTAGAATAAAAAAAATATGTTTGTAAGTAGTCTAGCTATTGGAAGATATGGGAAAAGGTCATAATGTCAACAGGTCAGAGCCAACAAATACTAGATTCATTGATGCTAGGGCCAAACCGCAGTTTAATTCTGCTGGCTAGTATAGATTTCTACAAAAGTGTTATGGGGAGAATGTGGCTCTAGCTCAGGATTTTTCGGAGAGATTCAATGGTGAAAAGATAAAGCTATGAAGCGATACATTCAATATCTCCTAGGCCATCATAGCTCATGCTACCCAAACCTCTGCAACTGTTCAACGCTGGTTCAAAAACAAAATGCTTCCTACATAAGTAAGTCTCTACCTTAAGCCTGAACATGTCAATGTTAAGTGGAATCCGACTACACATATTTCTTGCTTTAAGGCTGAGTGGCAACATGTAATCACCACAGTGCAAAAATACATTACATGCGAGGGTAGGTTTTTCTCTGTCCACCACTATCAGTTTATATTTCTTGCTCACATTTCAGGAGATAAGCCTATGAACTTGCCCTATTTTCTATATAAATCCTTGCTCGAGATGTCCCTAAAACTAGAAAAGATCCCAAATTAATCTTTGCACAATTTATATCATAGGGGTCTGATTAAAATTTTAATTGTCTATCATCTTAGGAAGAAGAATACCACTTGGGATAAGTTTCTAAGAGAGGAAGGGTATGGTGGCATAAACTCAAGGAGAAGGGTAGGGAGGCCCAAGAAAAGAGATACCCATGAGAAAAATAGTGCAACCCCTATCTCAAACAACTCACAACCTAATTCTTTCAATTCATCAACTTTCTGCCAGGTTAGCCCTCCCTCCATCTCAGTCAAAAGGCCAACTAGAAGCTCGATTAGGAAGGCTAGAGACCCTATTCCTATGCCAGCAGTGCCACAAATTAATGAAGACCCTGTCAGCAGTTCACCAGTGAACAGTTCACCTAGGGAACCTCGCACCCTAAGATATTTCATGGAGGAGTATAAGAACATAAAAATTATTTGCCTCTTACAAAGATTTTGTCTAAAGACAAATATCAAATGGCTTCCTGTTCATAAGGAAAACCTAGGATGAAGCTCTTCATGGTAGAAGAACCAGTGGAAGTCAACCTTGGTCTTTTAACATCTAAGCCTGCTTTGTCACTAGTGGAAGTCAACCCTGGTGTGAAAATATCAAGCCATGTCACTGAAACTTCTCATCAAACACAACCAAGTAGTGGTACTTCTCTCATAGAGTCCACTCTCTCATAGGTTTTACTATCTCTTAATAAGGGAAAACATAAAATGTCAGAGCCTATCAAAAAAGAAGAGCCCACTTTGGCTCAAATAGTTTCTTCCATTTACTCTTTGATCAAGAAGAGAAATAAAACTGTGATACAATACTACTCCTCTTATGAAGACAACAGTGACCTTGACTATACAGAATCTGAGTATGAGGAAGAAGAATCTAGTATATTCATGCATGGAGGTAATAGGTCTAATTTCATCTTAAATCCCTATATCAAAAGACAACATACCAGACCCAAAAATAAACTCAGGCTGAACACCAAGTTAATTTCCAATCCTACATTAAGAGATGAAATTATCAATGTTGAGGAGAGCCCAAAAGATAAAATCAAAAAGAGGAAAAAGACTCAGCCAAAGAGTCAAGCACAAAGAAAAAGGTTAGGTAAGAGGGTGAGTAAGGCTGAGGCCATTCAGACTTTTGCCTCTTTCCTTGACCCTTGAAGAATGAAGGAACAAGACTGCCTTTGGAGAAACTTTTCATGTTTTTGGTTAATTTTCCATGTTTCTGGATATAGCTACTTTTTCTGCGAAGATAGAAATTATTTCTGAATATTAGCATATGATGAAAGGGGCTTCTTTTTGGTTTTCTATCATGATGATCACATCAAAGCAGGTGAAGTGGAGGAGTTTTCAGTTGTAATGAATGCTTCCAGGTGTCATGTATCAAGTCTACTCTTAAATGTCAAGTTTTTGTTTTGCACGTTTAAAGGAGAACAACCACATGTCACTCTCACTGATTTTTACACTTTTTATGTAGTTGGTTGTACTAGAACAGAGGAGTGGTCTTCCAACAGACTGCCACATCATACAACCAATTTGAATTATTATCCTTCATGATGTTTACTTTATTTATGATATAGAACATTTTGATTTAAGTTTAGGGATAAGCCTCATCTCTTGCACGAGATTGTAATAACATTTTGGAACATATTTACTTCCTTTGTGGAGATGACAATTTCATGTTTTTGTATATATGTGATAAACTGATATGAAGTAAAGGTTCGTGGTTTATAATCTTGGTTCATATGATCAGTACTTTTTCAGTGAATGAAATTGAAAGAAACTTCTGAGGACTTATTACCAACCTGGTGTGTGTGTTGTTAAATTTTCCATTGTGTTTCCATATCTTATTATCTTCAGTTGCAGTTTGCAATACCTCATGATATTATGTGTTTTTATTAGAATCTTGACATGTTCATGTGTTTTATCAAATTTTGTTAGTCTCACATAGTGAGCCTTCTTGGTAAAATATATATAATAACAATGGAAAGAGCATCACTTATAACAATTATCTTTCATAATATTTCAGTGAGAATATTATAAGACTAGACATAGCATTGTCTTGTTGGAATATTGTTAAATTGCTACTTGTGTTATTTTCTACCAAAAGCAGTGGATTTATACCTTACAGACCCACTGCTTATTCTTCCATTTCACAGTTTCTTCTCCTCACAGGCTACAAAATCACTCTTTTGCTACCACATCAAAATCCAATACCCTCATTAGTAGAACTGTGGAGTTGACTGAAATCTCTTTTCAGTGAATGAGAGTTTAAACCACCTAACAATCTCATAAACCAAATCATTAAATTGCCTTAGATTTTAGGATGTGTCTAGTCAGGTGCTTGAAGTCTTTTGGTGCGTCTACCAGGAGACAAAGGCCTTGAAATGAAGTATTCTCCTGATGTCTCTTGTTTTTAATTGTTGATTGTCAATTATTAACAGTGAATAAGAATTGATGACTTGAAGAATACTGCAAATTAGTTCATGTGGTGACTCTAGAGAGAGGAAAAGGGGTTTCAAGACCTCCAACTACAAGGAGAAATCAGAGATCACCTTCTGTGACCCTAGTTGCAGACCCAGAGAATATCATTAAAGATGCTAAAGGAAAACAAAGATCAGTTGAGGCCACGTCTCAGTTAGAGAAGAAGGTACACAAAAAGTACATTCCAAAGCAAAAGTTACCGTCATCTACTTTAAAATAAAAATAAGTTTCAGTTTCAAAAGATATTGTTGAAAAATCCAAAGTTGAAACTGCTTCCCTAGAAAATGAAGTAGATGTTGTTAACCTAGGCTGAGCTGAAATTTTTTCTCAATCCTTAATCAGTAAATCTAAATTAAGTACTATTTCGGTTAAAGAGGAAAAAACAGATTTACTAAGTGTCAAAAAGGGAATAGAAGAGTTTGTGCTCACTGAAGGGGAGTTAGAGCAAGTATTGAAAATTGCACCTTTTCTTGATAAGGATGTTTTGACTGAAGAATATTTTAAGACCATTTAAGATTTTCTCCAAACTCATCCTGAATACTAGTCTTTTATCATTCCTCGGCAAGAATATTTTCCTTTGTCTAGAAATCCAGTTGTTGGGTCATCCTCTTCTCATCCACTAGAAGGGAGTGTTCCTAAAAGCCTCACATTCAACTTATCTGACTTCCTATCTCAACAAAATAAAGTTTAATTAACCTCGTCCCCTCAAGAGACAAATTTTGAATCTAATTCTTCTCTAGAAGGTGAAGTCCACACATCCTTTGTTCATCTCTTTGAAAATGCATTTTTTTAGTCCCAAAACCTGAAGAATCAGCTCAATATTTCTAATTTTCTGCTATCCTAAATCAGATTCAAAATCCAAAAATTGTAATTCCTCTTTCCCAAACAACTACATCAACCAGTAATCCATCAATTGTACATTAGAAAAATATGGCTCAACCTACCCTTACAAGGATGCAGCAGATAGTTGCTGCAAGATATGCACCACTTGCTCTTCCTCAACCTTTGCATCCACTTCCTCAAGGGGTTTATTTGAAATATCTCCTAAAATACACCGGGGAAGGAGAAGGACTTTCTGTTGAGGAAAATTTAGTGGCTTTCTATAGCTATGCTGACAACCAGAACATTGAGCATGAAGATGTCTGGTCAAGACTTTTTTTTTAGATCTTGGATGGTGAAGCTCGTAAATGGTTTAGAAGTCTGCCACCAAATCTAAATAACGAGAATTAATGAGTTGGAGGAAATATTTATGAAGAAATGGGGTGATAGGAAAGAATATGTGTATTATCTTATAGAATTTGAAACTATGAAGAAGAAACCAGATGAGTCATTGTCTGATTTTACCAAGAGGTTTAGTAAGATTTATTAGAAAATTCCTGAAGAAATTAAGCCTCATGAGACTACAACTATGATAACTTTTGCAAATGCTCTAGATTCTGAATTTTCTTTATGGTTAAGGGCTGAGAAAGCACAGGCATTGATAGATATGTAAGAGGCTGCAATTGGGGTGCAGTCTAATATTATGGCTTCTAATAAATTTAAAATGGATGAAGAAAAGGAAGCAAAAGACAAAAATAAGATGAAAGAATGAAAACCTTCTTCTTCTAAGTCTCTTACAAAAAAAGGAAAGATTGATCAAATGTCTAATTTGTTCAAGGAAATTTCCTCTAAGATGACAAAATTAGAGCTAGAAAACAAACCAGCTGCTAGAGCCAATCAAAATGAGGCCAATAGAAATCAGGCTCCCTTTAGGAGGCCTTTTCAACCTCAAAAAATCATACAGCGCCCAAGGAGGAATGTTGATGATCAAAATGTTTAGCTTCCTTTGAATAATTTTGCTGAAGAAGAGCAGTAAGAACGGAAAGAAGAAAATGAAGAAATAAACCTTGTAAGAGAAACCTCACAGTCAACTTGTTTGAATTTGCAAGAATATGAAGACCAGTAAAGGATTTATTTGTTTTCAGATGATGAGAATGTCCAAATTTATGCACAAAATGATAAAAAATAGGAAGAATCTCAAAACAGAAATGATCCTTTGAGGTCTAAAGGTCATGTTCAACAAACTCAACAAAAATTAGATTCATATAAACAAGCTGCCAAACAAAAGGCGAAATTCAATGAGGTTCCTCCACCTCAAAATTCTACCCCAATTGTCAAAATCACTGCATAAAATAAAGAATTAATTCCAAAATGATCACAATTCACCACATTTCTACCTCTCACTCAATATACATGACAAATTGCTGCATAATTGTCTCTTAGATTCTGGGGCTTCTCATAGTCTAATGTCAAATAAAGTCATGGATGAATTTGGATTAGATATCACCAAGCAATACCATGACCTCTACACTTTTGATTCCAAAAAAGTCAAGTTTCTAGGAGTAATTAAGGACTTGGTTGTTTCCATTACCCAACTTCCTATGAAAAGCTTAGTGATGGACATTGTAGTTGCAGACATTCCTTCTAGATTTGGGATGCTACTTTCCAGATCTTGGTCTAAAAAATTGGGAGGTACCCTTCAGATGGACATGTCATATGTCACAATCCCAGTGTTTGGAGGGGAATTCAAAAGCTTGTGTAGGGAAACCCAAATGGCTTATATCATTATTGATCAACATAATCCTTCAATACATCCCATATATGTTGAAGAAAAGGAATTAGGGTCATCAATACTATACCTTGTTGCTAATGATAAAAATTGCTAGCCTGAAATCAGTGAAAAACAACACTTTCAAGGTACAAATGAGCAACATTTAGAGGGAGGACAGATCTGGAAATTGTACTTTGATGGAGCCTCGCCAAGAGAAGTATCGAGAGCCAGTTTACTCCTATTTTCTCCCACTCATCAATGGGTAACTATATCATATAAACTACATTTTTCTACAACTAATAACATTGTTGAATATGAAGCGCTTGTGTTGGGTATGAAGGCAACGAAAGATTAGGGAGTTGAGTAGCTAATTTCTTTTGGTGACTTAAAGTTGGTGATAAGGCAGGTGAGAAAAAACTACCAAGTAAAAAATTCCAAGTTGAAAAATTATAGGAATGAAGTCTGGGACTTGATTGAGCATTATTTTTTAGCATTTAAATAAATTTTGTCACGAGAGAGGAAAATCAAATGGTTGATTCACTAGCTATTGCTACTAGTAATTTCAAAGTTCCTCTAGATGTCAAGATGGCCTATGATGTTCAATTAAAAAACGAGCCTTAAATTCTTGATAACATCAAACACAGGTAAGTATTTGAGGATAATAAGGAAATTCAGAAATTTTTAGATTGTGTTGAAGAGTTTGCAAACATACAAATTGATGATGAGCAGGACATTGCTTAAAATCAAAATATCAGGCCTTTTAAGAAAACTATGTCTGGGAAGAAAATTATAGATCTGAAAACTAAATATATTCCTAAAGGCTTATTTCATTTAGAAAGATTTTTCGACAATAATGATGTTTTTCTCAAGCCTAAAAGTAAAGTTCATGAGGAGAATACAATTAAATGTAACATTGGCATATAAGATCAGCCAAAATTAGTCAAAGTGTCCAAATTCCTTTCTCTTGAAACTAGAACAAAATATATCAAGCTACTGAAACAATTTGCTGATATTTTTGCATTTTCTTATAGTGAGCTGAAAAATTACGATAGAGGCATAATAGAGCACAACATTCCTTTGAAAGAAGATGCAAAGCCTATAGCACAAAAAATCAGGCATATCAATCCCATGCTTCTCCCAATCATTGAGAAAGAAATTAGAACATTATGGGAAGAAAAAATAATTCTTCCTTTGAGATTTTCTAACTGGGTAGCTAATATAGTCCCGGTTCGGAAAAAGAATGGAGAGATAAGAATTTGTGTCAATTTTTTCAACCTGAGCCGGTGTTCATTGAAATATAACTATCCATTGCCCAAGATGGATTATATTTTGCAGAAAGTTGTAGGATCCAAAATATTGTCAATGATTGATGGATTTTCAGGCTATAATCAGATTTCAGTTGACAGGAAAGACAAGTAAAAGGCAACATTTATCACGCCCTGGGGTACTTTCATGTACAACAAAATGCCATTTGGTATAATTAATGCAGACACGACATTTCAACGAGAAATGGACATTGCCTTTGTAGAAGAAAAAGATAGATTTGTGGTCATCTATTTGGATGACATTATAGTCTATTCAAAATTGACGAAGATCACTTGAAACATTTGAAACAAGTTTTTGAAAAATGTAGAAATTTTGGTTTGTCCTTGAACCCAAAAAAGGCATCCTTTGTTGTCTAGGAAGGGAAATTATTGGGACATATTGTAACAGAAATTGGCATTCGTATTGATCTAGGAAAAGTTGAAGATATTCAAAAGATTGGTTTGCCAAGGAATAAAAAATAATTGTAGTAATTTTTAGGGAAAATCAATTTTCTGAGGCGCTTTGTTCCTAACTTTGCAGAGTTGATCAAACACATAAATGTCTTGCTGAAAAAAGATGCAGAATTTAAATGGAGAGATGAAGCAAAGAATTATTTTTCAACAATCAAGTCTGCCTTGACTAAAGTTCCATTTTTTATTAGTCCTAATTTTGGAAAATATTTTCTGATTTTTTCATATGCCTCAAAAGAAAAAAATGCAGTTGTCTTGCTATAGAAGAACAAAGAAGGTTTAGAGTAGCCTATTTAATTTTTCAGTCATGCTTTAAGGGATGTTGAATTAAGGTAGCGTGACTGAAAAACAAGCATATGCACTAGTTAAGGCTTTGAAGTCTTTTGGAGTTTATGTGCTACATTCAAAAATTGTTTCTTTTGTGTCAAATATCACTGTTAAATATGTGTTGATGTAGCTAGATACAAATGGAAGGAGGGGACAATGGCTGACCAAAACTATGGAATTTGATATTGAGATCAGACCAAATAAATTGATAAAAGGTCAAGGCTTGGCTCGCTTGATGGTTGAATCTAACTGCAAGGCTTTGAATCTGAATGTAGAGGCAACTGAAGGAGAAGATGAAGAAGGTATTTCTAATTATCCAGCAATATTTAATTCAGATTGGTACAAGGATATAGTATACTTTTTGCTAAATTTCAATTGTCCCCCTGATGGCGGGCTCCCCTGCTATATACCCACAATCTTCTTCCACTCAGAAAATGCAATTTCTCTTTTGCAATTCCAAAGTGGTCCTCAATTTCAAAATCTGGGAAAAATTAATTAATATGGGTGGAAGCTTTTATAAAAACTTGATGGTTATAAAACCATCCAACGCAGATTTCATTTCTTCTATGCAGAAGCTTTCTTTCTTTTCATCTTCAAACCTATGGTTAAAACCCATATTAACCCCACTTATGAAATTGTTTAATTTCACAACTTTTGAAAGTAAATTCAAAATTTAAACTTTGACTCTTACTTCATGGGCTTAAAATCACTAGTCGAACTTCATAATTAAACTCATAATGGTTCACCATATGAAATGGATATTACATCCCATAATACAAACCTTCGGTTTTATTTTTATTCACCCAGACTTTATGATTAAACTTCGAGGCTTATCATAGTGTTTGAACTGTGTGAACATCTCATTTCAAAATTTCAACTTTGGTTGGTTTAATACCAATGCATTTAGATATTAATCAACAATATCATATGAAACCTTCACGCATTATTTAAAATGCCACCACATATGAATATTCATCCATATATAACCCAGACTTTAATAAAAGACCAAACGCCAACATATAACCATGTTTGGGCCCCAACAACTATCGTACCTCTTCATCTAATGGTTACGGAATTTATTGCATACCATTCGATGATCCGATGATCATCATTGAACCAAAATGCACGAGCCTTAATCTTCAAAAATTGCGCGATATAAATGGTTTTCAAATACCATCTATTTCCACGCGTCCTCCAACAAAGGATATCGCGTTCTAAAAGTGAAATCAGCTTACCACTTGAGAGGCCACGCGATACTGCCAGTTTAAATTTGAAAACCATCTTCATTGTTCAGTGCCGGTTCTGCTCTTCATCTTCATGGTTCCTCATTGACCAAGGTTTCGCTTCTAAACCGCATTATTAACCAACACATTTTCCTGTGAAGTTATTTCTTTTACTTCAACATTGCATCATGATTTTGCTGTTCATCAATGCTATTAACACATAGCATGTTCATCAATGCTATTAACACCTAGCATCTACTCATCACCTCTTCGACCCTGCAAAATGAGAATCGATTCAAACTGTCCCAATGGTATTCAGAACCATTGTTCAAACAAATGAGGGAGTTTATTTCAAAACCCAGTTACTCTGCTAGCCACTCTGATGAATCAAATGTCGAGTTAAAACACATCTCTTTTCCTCTAACCAATTCAATTAAAAAACACAATATCGATATTTAATATCAATTGATAGAATCCCCCTATCATCACAATCCAAAGCCGATATGCCCAAATGTCAAACCTGAATTGAAAGCTCGCCTTCAGTTCTCCTCATGGGGGATCGATCCTTTCAGTGATCGATATACTCTAATATGTATATGTGCATAGATTTATATGCAATCCTTCTCTGCTCTAAATCATAAAATTGATATTAAATATGCAATTAACATTAATTCCCAAATCCGATGCACAATCTCAACTTAGACCCAATTACATATTTTAAATATACACTTGCTTGTTAAATAGAATTCAGTACGCATACATTCCACATATCAAACCCTTAACACAGGATTTTACCCAGCATAATTCAATCAGCTGATGCACATATAATTCCAAAACAGGTTCTTTCATATAAATGAAATTACTTACAAAAATCTCTGTTTCTGGCCTAATCTTCAATTCGATGGCCCTTCTATCCTCACCACTCTCCAGACCTATCTGCTTAAGGCCCTTTAGGCTTACATTTATACAAGAAAATAATGAATCGATTCAGCTCCTCTAACAGCTCAACAAAACTCTAGAAATTCCATATTTCTAACTCTAAACTAAATCCCTAGATTTGTGGAAACTGATTCCAACTCATTCCTACTTTGCAGTCTTTTCGAATCTCTCATCTCTTCCTATGCCCAAATAATCAGTCGAGAGCAGTTACAATTCTCTCCACATTTAATTAAAATTAATTAAAACCCACTAAATTCATTACATAAAATCTAACTCTCTTGAAAACTAAAAATCCATAAGTCTAACAAAAATGCATGGAATTTGTTTTAGCCTAATGCCCCTGCATCACCCCCTGAAATGGAGAACTAAAAAAGGAGAGCTTTCAAATTAAGAGTTGTGAAGTATTGCATTTTGGAAGACCATCTTTACTGGAAGGACCCTGTGGGAGTCTTATTAAGATGTGTAGATGAAGTTGAATCCCACTACAAACAAAATATTAATAGATGGCTATTATTGGATAACTCTTTTCTCTGATGTTTTTTCCAAAGTCAGGAGTTGTGTTGAATGTCAGAAGTTTGTTGGTAAACATAAATTGCTACCATTACCTCTTATTCCTATTTCAGCAAATGTTCCTTTCCAGCAGTTGGGGTTAGACTTTATCGACGAAATCAATCCACCATCATCAGGACAACATAGATGGATTCTCACAGCTACAAACTATTTTAATAAATGGATTGAAGTTGTACCAACCCAGAATGCCACTGATACGGTAATTATCAAATTTCAGTTGGAAAACATTTTGTCAAGATTTGGTTATCCACAGGAATTAGTAAATCATAATGCAATGGCCCTTAATTCTACTAAGATGCACAACTTCTGTCAGCAATATGGTATTGAATTGACTCATTCCACACCTTATTACCTCAAGGTAATGCATTAGTCGAGTCATCCAATAAAATTTTGGTGAGGATCATTAAGAAAATGTTGCCTAAAAATAAGAGAAATTGGGACACTCAGCTGGTGCATGCTCTTTGGGAAGATAGGGTAAGTGGTAAAAAATCAATTGGAATGTCTCCCTTTCAGCTTGTATATGGTACTAATGTTGTAATTCCTTTGTAATTATCTCTTCTTATGATGAAGTTCTTGCAAGATGAAGTTGATGGGGAAAATCCAATCCAAAGGAGAATGTTGCAGTTGATAGAGGCACACCAAATCAGAGAATCACTGATGGATAAAGTACAGAAATACCAGACTAAAGTAATATATGTTTTTGAAAAAAGAGAAAATCAACAGTTATTTCAAGAGAATGATTTGGTGTTGCACTGGGATGTTAGGAGAGAAGACCATGGAAAGCATGGTAAGTTTGATAATATGTGGTTTGGGCCATTTAGAGTTGTTGAAGTTTTATAAAACAACACTTTTATGCTCAAACATCTAGATGATGACCAGTTGACTGGCGGCCCAGTTAATGATCATTTTCTTAAGAACTTATTTGTTTAGTGAGTCAGTTGAGTCATTCCATTGTAAATATCTGGTTTGATGTGCCAATAAAACTCCACATCCAATGGTACTTGTGTCTATATATATGGTAAGTCTTGAGTCCATTCAATGAATGGTCAGTCTTAGTCATAATTTACAAGAAGTCTTCTGAGTTTTAAGAGTTTTTAAGGCACCGAATCTACAGCCCTTGAAGCCTCACATGGAGGACTTCATCCCCAATAGGAGCCAGTGTTAGCACTGAAAATGTTAATGGTGCAATTGCCATTGTATCATTGTTTTCAATTTTTTCTAATGTCCTAGTCCATATTGAAGTTTGAGTCATTTTTAATGAAGGTCAAATACGAGTCTCAAAATAAAGGTACTTTTAAGTCTATAGGTGTTATTAATGTCTTAAGTTCATAAAACAAGTCAAAATCACTATTTTAACTTAAGTTAGTGTCGAAGGATATTTTTCATTTGGCTAATGAAGTTACATCCACCCTGTCCAGGATAATAGATACCTCTGTTTTAATTTCATTGTTAACACAAATATGTAAAGGAAGGCAGCTATTTCTCTAAATTGAAGGTCATATTACTCACACAGTGAAAAGATCTGTTATTTCGTCAGTGACCTGTTCATGGTGGTAACTCAGTGAAAAGTGCAACTATTTCACTAAGATTTGGTTTATTGCAATTCAGAGGTAAGGACAGTTATTTCTCAAGCATATAGGAGCAACAAAGAATATTTCAAAAGCAAGGAACATGCATGTTTGAAGATCATTGAAGATCTCTTATGCTATAAACATGATTATTCTTTTAAATAAGATTAATTATTTTTTAACCTAGGAGGATTATTATAAGTGAGTGGTCACATTATCTATGCAGCTAACCTATAGCTACCCCACTTAAGTGAAGCAGAAATCATAGTACGAGGTATCAGTCATTTAATGATACTATTGAGTGTTAGGTGTAGTGGGATGACTTGGTGGTTGTTTTTGAATTATTTCAAAGCATGCCATAACTCCATACCATGATTATAGGTGCAAAATCAAAGGAGAGAGTTTGGTGTTCACTCAACCAAAGTTTTTTGTGCAGACTACAGGTAAACAATAGTCATTCCTCTAGCAAGCAATTTTAGTATTTCAAGGCATGAAAACCAGGGCTTCATGTAGGATTTCTGAAACCATAATCAAACATCTGTGTCTGTAAGCAGTCTAGATGTTGGAATATATGGGAAAAGGTGGTAATGTAAATAGTTCATATCCAACAAATAAGAGATTCATTGATGTTAGGGCCAAACTGCAGTTTCAATCTGCTGGCTGGTATAGATTTCTACAAAATATTTCTGGGGAGAATGTGACTCTAGCTCAGGATTTTTCCGAGAGCTTCGATGGTGAAAAGGTCAAGCTGGGAACCAAGAAATTCAACATCTCAGAGGCCATCATAGCTCGTGCTACCCAAACCTCTGCAACTGGTGAACGCTGGTTCAAAAACAAAATGCTGCCCACAGAAGTAAGTCTCTACCTTAACCCTGAACATGGAAATGTTAAGTGGAATCTGACTGCACATATTTCTTGCTTTAAGGCTGAGTGGAAACATGTAATCACCAAAATGAAAAAATACATTACATGCGATGGTAGGTTTTCCTCTGTCCACCACTATCAGTTAATATTTCTTGCTCACATTTCATGAGATGAGCCTATGAACTTGCCCTATTTTCTATATAAATCCTTGCTCAATATGTCCCTAAAACTACAGAAGATCCCAAATTACTTTATGAACAATTTATATCATAGGGGTCTGATTAAAATTCTAATTGTCTATCATATTAGGAAGAAGAGGACCACTTGGGATAAGTTTCTGAGAGGAAGGGTTTGGTAGAATAAAATCAAGGAGAAGGGTAGGGAGGCCTAAGAAAAGAGATACCCATGAGAAAACTAGTGCATCCCATGTTTGAAAAATCTCACAAGCTAACTCTTTCCATTCATCAAATTTATGCCAAGTTAACCCTCCCTCAATCTCAGTTAAAAGGCCAACTAGAATCTCGATTAGGAGGGCTGGAGACCCTATGCCTATGCTAGCAGTGCCACCAGTTAATGAAGCCCCTGTCAGCAGTTCACTAGTGAAAATTTCACCTAGGGAACGTCAAACCCTAAGGCCTTTCATGGAGGAGTATAAGAATAAATTGAAACAAAAAAATGTTTTGTATCTTACAAATCCTATGTCTAAAGACAAAGAGTAAATGGTTTCCTCTTCACGAGGCAGACCTAGGAAGAAGCTCTTCATGGTAGAAGAACTAGTGGAATTCAACCTTGGTGTGAAAATATCAAGCCATGTTCCTGAAACTTCTCATCAAACATAACCAAGCAGTGGTACTTTTCTCACAGAATCCACTCTCTCATAGGTTTTACTATCTCTTAAGAAGGGAAAAAAAAAAATTTCAAAGCCCATCATAGAAGAAGAGCCCACTTTGGCTCAACTAGTTTCTTCCATTAGCTCTTCAATCAAGAAGAGAAAGAAAATTGTGATACACTCCTACTCCTCTTATGAAGACAATAATGACTCTGAATATACAGAATCCGAGTATGAGGAAGAAGAATCTAGTAGATTCATGCATGGAGGTAAGAGGTCTAAGTTCATCTTGAATCCCTATATCAAAAGACCTCATATTAGGCCCAAAAATAAACTCAGGCTGAACACAAAGTTAATTTCCAATCTTGCATTAAGAGATGAAATTATCAATATTGAGGAGAGCCCAAAAGATAAAATCAAAAAGAGGAAAAAGACTTAGCCAAAGATTCAAGCATAGAGAAAAAGGTCAAATAAGAGGGTGAATAAATCTGAGGCCATTAGTTTTTTTGCCTCTATTCTGGACTTCTGAAGAATGAAGGAACAAGGTTGCCTTTGGAGAAAATTTTCATGTTTTTGGTTAATTTTCCATGTTTCTGGATATAGCTACTTTTTCTGTGAAGGTAGCAATTATTTCTAAATATTAGCATATGATGAAAGGGAGTTTATTTTTGGCTTTCTATCATGATGGTCACATCAAAGCAAGTTAAGTGGAGGATTTTTCAGTTGTAATGGATGCTTCTAGGCTTCATGTATCAAGTCTCCTTCGAAATATGAAGGTTATGTTTTGCACATTTAAAGGAGAACAACCACATGTCACTATCACTGTTTTTTACACTTTTTGTGAAGTTGGTTGCACCAGAACAGAGGAGTGGTCTTCCAGCAGACTACCACATCATACAACCACTTCGAATTTTTAGCCTTCATGATGTTTACTTTATTTATGATATAGCGTTTTGTATTTAAGTTTAGGGATAAGCCTCATCTCTTGCACGAGATTGTAATAACTTTTTGGAACAGATTTACTTCTTTGGTGGAGATAAAAATTTCATGTTTTTGTATATATGTGATAAAATGATATGAAGTAAAGGTTCGTGCTTTAGAATCTTGGCTCATATGATCAATACTTTTTCAGTGAATGAAATTGAAAGAAACTTCCGTGGATATTACCAATCTAGTGTGTGTATTGTTAAATTTTTCATTATGTTTCCATATCTTATTATCTTCAATTTCAGTTTTCAATCACTTATGCTATTATGTGTTTTTATCAAACTCTTGACATGTTCATGTGTTTTATCAAATTTTGTTAGTCTCACATAGTGAGCCTTCTTGGTAAAATATATATAATAACAGTGGAAAGAGCATCACTTATAAAAATTATCTTTCATAATATTTCAGTGAGAATATTGAAAGACTAGACATAGCATTCTCTTGTTGGAATATTGTTAAATTTCTACTTGTGTTATTTTCTACCAAAAGCAGTGGATTTCGGCCTTGCAGACCCACTATTTCTTCTTCCATTTCACATTTTCTTCTCCTCACAAGCTACAAAATCACTCTTTTGCTACCACATCAGAATCCAATAATCTCATTAGTCGAACTTTGGATTTGACTGAAATCTCTTTTTAGTGAATGAGATTTTAAACCACCTACCAATCTCATAAACCAAATCATTAAATTTCCTTAGAGTTTAGGATGTGTCTGGTCAGGCGCTTGAAGTAGTCCAAGTGATGATTCCACCGCCAACACACACAACTAGACATGTGTTATGTATTTAACCAGCTTATTCAAGCAATGGTTAATCCAACCAAACTGTTTGGAAGGAAACAAAACATGTGTTGAGATATATTAAAGGTGCTACTCAATTTTTACTTTGGTACAAATGGAAAGAGGGATTGAAGCTCCAAGGATTGATAGATGCAGATTGGGAAAGGAGTCCATCAAATAGGAAGAGCACATCAGGAGGACTTTTCATTATTTAATCAGCATAAGTTTCTTGGTACATCGAGAAGCATAGATATGTGCCACTCAGCTTAGTAGAAGCAGTGTACATGGCTATCAGTTAAGCAGCATGTGAGGCTATCTAGATGAGGAAGATTATTGTTGGGTTATTTGGTTAGAATATGGATCCTACTATGATTTACTATTATATAAAAATATCCTATAATATATTTTTTCATGATCGATCCAATCATATCAACATCTGGTATCACTATCTACGAGATTGTGTGCAGAGGCAGATCATGTTGTTGGAATACATTCCTACAGAGGAATGTGATACATATATTTTGACAAAGGCTTTGTCAAGAGGCAAATTTGATTTCCATATAGGCAGGATTGGGATATCTAATAATATCTTTCTTGCTGAGAGGGAGTGTTGAAAAGGCAAGAAGAAATTCCTTATTTAATTTTCCCTTTATTAAATTAGGAGAAATTCAAAATTCCACATCAACAGACAACTTGAATGAGTTAATTGAGGTGATATAGTTTTTATCACTAAGTTATATTAGTTAATTCAATTTTGGGGCATGAACTTGAGTCATGTACAGTGATTCCTAAATTTTAGGAGCCTAGGTTGAGTTAATTCTAGTTGTAACAATTTAATTAGTTAAATTGAGTTATGGCCAATTAAACTAGTTCCAATTGTTGGAGGAACTAGTGGGAGGTCTCGCAGTGCGGTGTAACTTCAGTGTTTAACGAGTTAACTAATCAATCAGCTTAAATTAACTCATGCATGCATATAATTCGAGTTACCCAGTTGATATTGGAGTTCAATGGCAGTGTACTATTATTTTTAAACTATTCCAAGTTGTACAAGTGGTGCAATGCAGTCAGAGAAGGACATAAAGGAATTGTGTAATCTAGAATGAGGAATTTCATAAATAACAAGCGCTAATTCCTTGGGAAACAATGTAAGAAAATATGATTTTGTAGGGCTTGAAAATTGGCTAAGTGCTCACCAAAGTTAGTCAGTCAAGAAGAGGATAGAATATATAGCTGCAAGTTTTACTCAAGCTTGAGCAAGCATATTGTATTCATCCAAATTGTTTGATTAATGTAATACAAATAGGAAGGGGTTTTGAGTAGTTTCTTTCCCCTAGATAAATATATGTGTATGTGTGTTGAATCATGATGCATGTTTTTTGTATGTGTTCTCAATAATGAATTTTATTTCGTAGATGAGTAGAGTATATTTGAGTCTTATGTTTTAGTAAATTACATCAGTAGTTTTGAATCTACATTAAAATTCTACAACATCTTCCCGACATGAATTCGTACTTTAATACAGAAAAAATTCGACATATGATTTTGATGATCTAGAATTATTTAGGAATGTAATAAAATATATAAATACACATAAATACAGAGATGCAGCGGAAATAACACTTCATTTCATTAATATCAATAACTGAAATATGCTTACAGACAGAATGAAAATAAATGGGCGATGGTAGTTTCTCTCTGAGAAGATATGTGGTGGATACAAGCCTATGAAATGTGTTACAATGAGGCTCAAGGGACTTTTTATTATTGAACAACATAGGAAAACCCTTAACAACCAAAACCATAACCCCAGGAGATGAAACACCAAGAGTTTGTGGGCCCCATTGGGGTTAGTTGGGCAGCCAACAACCTGGGGTCGTAACTTGGTAATATTATCTTCGTTTGGAACATATGATATATCATTAGAAATATCTCTCTGTTTAATACAGTTTTTTCCATAGTAGGCATGAGCTTGCTGCAGACATAAAAATAACACCATTTAGGGGTCAAAACTGCTCCGGAAGTTCAGGACCTGAAAAAATGATAAAAGTGGTAAATGATTCTATAAAAAAAGAAACCGATGAAAATAACTGGAGGTGTGGGTGGAATAGGTGGGTGGCCACCAATATCCACCTAGATCGTTCCTCCCCCCTTAGGAAGAAATGGTCCACATTGTGTGCAGAGCCTCCATGAGGTGAGGAAATTTTTGTTGAAACTGGTCCTTGGTGAACCACTTGCCCCAGTGGAGGAGTTGGCATGTTTTGACAACTCGAAATAGATGGATCCTCTATTGGTAGGTGTTCTTGATTAATGTATCCATGATACAATCAATTATATCTTTTTCCATGTATTATGGGTTTAACTCTATTGGTGTGAGCTGTTCTGCCATGTCGGATATGTTTAATAGAGGTGGAAAGTAGGCTCGAAGGCAGTCCACATTGAACTCTGGGTGCAGACCAAGGAATAGTGGAATAAAAATCTCGAAGGAATTGTCCCCTACAAGCTTGGTGATGGTGGATGGCCCATATCGGAGTGGGTGAAGCTTGCATTGGGGTCCAGTGAGGCGCTCCTTTTGCAAATGTAACCACACTTTGTCGCCCACCTAGAAGTTGCGTGGCACCTGATGTTGATCATCTCGCTGCTTGTACTTAGCATTGGCTATGTACAATATGTCATGAACCTATTGTCGAATGTGTTGAATGTGCTCAATGAAGTTGTTTGCCTTGTCAACTTCAGACTAGACATGAGACGAATTTGCATGAGTAACTGCAAATGGCATGTATACGTCAATGGGACATAGTGGATGGAATTCCAAGCCCTCCTGAAAGGGTTTGTGGCTAGTTGAGATGTGGAGAGCTCGATTATAGTTGTGTTGTATATAGGGGATTCTCTCATCCCATGTGTGTGGATTCTTTGAGTTGTACATGCGTATAATGTGTATGATCGTCCAATTAATGACCTATGTCTCTCCATCGGTTTGGGGATGGAAAGTTGTGGACTTGGCGAGCTTGGTGTCCAACATCGACCAGAGGCTAGAAAAAAATGTACCAAGGAACCTTCTGTCCCAATCTGAGATGATATATTGTGGGATCCCAAAGTGTACCCACACTCATTAAAAGAAGAGTTTAGTAGTGGCTTCTACTATGATATTATTCTTGTAGGCCACCATAATGGCCATCTTCAAGAATCTGTTGACAACCACAAAAACACATTCGTTGCCATGCTTAGTAGAAGGAAGGCCTGACATGTAATCCATGGAGATGGATTCCCAAGGTTGGCTAGGGGTAGGCAACGGAGTATAGAGGACTTGCTTCTTGATGGTAGCTTTGGAAATGGCACAAGAAGTGAAGGATCTGATGTACTTCCTGACATCCTGTTGAAGATTCGACCAATAGAAATACTTCTGCAATACTTCCATTGTCTTTTGTTGAGATTCAACAATAAATTTCAGTACCCACACCTAGTGTGGGACCAGGAGGTCCAAGCAGCACCTACACTAGAGTGGGACCACAGGTCTTAGTAGCATCTACACTGGTGTGGGCTGAATCTGGTGCATGTCTATTTTAGTTATCCCTTAATTAAGATGGACAATAAAATGTAATCTAATCTCAAAATAAGTTGTAATAGTTAATTGAGTGTTATAAACTTAGTTAGCTCATGAATTTCGAGTTAAAGGTAGTTGGTGAGGCATACCGAGTAATTCTAGTTATAACAAAGTTCAAAGTGCAGTGGTGCATTAGTCAATGCTGGTTGTAATCAGTTTAACTAAGTTAAGTGAGTTAAACTCAGTTGTGCTAGTTGCAACTATTAGATACACTAGTGAGAGATCAAGTGAATTAAATATTAATTAATTCACAATCAGCGATATCACATGCAACTGAGGATTTACTATTATTAGATGCATTCATGTCAGATCCAGTGGAGACCCAGTTGAGATCTAGGTGAGAGGGAAGTTGACTATCAATTGTAGGATTATTGGGTTGCACCCATGCAGCCAGACATCCATTGGAGTTCCCATGATACTTGCGCAGTCAAGGAAGGCAATTATTCCTAAATAATAGGGATTGAATTCATCAAGGATTGCACAAGCAAGGAAGGTTGTCTGGAGGTAGTTAATTGGCTAAGTATTGGTCAGTTTTATCTGAGACAATGTGAAACAATTAGCTCAGTACATGAGGGCTCTTGTGAGAAGAGTTTTATGTAATTGTTTCATGATTCCATGCTAAATATACAATAGAATATAGTGGGGTTTTGATCAGCAATATTTCCCTGGGAAATTATCTATGTTGTGGCTTCATTGATTCTTCTTTGCTTCATGTGATTGGCGATTTTGTTTTTAATTCCACAATTGATTTGTAGAAGTGATTCAATGTTTAACTTTAGTACATTTTTAGATCAGATTGAATCCATGATATACATTCTTTTTGTATAATTTCTACCTGGTATTAGAGCAAAGGAAATCACAATTGTGAAGGAGGAGTTGAGTTCGTGAATGGATAGAATTCAAATTTTCAAAAAGACTTTCTTCGTGCTACAACTGATTCAGGATCGAAATGGATTTCAATGGCTTGAGGTTGGAGTATGCACTCGAGGGAAACTCAAACTATATTTCTTGGAAGGAAAGGATGGAGGAAATAATCAAAGACAATGGCTTGAAGGATTTCATTGACAATGGTGTTCCAAACCCATTGTGACAGATGCTACAAATCTTGATGCATGGCAAAAGAAAGTGGAAAAAGCAAGGAGGATCCTATTGGAGGGAGTGTGAGACCACATTGTCTCAAGCCTCCATGGGAAAGCCACACCATATGCAACATGGAAGTCTTTGACGGATCTATTTCAGAGAAAAAACAACCATAGGAAATTGGCACTCCAAGATAAAATCAAGAAGATCAAGATGGAGAAAGGCAACTCCATGACAAAATATTTAACAAAGTTTGTCCAATGTCAGGATGAACTGGGGAGATTTTGCATAACTGTCACTAATGATGATTTAGTGAGTTTGGATCTCCTAGGACTTCCCAAGAGTTGTAACAATTAGTAATAATTTGTCAATGAAGGGAAAATCTGCTAAATTGGGAACGACTATGGTTGGATTTGCTGTAGGAGGAGATCATACGGAACACTAGAGATGGATCTTCATATAAGAATGAAGATGAAGAAGATTGTGCTTTGGCTGTCAAGGTGAAGAATGGGAAGGGGAATAAATTCCATTCGAAATCCAAGTCCAAAGATGGCAATAAGTGAGACATGTCTAGGGTGAAGTTTTTTCACTGTCACGAGCATGGGCATTATGCTACTAACTATCCACAAAAGAATAAGAATAAGAAGGTTGGAGGATTTTGTAGCTGTTGAGGCTTTGGCCTCACAATTTTAGCTTGACTTCTCATTGATTGCATGCATGGTTTCAAGTGCATTGGGATCTGTGTGTTATTTGGATATTGGTGCTTCCTTTCACATGATGGGAGACAAGGAACTTTTCAGTAGCTTGGAGGAGAAGGATCTCTAGATGCATATTGAAATGGGTGATGACGAGTGGTACAGTGCTACCAGGATTGGTACCATTACCTTCCAGAGGAAATCAGGTAAACCCTTTCAATTAAAATATGTAATGCATGTAAGAGGTTTGAAGAAAAATCTAGTCTTAGTTGCAATGTTGGAGGATAGAGGCTATGATGTTGTTTTTAGTGAAGGAAAAGATTTCCTGCGACAAAAAACAATAGGAAAAGCCAATAAGATAGGGATTCGAGTTAAGAATCTCTACAATATGGATGTAGATGGTTGCACAACATTGATGGGAAAGGCAGACAAAGTGGTAAGATGATATGAGGGAGAATCATGTCACATGAGATTGGGCCATCTTCAACATGGCGCGTTGAAAGTCATTCAAAATTTTTTTACTGGTCTTCCCAAGGGTAAAATTGCGCATTCAGATTCATGCAAGGGATGTACTATGGGAAAATATGTAAATTCCACCTTTCATAAGAAGGAGAACCGAACTTTGGGGATCCTTGAAAGAGTTCACACAGACGTGTGTGAACCATTCTATGTTGCTTCGACAACAAAACATAAGTACTATGTGATATTTTTTGATGAATTTTCTCGTAAGTGTTGGATCTTCTTCATACATAAGAAAGATCGGACATTCTCAAAGTTTCTTGAGTTTAAGGCACTGGTGGAGAAAGAGTTGGGGAAGCAAGTGAAGGCTCTTAGGAGTGATAATGGTGGAGAGTACATCTCCAATGAATTCAATAATTTCTGCAGCAAAGAAGGAATTCGAAGAGAACTGATAGCACCTCATAACCCACAAAAAAATGGGGTCGCTAAAAGAAATAAAAAAACGACTGTGGGTGCAGCAAGAGCGATGTTGCATGATCAAGGCCTAGGTCCGATGCATCTGTGGGAGAAAGCATGCAACACTGTGGTATTTGTGCAGAACCGTTGTCCTCATAGGATACTTGGCATGAATACACCAGAAGAGGCCTTCACTGGTAAGAAACCTAATTTTTCACACCTTAATATTTTTGGCTCATCTGCTTATATGCATGTGACCAAAGATGCAAGAAATAAGCTGGAACTGAAAGCTGAGATTGGGATCTTTTTGGGGTACACTGAAACACCCCACAACTATCGGGTGTATTTTCCAAACATCAAAATTATTATTGTGTGACGGGATATAAAATTTGATGGGGAGAAATCCATGTGGTTGTCCCTTGAGAGGGAGATAGACTTGCATGCAGAGGAGGAACTCTTGGTTCCCAAGGATGAGCCTCAAGATGTGGAGCAGCCACATGATGAGGATCATGGAGTGGCATAAAACAGTCATGCAAATCCATCCATCAGAAATGGCATAAGGTGCACCATGAAAGTTGATATATTGAGACTTGATGCTGCAAAGAATGTAGGAGCCGCTACTTCACAGTGCAAGCAGATACAGTCTCCAGACATGTTTACTGGATACATGGCTCTTATGAGAAAATGTATTATTATTGAACCATCTTCCTTTTAGGAGGCAGTGCAACAACCAACTTGGGTTGATGCAATGGTGGAGGAGTATGACTCTATTATCAAGAACAATGCATGGGATATTGTCCCAAGATCGGTTGACAAATCAGTGGTTGGATCTAGATGGATCTACAAGGTAAAGCAAGTTGCTGATGGGAGTGTGGAGAAATACAAGGCCATATTTGTGGCCCAGGGGTTCTCACGGAATGGGGGGATCGATTATGATTATAATTTTGCACCTGTTGCAAGGTACTCTTCCATTAGATCCATCCTTGCACTCTTAGCATAGATGGGCTAGCGCATTCATCAGATGGATGTGAAAACTGTGTTCCTCGATGGTGTTATTGAGGAAGAAGTTTACATACAGCAGCCTAAATGTTCGAGATCTTCAAAAGTGAGTCACATGTGTGTCGACTCAAGAGAGCACTGTATGGGCTGAGGAATGCACCTCGTGCTTGATACACTCAGATAGACAACTATTCCACTGGACCGAGCTTCACCAAAAGTGAAGCTGATGCAAGCCTGTACCAGATTGTGGTTGAGGGTAAGTTATTGATTTTTTTCTTTATGTTTATGATTTAATTTTGACTAGTGATGAGCAAGTGATACACTCATGCAAGGAGGATCTTGCAAGGGAGTTTGAAATGAAGGTCTTGGGACTCCTTCATTGTTTCCTTGGTTTGGAAATATGGCATCCGGATGGTGATTTTTTTTTTTCTCAAGGCAAGTACGCCAAAGAGATACTAGGTAAGTTTCACATGGAGATATGCAAACCCATAGATACTCCTCTTCCAGGAAATTGGAAGAAATAGGATGCTACTTCTGGAGAGGTAGTGGATGCTACTGTCTACAGAAAGTTATTTGGTTCACTGATGTATCTAGTGAACACTAGAATAGACATTTGCTACGCAGTTAACCAGCTGAGTCAAGCTATGGTTAAGCCTACCAAGCTCTTTTGGAAGGTGGGGAAGCATGTATTGAGATACCTGAGGGGCACATTAGAGTATGGTCTATGGTATAGATGGATAGAGGGAGTGAAGCTTCAAGGCTTCACGGATGCAGATTAGGTAGGTAATCCATCAAACAGAAATAGCACATCAGGAGGGATCTTCAGCATAAGATTGACAATAGTTTCTTGGTACAGAAAGAAGCAGCGATATGTGGCACTCATTTTGTACTAGAATTACTAGAATTACGATATGTGGCACTCGTAATTCTAGTAATTCTGGGAATTTTTGCCTTCCTCGACTACAAAAGTATCATGGGCAATACAATGGGTGTTTGGTTGCATGGGTGCAACCCAATAATCCTACAACTCGTAGTCAACTTCCCTTTCACCTGGATCTCAACCGGGTCTCCACTAGACCTAACATGCATGCAGCTAATAATAGTAAATCCTCAGTTGCATGTGAGATCACTAATTGTGAATTAATTAATATTTCATTCACTTGATCTCTCACTACTGTATCTAATAGTTACAAATAGCACAACTGAGTTTAACTCACTTAACTGAGTTAAGCTGATTACAACCTGCATTAACTAATGAACCACTGCACTTCGAACTCTGTTACAACTAGAATTACTCTGCATCCCTCACCAACTACCTCTCATATCGTAATATGTTCCATTTGTACTAGAATTACTAGAATGACTAGAATTACAATATGTTCCATCGTTCAGCTAGTTAATATATATAGTCACAGTTTATATAAATATGGTTATTATTGGTGGGTGGGGTCTGCTCCACGCGACCACGTCCAACCTTTTAATTTTATTTACATATTCATTCCATAACCATAGTGCGGGGGTGGAAGGGGTGGAAGCTCGCCACCGTATTATTGTATATTTTATATTATTTTCTATTAACCAACTTTACTTTTTTGACTTCGTCAAATTTAAGGGTTATTAGGTAAATTAAACATCCAAAAAATTCACCCACTCTTTGAAGCCGGATTTCATGCGCCAGGTCTCGATGAATTTTTAGGATCCTTAAACTTGGCCCACTGCCCACTTTGACCAGCTCTAACTTCTTCATACGAGCTCAGATTGGAGTGTCGTTCACATCTTTGGAATAGGGATAATTTTAAGGATGTAATTTTATCTTAAAGTTTAGAAACCTTAGTGAATCTTACTAATCCCACATATATAAATTATAAAAAATTTGATGATATTTTTGTACAAATATTTAGGATTCTAGTTAGTTTGTATTAGCATAATAAAATTTTGGCGATTTTTAGGGTAAAATAATTTTATAGTATAAAATTTAGGTGAATCAATTATTAAAAAACTGGAAATTGGCAAATATTTTTTTGGAAAAAGCATGGAAAATTAGCCCACTTACGAATATTAGCCCCTAAAATTTTCCGTGCTTTGGAATCAAGGAAACGAGATATTCGATATAGATTTGGTTCAAGAGAAATATGTCAACTTTCATTTTCGATCTATTATAAGCCCTCTTTGACCTTCGAGAGTGTCTGGTGCCCCTGGATCATTTCTCCTCACTAAGGATCTTTTGGTCCTCCAAAAGCATGAACATAATCTATAACTATTGTGTACATTTTCTGCACCACAAGTGTCCCAAAAAGTCACCCTTCCTTCTCCTTCACCTTTGTTCCTTGAAGCCATCAGCGATGAGCTGACACCTGCATCATCTACAAACCTGTATTACAATATTTTTCAAATTACATGCTCAATTACATGAGCAATCATGACCCAAGAATCCCATACTTGCCACGAGTTTATAACACATACTTTGTGGCCAATTTTACATCAAAATGGAAATCAATACCCTAACTATCAATACAAGGCCAAAACATCATTGTTTCTTAACAAGTGATGAAAAACACATCATCACTTTTACAGTTATGTTGCAACGCATGATTTACAAAAATACGGCCATAAAAAGATAACACATCTATAAAAACCATTTGTCACATATCAAAGTGAATGGGTTATCTCCCTGTGGTGGATTCGCTTGTCGAATAATTTTTTCAACTAGTTCATGCACGAGCACTTTGTCCTTAACACGTTGCTTTGGATGGAGCCTCCAACACGTGGCTATTTTATGACCACCTCTATCACAATGACTACAATAAGTATTCTTCCTACATACCTACTTAACCTTCTTCCTTTCTTGATGTGGAGAAGGCCTTTCATGCCTCATATTCTTTCATCCCGCCTTTCTCTTCAAGCACTCAGCAATCACATGGTTATGTAAACCACAAAAACTACATGTTTTTTGATGCCATGATTTATGTTCATCATTAACAACATTATTTTAATCAAAATGAACTCTAGAATAATGAGAATTTTTATACCTTTTGTGGTTGTCTCTGGTGCAATTATGATGATGAGAGCTTGCCTCAACTATTCCTCGGCAATGTGCATTGTCATGAAATGATGGTGATGTGTTCACATCATGCTCTTTCCTAGACAGTTTCAACAATGTCTTGGAAGCTCATGACACCTTTGAGCACTCTCCTTCGGTGTATCCAAAACATGAAAATAGAGGTCTTTGTACAACCTCCAATGGTTGAGTCATGCCTTTTCCATTAACACCAAGTCCTCCTCCTTTATACCCCATATTGGTAAGGAGTTTCATGCCAGTTCCTATAATGGGTAACTCCGCATTTCCAATAGAAATAACAACATGTGAAGATGAAACTGAAGAATAATCAACATTGTTTACCTCAACTGTAGATTATGAAACATGTGATGAGGGCTTCTCTAATCCTTCGTTGCACTTCAACTCCTCCAAATTCTCTTCCGTGGCTCGTATTTGAAGTTGCAGTCACTTCTTCTCCTATTTCTCTTCTTGTAGAAGCCTCCTAAATGCAAAATCCTTTTCTAATTGAAAGATCTGGTCATTGTGCTTTAGTTCTTCCAAAGCCTCTTCCACGGCTTGCAACTAAATTTTCAATCTCTGCTTCTCTTCCTTCTCTTCCCGTAGAAGCCTCTTCATTTCATTGTTCTCTGCTTGAAGGCTCTAGGTGATCTCCTCATTCGAATGATGATAAGATGATGAAGGCGAATAATTTTCAGTAGAATATGTGGATGGAGCATCGTGCTCTGCTATTTCTTTGTCTTGTTCCTCTCTTGCCATCTTCTCCTCATAATCGACATACATCATGTTCACCATGCATGCCACCTTGAAAAGGTTATTGTACATATATTTGTCATCCTCCATTAATTAGGGGAATATTGAGGTCTAAAATTTTCCTCCTAAGGAAATTATCAAATAATAGTGGAAATGATAAAATAATATTAGATTACATCATCAAATTTTAGAGGGAAAAAAGAAAAAACTAATTTTTCAACTCGTATTTTCAACTTATCTCTCTATGGGTTTAATAAAATTTCAAGCAGGAACACAAGTTGGACGTATAATTTGATTCATCATCGAAGGAGTACCTATGTTGCATACTTTTGACGGACCCTGCTACACGAAAAATGAGAAATACATGAAAAATGTGATCGCAATCACGTATTTTCATGTATTTTTCACTTTTCATGTAGTAGGGTCCATCAAACATATGAAATATGGGTACTCCTTGGATGAGCAATTAAATTTTTTGATCCAAAAATTACTCCCACTTGAATTTGAGTAAAACCTTAGGGAGAGAAGTTGAAAATATAAGTTGAAAAAGTAGTTTTATTATTTTATTATTTTTTAATCTTTTTACCTTTTTACCCCAAAAATGGTGAATCATCCCCCATGTTTGACATCATCATCTTGAGTCCTATTGGTTCTTATAAATTTTATTTTGGTTGTACATTTTTCTTAGGAGGCCCATTTTATACCTCAAAATTTCTCTAATGGTTGCTTGTTCAATCATTCACACTCACGATTCACATCAACGAGAAGACCACTCTAATACCAAATTTGATCAGGATTCCATCAACTACCGGAATTATCCAAGGTAATTTACCTCTGTGATGTCAATATAGTTGCATTTAAAGGAGCATAAAATAACCATATGTGACTGCTTAAAGAAGAGGAAACATAATGCTGATCAAAAAATAAAAAACACAACACATTTGATAACAAAGTTCACCCAATGTGGGTTACGTCTTTGGGCCCAGTGTCAAGACAGTGGAGGTGGCTTCATATAATTTATGTAAATGATGATGATGTACATAGCATTTTATTTTTCATAACCCTCAACAAGAGTGGCTTCTCTCTCCACAAGATGTTCTCCCTACATTTAATCTAACTGAAAATGGGATTTCCTCCAGCATGACAAGCTAATACAATCTCACAATAATGTGGAAACAAGTATCACTCAACATAGTGTCAAACAGGGATCACAAGTATAATACATCATATCAAAAAACAAACAAAAATGAATCACAACATAATTGCATCATATACCTCCTCTTCTGAAGATGGTCAAAAAATGGAGAGCTTGGATACTGAAACTGACTTTGCCACTAAATGCGTGGCACAAAACATGAAAAAAAGACTATCCATTTGTTAAATTCTGACAAATTCACCTCAAGTCCTCCAGGGTATCTTCAAATCATCTTAGATGTGTTGAAGCCTCGAAAATCACTACTTCAAGCAATGGGGGAAAACCACCCGGTCGGGACCCTAGGACAGCTCCTTTTCCGTTTGGTGTGGTGGCTCCGACTGGATTTATAGGACTAGTTTCCTAATAGTGAATGGATTGGTAATGAAGTGTTTGTGTAGGTGAATAATGGAACTAACTAACTGAAATAATCTATATAACTAACTCGGGCATTAAGTATGAATACGACTTAAAGATAGTTTCAGTTAAACAAATAACCATGAAAATGTATTATTATTCAACATAAATATGTAGTATCATATAATGATAACTTTATTTAAGAAATTAAATAGAGTTAGAATAACACATCCCATTCATAATTCTATATATCATTTGCATATATTATGATAAATGAATATTTCTATATCTTCAGAAATGATATGATAAAGAAATATTTGTGAAAACAAGCATATATAAATGATAGCAATTTCAAAGAGAATATTTCATAACATAAATAAAATAACAGTAAATCGATAGAAATACCAGATTCATTGAGATATTTTCTTGATGCAACTCAATATCCAGATCTTGTGCTTTAACTTAAAACAACCTCCAAGGTACAGAAATGCAATTCTTAAAGCTAATTTGCCATAAATCACAGGATGTGATCCTTTATAAAAATAAAATGATCAATGGAGTACAAAAATGTATCATCCAAGTCAAAATTATTACAAATTTAGGACCCCTTTCTAAATGCATGAAAGGTATTTAAATAAGAAATTAACAAAACAGATTATCTATAACTTATCCTAGAAACTATCATCGAAGATCCTAGAAAAGACTTGCGATATCAAAATAAAATAGATTAATTGATTTTCTTCTGTATTCAATGTGTTGAGATGGCAGATTTTGAGCATATCCTTGACTTTGGTTGGATGACTCAGCCTCGAATGCAACTGACCAGTGTACGTGGCATCAGATAGCTCTAGAATGATGCAATTGATGTCGTTTGAAAGGCATTTGATTGTCATTTGTTGACTATGTGGTTTAATTAAATATGTTCACGTGACATCCCATGTAATTTCCTAAATTTTGCTGATTTTCTAATTTCTTTCACCTTTGGTAATTTACCTGGAATACAATCTGAAATTAAATTAATAGCATATAAGCTATCATTAACTAATTGTGTCAGATTGTTCATCATAGCTCTGGCCCTTGATGTAGCTTGTTCTTCTTTGATCAACTGTTTTTCCCATTCAGCAAATAAGATTTCTTTATGTCTTTCTTCGATCCTGGGAAGATTTGCATTCTTTCCTTCTTCTGAGTTTTGCCATGAAAGAAACTTTGATATCTTGTCATCCGCATTCTCAAATTCAAGATTGAGGCTGACTGATTCATCAGTAAGGGAAGATTTTATTTCACACAAAGGCTCTGCTTGTGCAATATTTTGACAGAGATCATCTAACTGCTGAGACAATAGCTTATTTGATTCCAAAGCTTCAGTTTTAAATTGGTAAATTTTAGGACAATCCTTAAATTTATCCAATTTTGCTTGAAATATTTTTCCTTGCTCTGCTTTGGCATTTTTCTCATTTTGCAGCAAGGTTTGTAACTTGGACACCTCTTGGGACAACTGTTGTTGCTTATTCAAAGCTTGCTGATCAAGCTTTTTCTTTTCCACTCTCAGTTGCTCTTCCAGCTGTTTGGTTCTGATTTTTTCTTCTGATAACTGCTGCTCCAGCTGCATTATCTTTTGCTGATCATTAGTTGTCTTTTCTTCTAGCATTGCTATCTATGAGTCCTTTTGTTTGATCATTTGATTGACTTCAGTAGATTTATCTATAGTGGTTGCACTATAAGCACCTACATATTGTGATAATTTAGTAAGATCCTCTGAAGGATCTACCTTAGTATTCTTCCAGACAATATTCATGAATTCAACCTGTGGGGATGAGAGTGATTCTTGATCTGTCCTCCTTCTTTTCCTTTGTTTCTTGACGATAGCCCTATGCTTAGGACTATAAAAGATATCAAAATGAGGGATTTCTTCAACTTTCAACACAATTTCTTCTGATGGATGTTCAGGGATAATCTCCATATCTTAATTATTCAAACTATCAACTTGAGGATTATTTTTTCCTCTAATTTGCTATTCAAATTGCTCATATTGTCTTATCAATTGGGGAGTAACAATAATTTCAGCAGAATTTACCACTCTTTCTGTGGTTGTTTCTCTTTCAAGTTGATCATTGGGTTTATCATCTGTATTTATTTCTTCAGACTGCATATCATTTTTGTTAACTGTATTCTCCTTCTCTGTTTGAACATCAAGTTTTCCAGCTGTATTTTCCTTCTTAGTATGCATATCAGCTTTACTGGTAGACACTTCTTTATCTATCTTTCTATCTATGTCTTCCTTTTTCTTTTGTTTAGTTTCTATATTTTCAGCTTCTTGCAAAGGAATCCTTAGCTGGTCAAGGGGAGCTTTCAGCAATATTTGACTTCTGAACTGCAAAAATTTGTTCATATCTTCTACTTGAAACTTGGATTTTTCCAAGTCATAAACTTGGGAAAATTTCTCAATAGAGACAAATAAATCATCAAATTCATCGGGTTCATGCTCAAACCTAGAAATTTGAACCAAATTTTTGAAATCCAAAGCTACTTTATTTGGATCATATTGTCTCCCTAGGACAGTTGCAAGCTTAAGATCTCTTATTTTAATAACTTCCTTCTCAGCATGTTTGAAATCATTCAGAGTATAATTTCCACAATGAAAGGGGAAGGTAGGCCACATCAATTTCTTGGAATTCTTTAAACATCTTGACATCCCTTTTTCTGTCAACTGGTAAGAAATTTCTTGGGCTAACAGTTTGTTAGGGACATATAGAGGTAAGATATGGGGTTCCAAAATTTTTCCAAAACTTTGATGTAAGTAAATATTTATTCTCCAAACCAATTGCCAATAAGGGATATATCATTCTTTGCTTTTTTAAAGAGTTGGGGAGGAAATTTGTTAAAAATGGTTTGATAGACAGGTAACAAAAAAGCCGTGAAAAATCCTATATACATGATTTTTAAAATGGACATTCCATAAGAGTTTATGGTAAATGTGGACCGGAACAGGGTCCTGTGGAGTCCATCTCCAACCTAGAATAAGAAATTCTGAATTGAAACACAGGGCATCTAAGATATAAGCACATAAATGAAAAGGAGTTGTATTTCCAGTGTCTTTATCCTTTCTATATTCCAGAATTCTATTAGCTATCTTGTCAGAAAAGATAACCGACCAATCCATAATTTCAGAATTTATAGTAGCATGAATAAGGGGTACCATATGAATTTAAAACCTCACAGAATTGTCATTCCCAAAGAGTCTACACATCATTGCAGCTGCATAGCAATATGGGGGTGCAAGAGACTCCACGAAGCTTAAGATCGAGCTTAAGATCTCTTATTTTAATAAATTCCTTCTCAGCATGTTGCGAGCTTAATATTGTCTCCCTGGGAAAGTTGCGAGCTTAAGATCTCTTATTTTAATAACTTCCTTCTCAGCATGTTTGAAATCATTCAGAGTATAATTTCCACAATGAAAGGGGAAGGTAGGCCACATCAATTTCTTGGCATTCTTTAAACATCTTGACATCCCTTTTTCTATCAACTGGTAAGAAATTTCTTGGGCTAACAGTTTGTCAGGGACATATAGAGGTAAGATATGGGGTTCCAAAATGCTTCCAAAAACTCTGATGTAAGTAAATATTTCTTCTCCAAACCAATTTCCAATAAGGGATATATCATTCTTTGCTTTTTTAGAGAGTCGGTGAGGAAATTGGTTAAAAATGGTTTGATAGATAGGTAAAAAAAAACCATGACAAATCCTATATACATGATTTTTAAAATGGACCTTCCACAAGAGTTTATGGTAAATGTGGATCAGAGCAGCTTCCTGTGGAGTCCATCTCCAACCTAAAATAGAAAAATTCTGAATTGAAACACAGGGCATCTAAGATATAGGCACATAAATGAAAAGGAGTTGTATTTCCAGTGTCTTTATCCTTTCTATATTCCAGAATTCTATTAGCTATCTTGTCAGAAAGGATAACCGACCAATCCATAATTTCAGAATTTATAGTAGCATGAATAAGGGGTACCATATGAATTGAAAACCTCGTAGAATTGTCATTCCAAAGAGTCTACACATCATTGTATCAGCATAGAAATATGGGGGTGCAAGAGACTCCACGGAGTACATACCTGATGCTTCATTTTTATGTTTCTCCGTAGCTCGTCTCCAATATTTAATGGGGTCTGAGTAAACTTCATTGCTTGCGGCGAAATATGCTATGAAAGCTTTGTTGTATACCTTCTGCGGATTTGGGAGATGGTACATCGCTTTGATATCTTCTACTCTAAAAGACCCAAAAATTGTTCCCGCAGCTGAGACAAAGGTTTTTTTTGTGATGGTGATATTGTCTATCACCCATCGTACTACATCATAATAGGGGAACATATTCACCCGAGATGCAATTTTGTGAAGAAAATAATTTGCAAGTGCTTTGAGGGGAGTCTCAGAATTAGAATATGAGTCGTCTTCATTTGGTAATGTGGGTTTTTCTGCTTCAATCAAATTATACACTTCTTCCCAGGAAAGCTTCCAGAGACCCTGGCATGCTATATCTATAACCAGCTTGATTTTAGCTAGTTTTTCTTTCGGTACTGTGGGAGTAGGAATAATCTTTGCGGCAGTAGCAGTTCTTGCTTTCTTAAATTCCTTAGACATTTTTCCGTCTGGTATCGTTTCACTGGCTTAGCGAATGAGAGGGTTGGATGGTCTATGGCTCTGCAAATGAGAAAAATCTTTTAGAATGGGAAGGAACGAAGTTAGAAGAACAACTGTGTGAAAATATTTTTATTAATGATCCCAATTGATTAACTTGTCTTAAACTTAAGTTCTCTACATAAGAGTCACATTCACGCATTCATATAGGATCGATCACCATAAATCGTTTGATTTTATAATTAATAATGATCGTACAATCGGATATCGGAAATTTGAAATGTTAACGTAAAAATTTCCTTTTGGATTTTCTGATTGTGATTGATAAATAATATATGCGCGGCGCAAATAGAAATAAACAAATACTTAACTATCCATCACATTAGAGGTTTCAAAAGGGAATCAAGTATCTTCTCATATGATCCACCGATTTGCGATTGCGATGATGGTATATTGCATCAGATGTTCCCAAAGGAATTAAGTTGTATACGATTTCTGCCGATTTGCAATTGCGATGATGGTGGGGTCCATCGCATCGAATTTTTGTAGAATAAGTAGACGTGGTGTTGTTCCTCTGAAATGCGATTGCGATGAATCACATTGCATCGGCTTTTATGAAATAGACTGAATGAAATGTATCCTTTTAGAAATGCGATTTGTGATGCATCGTGATTTTATAAATCAAATAAATGTTATGTTGATTCTTTGAAGTGCGATTGCGATGAATCGCATCGCATCGGAGTTTATGAAATAAGTCGAATGAAGGATAATTTTTTTAAATGTGATTGCGATTAGGTTACATCGCATCGGATTTTTGCAAAAGAAAAGTGGAACTTGTAAGACCCTACCAATTTGCGATTGCGATTTACTTTATCGCATCAGGATTTTTAACATGAATACTTCTATGCTTTGTGTCGGTGTGATATAAGACTTGATAGTTCATCGGATCGGAAAAATTCAATGTCACATTTGTTCACTTGTATCCGATATATGTGATATGCGATATATGACTTTTAAACAATGAATCCTTTTATTGTTTTATATAAAAAAATAGTATTTCCTCAAAGTATTTTATTTCTATCTAAAAGTAAAGGGGACCTATTTCTAAAGTAAAATTTATTCAAAAATTTTGAAATGGGGAGGCTTGTTGTACCATACAACAATTGGTGATTCACTGGAAGAAACAGTTATCTCTGAAAAAATAAAATGAACACTATAATTTTAGTAAGTAAAAAGTTTTAAAGATAATGAAAACTATCTTAGAGAAATTTAAATAAAATCTAACTCTGGAAAAGAATAAAAATCACTTACAATTTCTTTCTAATTTCTCAAGAATAGAAACTTTTTTGGGTCTTCTTAAGCTTTGATTGGTTGATAATAATAAAGTAAGGGGCCTTTTCAATTTTAGCTTTTGTAATATACTCTATTGTCATAGGTATTGCCTCTGCTGCCTTCAAACGTTTATAGTCTTGACAGGGTTACCTTTTAACCATCAACCATTCATTGTCCTATCCAACTAAGATCATGACTCTTTAAAAGATAAATTCATAAGACATATTATCTCATGTTTTTCTATTTTATTTATTTTTTAAATCAAAATCCATTTTTTTGGTTTGGTAGTCAGTTAATAACAATGTCATTCACTAGTTGTAATTAAATTGAACAAGTTGGCTCGTGATGAGACCCCTTGTCTTATAATTATAAGCCATTACCTTGTTTTGGTATGCAATGTTGGTAATGTTAGTTTTATTACTTCTTATGATCATGGTAAGCAGGCTCGTAATGAGACCCCTTATCTCTTAATTTTTTATATATAATTTCTTAGAATTATATTCTAAAAAATCACAACCTTAATGGATGGGGTGAACTGATTGTTCTCCTTAAGAATCAATGGATGACAATTTTTTAGAGTTTTTTAATGCCAAAGCTTGAAAAAATATTTACCTTTTATGGATAACCTTTCTCTACTCAATAAAATTATAATTATTTACAATTTCCTCAAGTTTTCAAAAGATTTTGCAAATGTTTTTTACAAATTTCCAAAGTTTAATGTTTTATTTTAACTATCCAAAACTGTAATGATTTCTATAAAAATTCTTATTTACATAAAATAAGTATTTATAATATTTTCTCGAAGATATTTTCAAATATTAAAAATTCAATTAAAGACTATTAACAACCTTATTTACAAAATAAACAAAATTGTAGAAAAGAATATGTACAGGTAAGAAGGGGTTACCTCCTTATGAAAATAATTTCTTTAAGACAAGCCCATTCATAGGAAGAGATTCTCTCTTTCCTGATAATTCTTGCAATATGAACGTATATGAGCCTATCTTTTCAACAATTTGAAATGGTCCAAGCCACATTTTTTAAAATTTGGTATGCTTACCCTTATCTTCATGTGCTTTGTCCCATTTCAGAACAAGATCACCAATTTTCAAAGTTTTGGATCCGATGGAACTTGAATCAAAAGAATATTTTACCAACTGTTGATGTTTAGCATGAATACTTTTTTCTTTCTCTCTATCTTCTTCTAAGTTAATAATTTGATCAAATCTCAATTGAATAGATGATGAAGGATTTTCTTCAATAAATTGAACTAGGGCTAATGATGGAAGAACTAGATTTGATGGTATCACAACTTCTTTTCCATAAACTAGATTAAAAGGTGAAGTACCTATTGAAGTTTTATGAGTAATACGATCAACCCATAGTGAAAAAATTAAAGACTTATGCCAATTCTTTTGATTCTGATCAATGGTATTTTTTATGATTTTGATGAGATTCTTATTAGTAGATTCAGCTAAACCATTACCTTGTGGATAATAATTTGCTGAATATTTCAATTTGAAACCTCTTTTGATTGCAAATTCCATTATACTATTTCCAGAAAAATAAGATGCATTGTCAAAAACAAGAGTGTTAGGTACACCAAACCTGGTTATGATGAATTGATCAATGAAATCAATGATTGCATCAGAATTGGCTACCTTTAAAGGAACTGCTTCTACCCACATTGTGAAATAATTCGTTGCTTTAAGGATGTATCTGTGTTGTTTGGAAGAGTGTGGTACTATTTCTCCAATAATATCAAGCCCCCATTACTCAAATGGTTTCTCAATTTTTACTGGTTGTAGAGGAAAAGCTGGCTTCCTTTGTCTTCCACTAGCAGTTTGACAAGTCTCGCACTTCCTTACATAGTCATGTGTATCTTTGAAAAGGGTAGGCCAATAATATCCAGCATGGATGATTTTGTGAGTTTTGGTATCACCTCCAAAATGTCCACCTGCTGGTCCATCATGTAATTCCTGCAATACCTTTTTTGCTTCAGTATTTTCAAGGCATCTTAATAGAATTGAATCATAATTTCTTCTGAATAACACATCATCAATGATTTCATAATGTTTATCCTTTAATCTTAAAGCACGTTTGTTATTATAGCTAAGATTAGAAGGAGCATACCCATTTTTCAAGTAAAAGATCAAATCAGTGTATTGAGATTCAGAATCTATAACACTTATCTTATTTACTTGAAAAAAATTATCTTGATCTTGATTTTCTAGTATGTTGGAAGTTCCTCCTAACAATCTGCAAAAACCTTGTCCTCTAACAATTTTGGCTGGCTTAATATCAATATCATACTCTTGTAAAGCTGTTACCCAATTAGCTCTCTTTTCTCCTACTTCCTTTTGAATTAACAATTGTCTCACTGTAGAGAATGGGACAATAATATTTGTATGTGTCTTTAGGAAAAAAGGTCTAAAATTTTTGATTGATTTAAACACAACAAAGGCTTGTTTTTCTACATCAGAATAATTAAGCTCAGCTCCTTGCAAATTTGAGCTAAAGAAAGAAATTGGTGCTTCTATTTTTTTATCATTGAGCTGTGTTAAAACAGCAGCATAGGATGTTTCAGTAGCCAAAGTATACAGAATAAAATGTTTAGAAAAATCAAGAGTATTCAATGTAGGTGCATTAATGGTTGCCTTTTTGATTGCATCAAAGGCTTCTTTTTCTTTATGTAACCATTTGAAAACCGATTTTTTCTTAATCATATTCTGCAATGGTAAAACTATTTGAGAGAAATCAGGAATGAATCTTTTGACAAAATTCATCTGTCCTAGAAATGATTGCATAGATTTTTTATTATGTGGTAAAGAAATATCAGAAATTTCTTTTACTCTATCAGGGTCAATATATATACCATCTTTTGACACAACAAATCCTAAGAGTTTTCCTTCATTGAGAGCAAAGAAGAATTTCTTTGGATTTAAAGAAATACCATACCTTCTGCATCTTTCAAATATCTGTTTCAAATCATGCAGATGATTAGCTCTTTTGTTTGAAAATATTGTTATGTCATCAAGATAGATAACAACTGATCTATTAATTAGACCCTTAAATGCTATATCCATAGCTCTCTGGAAAGTAGCTCCTGCATTTATCAAACCAAAAGGCATCTTTTGATAAGCATAAGTTCCCCATTTGGTTCTGAATGTAGTTTTCAACCTATCATCTGGATGTACCAATATTTGGTTATAGCCTGAAAAAACATCAAGAAAAGACATGAGTTCAGAACCAGCTACCTTTTGAAGTATTTGTTCCATCGTCGGCAATGGGAAGTTGTCCATGAGTTCAGAACCAGCTATCAATGCAGATTCTAATATCTCCATTCTTCTTTCTGACATGTACCATGTTGGAGACCCAATTAGAATGTCTTACAGGAAAATCAATTTTTGCCTTCAAAATTTTGTTCAATTCTAACTTGATTTGTCCTTCCATATTGGGATGAATTTTTCTTAACTTTTGTTGTACTGGCTTTACATCGGAAAGCATTGGAATAGTATGTTGGATAACAGAAGTATCATAAGTTTTCAAATCCTCATAATTCCAAGAAAAGACATTTTTTTACTTATTCAGAAGTCTGATGAAAGCTGGCCTTTCCTCTAATGTTAACTCAAGACCTAAATTAACAATCTGTGGTTTAGACTCAGTACCAATATTTACTAGTTCAAACTTCAAAGTAGAACTTTGAAGTTTAGCATTAGTAACTTTCTTGAATATGTCTTTAATATCATATAGATCTTCAAGTTTGACTACAGATTTGGGAATATGATTTTCATTGTCTTTTGATGTGTTTTGAAGATCATGATCACTTTCATAAATCATTTTTTCATCATAAGATTTCTCTGAAGTCAAGAAATTCAAGATATCTTCATCATGATAGAATACTCTCTAGTTTGTGATATTATCGGGAACAGATGGTCGAAATATTAATTTGACCGAAAACCTATCTGGACTGTAATCTTCAGCAGGGAGGAGTTTGGAAGCAACATTAGCTAATAAATCAGCTGATGTATTTTGAGTTCTAGGGATAGAAAAGATGTTGAATGCTAAAAATTGAGTGGTAATATCTTGCACAAGAGATTTGTAATGTTTAAGATGATCTAAAATACAATGGATAGTGTTTCTTACTTGTCTGATAACAATTTTGGAATCACCATACACTTTCAGGTACTTAACATTCAACCCTATTTATTTATAAAGCCCTTGGATCAAGGCTTCATACTCTGCAGTGTTATTTGTACACTCAAATTCTAACCTACATGAAAGCATAGTTTTCTCTCCTTCTGGATCAATTAAAATGAATCCTGCTCCTGCGCCATATCTAGATTTTGATCTATCAAAATACAAAGACCAAAATAAAGATTTATTTACAGGTTTATCTACAGATTGATCAGAAACATTAATAATTCTTGAAGAATCATTTTGTGAAAAATTTTCAATTTGCAAAATAAAAGTATTTACAGAAAAAGGTGATTGTGGTGCTGTAAAATTTCCAAGAAATGATTCAGCAGAATAACGTCTGAGAATGTTGTTATTAAAAGCTACAGGTTCATTTTCTTATTCAAATTCTGTGACAGTATGCATCATGTGTTTTTGATGCAGGAGCATTAGACACTAGCCAGCAATGCCGAAATTTTGTCCACATGTTGTGGCTAGGAGAGTTTGAAAACAGTCAAATTATCACAGCTAGGTGTCAATGCCTTGGCTGTTTGTATTATTATTAGATCAGTTAGAGTTGTAGAAGTCGAATGGTTAGGTTTGGTTCGTTTGTCTTATTTAATTTTCGAATAATTGTAAGGAGGCTCTTGAATTTCCATAACGGTCCTCGCAGAGGAATCGAAAGGACATATGTTATGTATATGAATGTATTCCTCGGATGGAGGAAGAGAGAAAGATAGTAGAAGAGATTTTCTACAATAAACCCTGTGTATGAACAATTGCTTCCAGTTGAATGGATTTCAATTTCTGTCTATTATACATTTTCTTGAAATGTTAATGATGTGAAAGATCGTTTAACTGTGGGCGATTTTGTACTGGTAATCCTGATTCTCTGTCTTTTAATTCCCGCAAGTGGCTGGATAACCTGTGAATGTAACCCCACTCATAGGCGGGGTCTGTGTAAGAATTCTAGTTAATATTGTTGGAAATCCTGAACAAAGAGATGGTGTTGTTTCATTGTTAATTGAAGACCGGAACCAGAGATTTAACCCGAGTTAACAACCAAGGCGAGCGCAAACCTGACATACACCCTTGGTAAATCACTATAGAAAAACCACGAGCGGTTTCTGAACCATTCTGCACCACTTTTCGACCATAAGTGGTAATCTTCGGTCGGGCAGCGATTCCATAGGAATTGCGACGCGTGTCCTGGGTGGTATTTGAAGCCACTAGTTAAAGTGCGCCTTCGCGCATTAAACTCTGACTATGGACGCTGAGCGGAATGCACGTGAGCCGTTGATCTGGAGGCGCGACATCGAATGGTGATGGCGCGATGAAACTGCTCGGAGTTTAATGAAGGTGAGCGGAAGTTAAGCCAGGTATGATACGAGCGGTTGATTGGTTGACTTGTCATAGAGGTGGGGCCGGGATCCATGGGTTATTACAAAGAAATTTGGTTATAAGGCGTTGAACTATTTATTTGGGTTATAAATCAAATTTCAAAGGTTTATTATAAAGTTACAAAAGGGTGGAATAGTCATATAAAGTTCGGGAACAGTTATATAAGGCCCGAAGGAGTAACATTGGGATATATATATATGTCGAGAATATAATATAATACCCAAGTCACGATTATATTCATTTGTTAAATTTCGTTTGGAATTGATAAATAAAAAGAAAGGTAAATGAAGACAGAGCCAAGTATCAGCTGACCATCCCTCCATTGGGCACTGACCTTCGGTGTTGTTGCGTCATTTGTGGTATCAGAGCCATTGTTTGAATTGTTTCGCAGAAAGCTGACATGGCAGTCCGAGTTGGTAGAGGTGCTGGCAGAAGAAGACCTGTTGCCAACGCAGAGGTGTTGGGGATGTTGCAAAGGGTCGAGGCCAAAATGGATGCCATGGAGCGAAGATAGACCGGGGATACTGAAGACACCAGTGAACCAGAAATGGAATAAGCTGAAGAAAATGTTGAGATTCCTCCTCACCTGAGGCTCCTGAGAACTGTTATGGGATCTGCAATTAAGCCCAGAATTGAAGTGTCAAGCTATGTAGGGGGACTGAATCCAGAAGAGCTGGTGGACTGGATAAATGAACTGAACAAGTGCTTTGATTATGAAGAAATAAGTGAAGATAAAAAGGTCAAGTTTGCAGTAACAAAGCTGAAAGGACATGCTGCACTTTGGTGGGATGGAGTGCAGGCAGAAAGGAGGAGAGTTGGCAAGCAACCTATCAAGAGCTGGACCAGAATGATGGCTAAGTTGAAGGGTAAATTCCTGCCTAGTGATTACCAGCTGACATTGTATAGACAAATGCAGAACCTGAGACAGAGATTACTGACAGTAAAAGAGTACACAGAGGAATTCTACAGAGTAAGTATAAGAGTTGGGCAATTCCAAGACACACCATAGAAGACTGCCAGATATGTGAATGGTCTCAGATTGGAGATTCAAGATGAGATTGGTCTTCTGTCTCCCAAGACAGTAGAAGAGGCCTATCAGATGGCCTTGAAAGCAGAGGAGAAACTCCTGAGGAAACAGTCTGCTAAGAAGAGAGGTACTTTCCGTGGGAAGGGAAGTCAGGGTGGTAGAAGAAAGCCTACACCCAGGAATGGAGCTGACAGTAGCTCACCTCAGAATGCATCTATAGAAGATGATACAAAGGGTAGAAGGGGTTCTTACAAAGGAAGAGGAAGAGGAGACAGAGGCAGAGGCAGAGAATTGAGGTGTTATAGATGTCAACAAGTGGGACACAAGCACTATGAATGTCCAGAGAATGTGGGTGCTAGTCCAAGGAATGCTGTTGTTGGCCAGGCTGGAGAAGAAGCTGAAATTGAAGAAGAAATTCTTCCAGAGAGGGGAGAATCTTTGGTGGTAAATAAGGTCCTGTTGAAGCAAGCCAAAGAAGTCACTGAACCTGCACAAAGGAAGATTTTTTTTAGGAGCATATGCAAATTCCAAGGGAAATGCTGCTAGCTAGTCATTGATAGTGGTAGCACAGACAATCTGGTTTCCACTGAGGTGATAGAAAATTTGAAGTTGAAGACTAGGGAGCACCCCACTCCCTACAGGGTATCCTGGCTGCATAAAGGGCACCAGCTGGTTGTGAAAGAACAATGTGAAATAGAGCTGCAAATGGGCAAGTACAAGGACAAAGTGTTGTGTGATGTAATGCCCATGGATGTGTGTCATATATTGCTGGGTAGACCTTGGTAGTTTGACAGAGCAGCAGTGCATGATGGCAAGAAGAACACCTACAAGTTCTTCAAATATGGGGTACATCATACATTGATACCCATGGAAGAAGGAGAGCCATCCAGCAGAGTGATTGATCCAAAGACCTTGTTGTTGAGTGGGAAGGAATATCTGCAGCAGATAGAAGAAGAAGAGGTAAGCTTTGCTTTAGTTTGCAAACCTAAAGTAGTTCTTACTTCCACAAAGATTTCTGATTTACCAGTAGAGATACAAGAGATGTTAGATGATTATTGTGACATTGTTGTGGATGATTTACCTGATGAGCTGCCACCTGTGAGAAAGATCAGCCATCAGATAGATTTTATCCCTGGTTCAAATCTGCCAAATAAGGCAGCCTACAGAATGACTCCCAAAGAAAATGAGGAAATCAGGAGACAAGTACAGGAATTGGTGGACAAGGGGCTGATCAGAGAAAGTTTGAGTCCATGTGCAGTACCAGCAGTATTGAGCCCAAAGAAAGATGGATGCTGGAAGATGTGTATTGATTCCAGAGAAATAAATAAGATCACAATCAGGTACAGATTCCCTTTTCCCAGAGTTGAGGACTTAATGGATTGTTTGAGTGGTGCTAAATATTTTTCAAAGATAGATTTAAAAAGTGGATACCATCAAATTAGAATAAGAGAGGGTGATGAGTGGAAAAATGCCTTTAAAACAAATGAAGGATTATATGAATGGATGGTAATGCCTTTTGGGTTATCAAATGCACCTAGTACTTTCATGAGGCTTATGAATGAAGTATTGAAAGAGTTCATTGGCAAATTTGTGATAGTGTACTTGGATGATATATTAGTTTTAAGAAGAACTAAAGAAGAAAATTTAAGGCATCTAAATCATGTCTTGAAGAAGCTGCATCAAGAGAAATTGTTGATAAATTTGAAGAAATGCTCATTCATGAAGGAAGATTTGGTGTATTTGGGTTTTGTTGTTTCTACAGAAGGATTGAAGATGGACCCAGAAAAGGTTAAGGCAATTGTGGAATGGCCTTCACCCAGAAATGTTTTTGAGGTAAGAAGTTTCCATGGACTTGCTAGTTTTTACAGAAAGTTTATAAGAAACTTCAGCAAGATTAATGCACCCATAATTGAGACAATAAAGAAGAGAAAACATCCATTTAAGTGGACTGCTGAAGTAGAGAGAAATTTTAAAGTTTTAAAGCAAAAGATAACAGAGAAGCCTATTTTAATTCTGCCTGATTTCACCAAACCATTTCAAGTAAAATGTGATGCCAATGGGGAGGCCATTGGGGCTGTTTTGAGTCAGGATGATAGGCTTGTAGCCTATTTCAGTGAGAATTTAAATGACACCAGAAGAAAGTATTCCTCTTATGAGAAGAAATTTTATGCAATTGTTCAAGCACTGAAGAAGTGGAGACATTATTTGATGTCCAGGGAGTTTGTATTGTATTCTGATAATCATGCTTTGCAGTATATTGTACAGCAGCCCAAGTTGAAACATAAGCATGCTAAATGGGTTGAGTATCTCCAAAGTTTTAATTTTGTTTTGAAACATATAAGTGGCCAAGCCAATAAAGTAGCTAATGCTTTGAGTAGGAGGCACATGCTTGTTCAAGAAACTAATTTTGAAGTTGTAGGGTTTGATTTTCTGAAAGAATTGAACAAAACAGATCCAGATTTTAAAGAAACATTTGAGGCATGTAGTAACCCTATTTTAATAGATAGAAGCCAGTGGCTGGATTATTTCTTGTAGGAGGACTTACTATTCAGAAGAAGCCAACTGTGTGTACCAAAATGTTCCATGAGGGAAAATTTGATCAAAGAAAAGCATAGTGGTGGACTTGCTGGACACTTTGGTACTGATAAGACTTATGAGCAGCTGAGTCACTTTTATTTCTGGCCCAAAATGAGAACAGAAGTGGACAAGTTTGTGAAGAATTGCAAGATTTGTCAATATGCCAAAGGAAGGAGCCAGAATGCAAGATTGTACACTCCCTTACCTATTCCAGACAGGCCTTGGAACATGGTGAGTATGGATTTTGTTCTAGGGTTGCCCAAGACTCAGAGAGGGAATGATACAGTCTTTGTTGTGGTGGATAGATTCTCCAAAATGGCACATTTTATTCCATGTTATAAAACTAGTGATGCCACCCATGTTGCCAACTTGTTCTTCAAAGAAGTTGTTAGATTGCATGGGTTACCCAAGAGTATTGTTTCAGACAGAGACACCAGATTTGTGGGTCACTTTTAGAGGACATTGTGGAAGAAACTTGGTACTCAACTAAGTTTCAGCTCAGCTTATCATCCTAATAATGATGGACAAACTGAGGTAGTGAATAGGAGTCTGGGAAATTTGTTAAGAAGTCTTGCAGGAGAGCATCCCAAGCAGTGGGATCATATTTTGCCCCAAGCAGAATATGCATACAATGACTAACCAAACAGAAGCACAGGGCAGAGTCCATTTCATATTGTTTATGGAATGCACCCCAGAGGAATATCAGAGTTAAGAAATCTGGGAAGAGCAGAGTTAAGGAGTGCAGATGGTGAGGAATTTGCTTTAGAGATCCAGGCCATACATGAACAAGTGAAAAAGAAACTACAAGGCAGCAGCATTAGATACAAAAACAGGGCAGACTTGAGTAGAAAAGAAGTTCACTTTGAAGTAGGAGACTTGGTTTTGGCACACTTGAGGAAGGAGAGGTTCCCAAAGAAGCAGTACAACAAATTGAAGTTCAAAAAGATTTGGCTATGCAAGATACTTAGGAAGTTTTCTGCAAATGCTTATGAGATTGAATTGCCACCTGATGTTGGAATATCTCCCATTTTCAATGTTGCAGATTTGTACAAGTATGAAGATGATGGTCCAGAGGAGAGATCAGCAGACAGGGAATAGATTGAGTGGAAAGAACAACTACCTACAGCACAACCATTGCAACCAGAGAAGATATTGGATAATATACCATTCAGAAGGACCAGAGGACAAGAATACTATCAGTACTTGATCAAATGGAAGGATAAGCCAGAGGAAGATGCCACTTGGATGACTGAAGAAGTGTTGCAGAAGATGGGCAGATCAGTGGAGGAGCTCATGGACAGGAGCCCATGAAGAAGATTGCCCTCAGGAGTCTGATGCAGGAGCATTAGACACTGGATAGCAATGCCGGAATTTTGTCCACATGTTGTGGCTAGGAGAGTTTGAAAACAGTCAAATTATCACAGCTAGGTGTCAATGCCTTGGCTGTTTGTATTATTATTAGATCAGTTAGAGTTTTAGAAGTCGAATGGTTAGGTTTGGTCCGTTTGTCTTATTTAATTTTTGAATAATTGTAAGGAGGCTCTTGAGTTTCCATAATGGTCCTCGTAGAGGAACTGAAAGGACATATGTTATGTATATGAATGTATTCCTCAGATGGAGGAAGAGAGAAAGATAGTAGAAGAGATTTTCTACAATAAACCCTGTGTATGAACAATTGCTTCTAGTTGAATGGATTTCAATTTCTGTCTATGCTACATTTTCTTGAAATGTTAATGTTGTGAAAGATCATTTAACTGTGGGCGATTGTGTACTGGTAATCTCGATTCTCTGTCTTTGAATTCCCGCAAGTGGCTGGATAACCTGTGAATGTAACCCCACTCATAGGTGGGGTATGTGTAAGAATTCTGGTTAATATTGCTGGAAATCCCGAACAAAGAGATGGCATTGTTTCATTGTTAATTGAAAACCAGAACCGGAGATTTAACCCGAGTTAACAACCGAGGCGAGCGCAAACCTAATGTACACCCTTGGTAAATCACTGTAGCAAAAACCTGAGCAGTTTCCGAACCATTCCGCACCACTTTTCGACCATAAGTGGTAATCTTCGGTTGGGTAGCGATTCCATAGGAATTGCGACGCGTGTCCTGGGCAGTATTGGAAGCCACCAGTTAAAGTGCGCCTTTGCGCATTAAACTCTAAATGTGGACGCCGATCGTAATGCACGTGAGCTGTTGATCTGGAGGCGCGACATCGAACGGTGATCACGTGATGAAACTGCCCGGAGTTTAATGAAGGTGAGCGGAAGTTAAGCCAGGTACGATACAAGCGGTTGATTGGTTGACTTGTCATAGAGGTGGGGCCGTGATCCACGGGTTATTACAAAGTGATTTGGTTATAAGGCATTGAACTATTTATTCGGGTTATAAATCAAATTTCAAAGGTTTATTATAAAGTTACAAAAGGGTGGAATAGTCATATAAATTTTGGGAACAGTTATATAAGGCCCGAAGGAGTAACATTGGGATATATATATATGTCGAGAATATAATATAATACCAAAGTCACGATTATATTTATTTGTCAAATTTCGTTTGGAATTGATAAATAAAAAGAAAGGAAAACGAAGACAGAGCCATGTATCAGCTAACCATCCCTCCATTGGGCGCTGACCTTCGGCGTTGTTGCGTCATTTTTTCTCGCTCAACCTTGATTTGATTTGGTTTCCATTTGTAAGGAAGCCACATATGAGAATAATCTGTGGCAATGTAACCACTAAGCTTTGCAGACCAATCCCTGCTCCATATTAATCCATAGAACTTAGGAATATATGCAATTAGTATATCAATTCTCTGGACTATCCTGGGATTAGAGGCTAATCTAATGGTGACTGAATTAATTTCTCCCACAACTTGCACTTTAGTTTGATCTAATTGAACAATATGAACCACAGATTTCTGTGGTTCAATATTCAATTTTGCACAAACTAAAGTAGGCATTATATTAGATGATGCTCTTGAATCTATCAAACAATTATGCAAATTCTTGTTATAGATTTCATAAGTCAAAATAAAAGGAGGTTTTTGAGAATTTGATCTTTCTCCAATAAGAACAGTATCAGTAGCATCTACTTTATCTGGTGGCTTACCTGATCCTTTAGCTGCTTTGGCAACGAAACTGCTTGGTAGAGGAGTAATGGGTGTTGCATTTAATTCTTTCAATAATAACTTCTATTGATGTTTAAGTTTGTTGAGTTCATGTAGAGAGATATTCACTCTGGTTTTCTTCATGTCTTCAACAATGTTATAATCCATAGGATCTGATATTACCAGAGTTTTGGATGTTATTGTAGGAGGATTAGAAGATGATGGTTGATTTTGAGTTGGCAAATAGGAATTTTTCTTTACAGAGGATTTGTCTTTAGTAGTCAAAGTTGAAATTTTCTTCTTTGGAACTATTTGGATAGGCTCTGCTATAGATTTACTTCTTGTACTTACTGGCATGGCTTCTTGTTCCTTTTCACTGTCTAAATTAGGAAGAATGAAATCCCACATCCCATGTAATTCAGTTATTTCTTCTTCCTCATCTTCTTCCAATAATGGAGGTGTATGATCTTCCTCGTCTTCTTCTAGATTTGACTCTGTGTTAGAGATTGAATTGGGTGGTTTTGATTCAGTAGTTTGATTTATTTTGAAATTTCTCAATGGCCTTTTGGTAGAAGTCTCTGCCACTTGCTTTTTAATCTCAACCATCTCATTAGACATAGTTTTGAGAACTTTCTGTAATCCTTCCATATCATAAGGATCCCTGGGTGTCTTCTTCTTGGAATCATCTTTAAAACTAACCTTTTTGTATTTTTTGTCTTCAATAGCATTCTTCTTATCCAAAGCGATAATCCTTCTTTCAACTGCAATTGCTTCTTTCATGTTTTCAGCCAAAGTAGGTTTAGCAGCTCTATCTACAAAAATTTCTATGTTTGAGGGAAAAGCTATTATATACCATTCACTTCTGACTTTCTCACTAGGTTTTGAGGTTGTGGGAATTTTATTCAAAATTTTGCTTAATCGGGAATTAAAATATTTAATGGGTTCTTTGGGTTCTGCTCTCAAATTGGAGAGATCAATGATTAAAGTCGCTATTGATCTATCATCTCCAAATTTGGTTAAGAAATGTTCCTCGAAAATGTCCCAACTTGTAATAGATCCTGAAGGTAATGAAAAATACTAGGATCCTACTACCCCATGCAAGGTATAGGGGAATAATCTGACTACAACATCCTCATGTTCAACTTCGTTCAAATTTACAGCAAGCATAAAGTTATTGATGTGTTCTTTGGCTTGTATGTTAAGGTTAGGACTAAATTTTGGCAGCCATTTTTCAGGATGATTTGGTAAATCATGTAAAGGTGCAGTAATTTCAACGGCTCTTAGACTAGCCCATGGTCTCTGTGCCATTGTTGTGATAACGGTTGAAGGACTAGAAGAGACATCTGGTGTTTGAGTGGAGGTTGTTGGAATAACTATGCTCTTCTCGGTTTGAGTCTGGGAAGCAGATGAGTGAGTTTGCGATGAAGAAATGATATCACTACCTAATTCCGAGGATGTTTTTATGGTCTTAACTCTACTAGGTAAAGGAAATTCCTTTGGAGAAATACCAAGTTTTTCACTTTGTGACCTAGTGAGAGGTCCGGAAGAAACAAATTGTGAAGTAACACTACCTTCGGATATTTCAGACTCTTCTAATGATAATGAGAACCCTTGGAGTTTATGAACTAAATATTGTATTTCAGAGGACTCAGGAGGTTGATTTTCTGACAGATCTAAAGTTTCGGTAGTGGGTGTATTGATGTTCTTCTCAATTTCTTCCCTAGTGATTTGAGATGTGGAGGAAATTGAGGAAGGTGATGAAGGTGAATTTCTCTTAGAATGGCCTATAGATTTGGATTTACTTGCCATTCATAGCTTAGGCCCTCCTTCTAGCACCAAAAATGTTGAAGCTTCGAAAATCACTGCTTCAAGAATTGGGGGAAAACCACCCGGTCGTGACCTTAGGATATCTCCTTTTCCATTTGGTGTGGTGGCTCTGATTGGATTTATAGGACCAGTTTCCTAATAGTGAATGGATTGGTAATGAAGTTTTTGTGTAGGTGAATAATGGAACTAACTGACTGAAATAATCTATCTAACTTAAACTATAACTTGCAAATAATTCTAAAACTAACCCAGGCATTAAGTATGAATATGACTTAAAGATAGTTTCAGTTAAACAAATAACCATGAAAATGTATTATTATTCAACGGAAAGATGCAGTATCATATAATGATAACTCTATTTAAAAAATTAAACAAATTTAGAATAACACATCGCATTCATAATTCTATATATCATTTGCATATACTTTGATAAATGAATATTTCTATATCTTCAGAAATGATATGATAAAGAAATATTTGTGAAAACAAGCATATATAAATGATAGAAATTTCAAAGAGAATACTTCATAACATAAAGAAAATAACAGTAAATCGATAGAAATACCAGATTCATCGAGATATTTTCTTGATGCAACTCAATATCCAGACCTTTTGCTTTAACTTAAAACAACCTCCAAGGTACAGAAATGAAATTCTTAAAGATAATTCACCATAAATCACAGGATGTGATTCTTTATAAAAATAAAATAATCAATGGAGTACAGAAATGTATCATCCAAGTCAAAATTATTACAAATTCAGGACCCCTTTCTAAATACATGAAAGGGGTTTAAATAAGAAATTAACAAAACAAATTATCTATAACTTATCCTATAAACTATCATCGAAGATCCTGGAAAAGACTTGCGATATCAAAATAAAACAAATTTTGAGCATATCCTTAACTTCAGTTGGATGACTCAGCCTCGAATGCAATTGACCAGTGTATGTGACATCGGATAGCTCTAGAATGATGCAATTGATGGTGTTTGAAAGGCATTTGATTGTCATTTGTTGACTGTGTGGTTTAATTAAATATTTCCACATGACATCCCATGTAATTTCCTGAATTTTGCTGATTTTCAGATTCTTGTTGATTAATTCCTGCTTCCACCTGGTATCAGTTTCTTTCACCTTTGGTAATTTACCTGGAATACAATCTGAAATTAAATTAATAACATATAAGCTATCATTAACTAATTGTGTGATATTTTTCATCATAGCTCTGGCCCTTGATGTAGCTTGTTCTTCTTTAATCAACTGTTTTTCCCATTCAGCAAATAAGATTTCTTTATGCCTTTCTTCAATCCTGGGAAGATTTGCATTATTTCCTTCTTCTGAGTTTTTCCATGAAAGAAACTCTGATATCTTATCATCTGCATTCTCAAATTCAAGTCTGAGGCTGACTAATTCATCAATAAGGGAAGATGTTATTTCACATAAAGGCTCTGCTTGTGCAATATTTTGACAGAGATCATCTAACTGCTGAGACAATAGCTTATTTGATTTCAAAGCTTCAATTTTAAATTGGTCAATTTTCGGATAATCCTTAAATTTATCCAATTTTGCTTGAAATATTTTTCCTTGCTCTACTTTGGCATTTTTCTCATTTTGCAGCAAGTTTTGTAACTTGGACACCTCTTAGGACAATTGTTGTTGCTTATTCAAAGCTTGTTGATCAAGCTTTTTATTTTCCACAGTCACTTGCTCTTCCAGCTGTTTGGTTCTGAGTTTTTCTTCTGATAACTGCTGCTCCAACTGCATTATAATTTGTTGATAATTAGTTGTCTTTTCTTCTAGCATTGCTATCTGTGAGTCCTTTTGTTTGATCATTTGATTGACTTCAGTAGCTTTATCTATAGTGGCTGCACTGTAAGCACCTGCATATTGTGATAATTTAGTAAGATCCTCTGAAGGATCTACCTCAGTATTCTTCCAGACAATATTCATGAATTCAACCTGTGGGGATGAGAGTGATTCTTGATCTGTCCTCATTCTTTTCCTTTGTTTCCTGACAATAGCCCTATGCTTAGGACTATAAAAGATATCCAAAGGAGGGATTTCTTCAAATTTCAACACAATTTATTCTGATGGATGTTCAGGGATAATCTCCATATCTTGATTATTCAAACTATCAACTTGAGGATTATTTTGTCCTCCAATTTGCTATTCAAATTACGCATATTGTCTTAGAAATTGGGGAGTAATAATAATTTCAGCAGAATTTACCACTCTTTCCGTGGTTTTTTCTCTTTCAATTTGATCATTGGGTTTATCATCTGTATTTCTTTCTTTAGACTGCATATCATTTTTGTTAACTGTATTCTCCTTTTCTGTCTGAACATCAAGTTTTCCAGCTGTATTTTCCTTCTCAGTATGCATATCAGCTTTACTGGTAGACACTTATTCATCTGTCTTGCTAGTTGTGTCTTCCCTTTTCTTTTGTTCAGTTTCGATATTTTCAGCTTCTTGCAAAAGAATCCTTAGCTAGTCAAGGGGAGCTTTCAACAATCTCTGACTTCTGAACTGCAAAAATTTGTTCATATCTTCTACTTGAAACTTGGATTTTGCCAAGTCATAAACTTGGGAAAATTTCTCAATAGAGACAAATAAATCATCAAATTCATCGGGTTCATGCTCAAACCTAGAAATTTGAACCAAAGTTGTGAAATCGAAAGCTACTTTATTTGGATCATACTGTCTCCCTGGTAAAGTTGCGAGCTTAAGATCTCTTATTTTAATAACTTCCTTCTCAGCATGTTTGAAATCATTCAGAGTATAATTTCCACAATGAAAGGGGATGTAGGCCACATCAATTTCTTGGCATTCTTTAAACATCTTGACATCCCTTTTTCTGTCAACTGGTAAGAAATTTCTTGGGCTAACAGTTTGTTAGGGACATATAGAGGTAAGATATGGGGTTCCAAAATGCTTCCAAAAACTCTGATGTAAGTAAATATTTCTTCTCCAAACCAATTTCCAATAAGGGATATAGCATTCTTTGCTTTTTTAGAGAGTCGGTGAGGAAATTGGTTAAAAATGGTTTGATAGATAGGTAAAAAAAAACCATGACAAATCCTATATACATGATTTTTAAAATGGAACTTCCACAAGAGTTTATGGTAAATGTGGATCGGAACAGGTTCCTGTGGAGTCCATCTCCAACCTAAAATAGCAAAATTCTGAATTGAAACACAGGGCATCTAAGATATAGGCACATAAATGAAAAGGAGTTGTATTTCCAGTGTCTTTATCCTTTCTATATTCTAGAATTCTCTTAGCTATCTTATCAGAAAGGATAATTGACTAATCCATAATTTCATAATTTATAGCAACATGAATAAGGGATACCATCTGAATTGAAAACCTCTCAGAATTGTCATTCCAAAGAGTCTACACATCATTGTAGCAGCATAGAAATATGGGGGTGCAAGAGACTCCACAGAGTACATACCTGATGCTTCATTTTTATGTTTCTCCGTAGCTCATCTCCAATATTTAATGGGGTCTGAGTAAACTCAATTGCTTGCGGCAAAATCTGCTATGAAAGCTTTGTTGTAGACCTTTTGCGGATTTGGGAGATGGTACATCGCTTTGATATCTTCTGCTCTAAAATACCCAAAACTTGTTCCCGCAGCTGAGACAAAGGTTTTGTTTGTGATGGTGATATTGTCTATCACCCATCATACTACATCATAATAGCGGAACATATTCGCCCGAGCTGCAATTCTATGAAGAAAATAATTTGAAAGTGGTTTGAGAGGAGTCTCAGAATCAGAATCAGATTCGTCTTCATCTGGTACTGTCGCTTTTACCTCTATTATAGTGGGTTTTTCTTCTTCAATCAAATTATACACTTCTTCCTAGGAAAGCTTCCCGAGACCCTGGCATGCCGTATCTGTAACCAGCTTGATTTTAGCTAGTTTTTCTTTTGGTACTGTGGGAGTAGGAATAATATTTGCGGCAATAGCATTTCTTGCTTTCTTAAATTTCTTAGACATTTTTCCGTCTGGTATCATTTCACTGGCTTGGCGAACGAGAGGGTTGGATGGTCTATGGCTTTGCAAATGAGAAAAAGCTTTTAGAATGGGAAGGAACGAAGTTAGAAGAACAAATGTGTAAAAATATTTTTATTAATGATCCCAATTGATTAACTCTTCTTAAACTTAAATTCTCTCCATAAGAGTCACATTCATGCATTCATATAGGATCGATCACCATAAATCGTTTTATTTTCTAATTAATAATGATTGTACAATCGGATATCGACAATTTGAAATGTTAACGTAAAACTTTCATTTTGGATTTTCCGATTGCGATTGATAAATAATATATGCGCGATGCAAATAGCAATAAAAAAAATACTTAACTATCCATCACATCGGAGGTTTCGAAAGGGAATCAAATATCATCTCATATGATCCACCGATTTGCGATTGCGATGATGGTATATCGCATCGAACATTCCCATAGGAATGAAGTTGTATATGATTTCTGCCAATTTGATATTGTGATGATGGTGGGGTCCATCACATCGGAGTTTTCCAGAATAAGTAGACGTGATGTTTTTCCTCTGAAATGCGATTGTGATGAATTGCATCGCATCGGCTTTTATGAAATAGACTGAATGAAATGTATCGTTTTAGAAATGCGATTTGCGATGCATCGGGATTTTATAAATCAAATAAATGTTATGTTTCTTCTTTGAAGTGCAATTTCGATGAATCACATCGCATCGGAGTTTATGACATAAGTCGAATGAAGGATAATTTTTTGAAATGCGATTGTGATTAGGTTACATCGCATTGGAGTTTTTCAAAAGAAAAGTGAAACTTTTAAGACCATACCAATTTGCGATTGCGATTTACTTTATCACATCGGGCTTTTTAACATGAATACTTCTATGCTTTGTGCCGATGTGATATAAGACTTGATAGTTCATCGGATCGGAAAAATTCAATGTCACATTTGTTTACTTGTATCCAATATATGCGATATGTGATATATGAGTTTTAAACAATGAATATTTTTATTGTTTTATATAAAATAATCAGATTTACTCAAAGTATTTTATGTCTATCTAAAAGGAAAGGGGACCTATTTCTAAAGTAAAATTTATTCTAAAATTTTGAAATGGGGAGGGTTGTTGTACTATACAACAAGATGATACCCTGATTAGGGTTCCGTAACTGCCTGTCCTCATGGTTCCACCCTCTGACCGCTCCTGTCCTTTAGCCTGCGCATGCAATTGAATTTTTAGTGTTAAGCCACCAAGTCCGTTGGTGGAACGCCACCAAGGGGCAAGCCCATGGCCTGGGTGATACATCGTAACTCAAACTAGTTAGCGAAGGCAAGGGTTTGAATCATGGTCTCCCAAAATAATTAAACTATTTTATTGTATAAACAAGCATATATATATATATATATATATATATATATATATATATATATATATATATTTGGTGACTGTTTGTAACACGATTATGGAATGTTCCATTGTTCTACCGGTTAATATATATAGTCATGGTTTATATACATATTCTTATGATTGTTGGGTGGTCTCCACTCCATGCGGCCCCGTCCAACCTTTTAAATTTATTTACATATTCTTTCCATAACCATAGTGCGGGGGTGGCAGGGGTGGCAGCCCGCCACCCTATTATATATATATATATATATATATATATATATATATATATATAGATATATATATATATATATATATATATATTCTATTAGTCAAATTTACTTTGCCGAATTTAAGGGTTATTGGGAAAATTAAACATCCAAAAAATTCTCCCACACTCAGGATCTGGATTCCATGCACTGGGTCTTGGTCAATTTGGAGGATCCTTAAACTTGGCCCATGACCAAATTTGACCAGAACTTTGAACATCTCTAACGTCTTCATACAACCTCATATTGGAGTGTCGTTTACACCATTGGAATAAGGGAAATGAGAACTTCGATCTAGTTCGAGAGAAATCTAACCACTTTGATTTTCAAGCTATTATAAGCCCTCTTTGACCTCATAGTGTGTTTGGAGCCACCTGGATCAACCATGGTCCAATTTCACATTGTGAAAAACAGTGTCTCAATATGGAAATCAACCATGTTCAACCATGATCCAATGTCACATTTTGAAAAATATTATCTCAATATGAAACTAAATCATGGCCAAACATGGTCCAACATCACATTGTGACAAGGATTATGTCAATATGAAAATCAACCATGGTTAATTTTGGTCAACCATGTTTATTTTAGCATTTATAATATTTATTTAAGGGTTTATATACCTTGGTTTTATATTATTAATCCCTTGGGTTTAATATTATACCATTGGGTTTATCATCCCTTGGGGTTATAGTATTAATACCTTGGGTTTATCATTCCCTTGGGTTTATAATATCAATCCGTTGAGTTTATGGTCAACTATGGTCCAATGCCACATTGTGAGAAAATTTGTCTCGATTTGAAAATCAATCATGGTCAACCATGGTAAATCATGGTCAATAATCATGGTCACATTATGACAAATATTGTCTCATGGTCCAACATCACATTGTGACAACCATGGTCAACCATTGACAACAAAGGTCCAACGTTGCATTATCATAAATATCGTGTCGATATGAAAATAAACCATCATAAACTATGGGAAGCCATGTTTATTTTAGGGTTTAAAACATTTATCCTAGTGTTTATATATGTTGAGTTTATATTACTAATTCATTTAGTTTAATATTATCTCATTTGGTTTATAATCCCTTTCATTTATTATTCCCTTGCGTTTATAATATTGATCCTAGGGTTTATAAATATAAGATTTCATATTCCTAGGGTATAATATTATTCATAGGGTTCAAAATATCATTCCTCAAGCTCAATATAAATCCCTTGGGTTTATAATCATAGTCAACCATGGTCCAATGTCACATTTATGTACATTTCGTTTATAAAATTTATGTCACGAATTATATTATTTATCTTAGGGTTTATATACCTTAGGTTTACAATATTAATCCCTGGGGTTTAACATTATTCTGTTGGGTTGTCCGTGGGGTCTTGGTTAAACGGTGATGAGGCGGGCTGTTATAGCACTAATCACAGGGTCAATTCCCTTCCTGATTGGGGTGATGTATCTGGACATGTTGGTGAAAATAGAGTTGAAAAAGAAAAAGAAAAAAGTGAAATAGTGAAAAAATGAAAGGAACTACCAAACTTACAAAAAAAACATTATTCTGTTGGGTTTACAATCCCTTGCGGTATCAGTATTAATCCCTTGGGTTTTTAGTATTAATCCCTTGGTTTTATAATATCAATCCCTTGGGCTTATTAATCTAAGGGTTCATATTCCTAGGGTATAATATTTCTTATAGATTTTATAATATTAATCCTATGGTTTAATATAAATCCCTTTGGTTTATAATCATTGTCAACCATGGTCCAACATCACATTATGAAAAATATTTTCTCAATACGAAAATAAACCAATGTCACATTGTGAGAAGGATTATCTCAATATAAAAATAAACCATGGTCAACCATGGTCAATAACCATGGCCACATTGTGACAAAGATTATCTCTTGGTCCAATGTCACATTGTGACAACCTTGGTCATCCATGGTCAACCATGGTCCAACGTTGCATTGTGACAAATATTATCTCAATATGAAAATAAACCATGGTTAATAATGGAAAACAATTGTCCAATTTCATATTGTGCCAAAGGTTGTCTCAATATAAAAATCAATCATGGTCAACTGTAATCCAATGTCGCATTCTATAAAATATTATGTCAATATGAGAATCAACCGTGGTTAAACATGGTCACCCATGTTTATTTTAGGGTTTATATAGCTTGGGTTTATAATATTTATCCATTAGGTTTAATATTATTCCCTTGGGTTTATAATCCCATGGTTTTTTAGTATTAATCCATTGGGTTTATCATTCCTTTGGGTTTATTAATATAAGGGTTCATATTCCTAGGGTATAATATTATTCTTAGGGTTTATAATATCAATCCTTGGGTTTAATATAAATCTATTGGATTTATGATCATGGTAAACCATGGTCCAGCATCATATTGTGACAAATATTTTGTCAATATGAAAATAAAAAAATATCGCATTGTGACAAGGATTACCTGAATATGAAAATCCACCATGGTCAACCATGTTCCAATGTCGCATTATGTCAAATATTGTCTCAATATGTAAATAAATCATGGTCAACCATGGTCAATAACCATGGTCAACCATGGTCACATTGTGAAAAATATTGTGTCTTGGTCCAACGTCATGTTGTGACAACCATGGTCATACATGGTCAACCATGGTCCAACGTCGAATTGTGACAAAGATTGTCTCAATATGAAAATCAGCCATGGTGAAGCATGGCCAACCATTGCCCAACGCCATATTGTGCCAAATATTTTCTCAATATGAAAGTCGATCATGATCAACCATTGCGAAATAAAAGTATTTACAGAAAAAGGTGATTGTGGTGCTGTAAAATTTCCAAGAAATGATTCAGCAGAATAACGTCCGAGAATGTTGTTATTAAAAGCTACAGGTTCATTTTCTTGTTCAAATTCTATGACAGTATGTGTTAGCCACCTATAATATTTCGTTATACCAAAAGGTGGCTAAGATCTTTTTTGAGCCTCCAAGGAACAAATTTTATCACTAAAAATTGTTGGCTCTTGAAATCTCTTTAAGGCCTCATGCCTCTGTCCGAAATCCTCATTTGCTGTCCCATTTTATACTCAGAAAATTCTGTTGATTTCGTATAACAAATTGCTGAAGAAACCATCATTTTTCTTCCCCTTTTTTTTTCCATATTATTCCTCTACTTTTCATAAGTTTCTCCCTCCATCCGTAAAAATATTCCTGACATGGTTTAAAACTTCTTTTTGAGCTGTGTCGAAACCCTCAAATCCATTTAAAACCTTGAAATTTTTCATAAAAAAAAAAAAAAAATTATTGCTATGGACCTAAGCCCCTTGGGCTAAGCCCTGAAACCACTTCCCCACCATACGCCTTGGGTCTGGAACCACTTGCTAATATGATAAAGTGCTAATCGCATCGAAAAGAATCGAAGGCGCAAGTCTTTGCCATACTCCAAAGTTTCGATTACGATTTGCCATTGCTGCTTAAGACCCCCGATCGTATTATTTAACATATAACCCTGAGCCCGCCTCCGGCGCTTAAAGTATTGTAAATTTTCATTACTATTCTTCTTTTTCCTTTATAAAACCCAAGAACCCGCTTATCAAAGTTTCAACTTAAAATCTTGAAGTCACGTGTTAAATATAAAAGGGTTAGTTTAAAAAGACCGATCGCGCAATCGTAATCGGGAAAATTTCAATGGGTTGATCGAAAGGACCAGGCCCAAAGTTTCGATTGAGATTGGGTCCGCAGTTTCGATTGCGATTAGGCCCAAAGTTTCGATTGTGATTAGGTCCACGTGCACTTATTTTTCCCTCGATTGTTGTTCCTCCGATTCGCTCCTCGCCGTTGATCTAATCCTCGGATCCAACGGCTATCGTTTAATCGCCTCTCCCCTCCCGATTGCGCAATCGCATCGGAGTTTTATTTTTCAATCGCATCCCCTTTTTCATCACCTCCGATTGAGACCCTCCGATTAGATCTGGACCATCCACGTGTCCAGATCGGACGGTCCAAAACTACTCTGATTTGTTCATCTCCCCGCTCTCCTTTTCAGCTCATCTACGCAAATCTCCACCGTTGGTTGCCTTCATCCGACGGTTAAGCTCCTCCCCCGCTATCTGAAGCAGTTTTAACCTATCTCCGCAGGATTTCTTAACTATTTTTGCGTTTTGCAGGTGTTTTAATGGTTTTCCATTATATAATAAAAGAAAGCCGAGGGTCTGGAGAGACGTTTCCTGTGCCTTCGACCTATTAAAGAGAACCATTCACACAGTTAGATTCAATGATTTGTCAATGTTTCATGAGCATTGATGCCGAAAAGCCCAGTACGGCCTTCACATCGACAAGACACTGTTTTAATTCAAAGACAGTTAAAGAGCATCAGTTTGAAGATGGAACACAACAGATGAAGATTGAAGACGGTTTTTATGGGGATTACGGCTAAAACCATTATCATAAGCCTAATCCCCAACTCAGAACACAGTTTAAAAGAAAATCATAAATGTTTTGATGACAAAAAGGTTTCCACCGCTTCAACTGAGGCGACTTGATTCCTCACCTACTACAAAGAGCCACCTGTTGCCTCAAACCTTTCAAACAGAGGCCAAAGTTATTGATTCAACGAATATCTGCCTCCAGCGCTACCAAGAAGTTAATTCTGCCAAAGGAGTGTAATAGAAAATAGTTGCAGAATTGCTCCGGACGGAACATAGAGCCTCAAAGTCAAATAAAGCTCCCACCGAGCTTTGATATTAATTGTAAAACATTAATACAGTGATCCACCTGTACACTTCTCCATCGAACCCCTCAAGAGACCGAGAAGTCATTTAATCTGTATTAATGATTCACGAGATATTTTTGTTAGTTCTCACCTCCTCATCTTCCTATAAGTACTTCTGCATAAGATGAGAAGGTTGGTTGTTGTTTGATCACAAGTTGTAATATCGAAACTCTCTGAAATAAATATACGAGTCTGTTGAAGTTGAAAATAATTTGGAGACTTGGATGTCTTGATGATGCTGTTGCATGTTTGTTCCTGAGAAGGCTCTATCATTGGATCCATGAGCTTGGCTGTTGGTGAAGTGCTCTGAACTGTTAAATGTTTTTTCCTTGTTTTCATTATGTTTCATAATTCCTTACTACAGTAGGCTGAAATTTTTAGGCTAAGAAATGACTGCTAGAAGCACCTTAGACCTGTTCACCCTTCACTGTTTTATGTTTTCTTCTGCTGAAGTATTTTAGAGGCTTTAAAACTTCTCTTTAGTCTTCATGCTAGTTTATTTCCTTGATAGCTCAAATAGTTGGTTTTAGCATGTTATGGTTCTCCCTGCTTGTCTGCCATCACTTGAAAGCCGTTATTGAAGTCTCCCTTCGAAGTACCATTGTCTTAAGTTAACCAAAGAGGTTGGTTTTGATCTTACCCTTTGCCCCTGCTTAAACAGTTGTTTTGAAGGTCTTTATAGTTGCAAACACAGATGTTATTTAGGTGTTCCCTCTTCTATGAATGCAATTATCAGTGAATCTTTTCTGTTTTCTAAATCCTTTAAAATAAGATCTTTGAGGAAATAGGGTGTTCCCCGAATCTTAGATTTCATTTTAGAAGTTGTCTTGAAATCATTATTTGCTTAAATAATGTTTGTAGAATTTATGGTTAGCCCTGTCTATCAAATATCTCTTTATTGATAAGTCATGTTTCTCAAGTCCCCCTTGTTGAGAATTAAATTTCTTTTTCCAAATCATTAATGTCCATCTCATTTCAAAACAAAGGATCCTGTGGCCAAGTTAGATTTGCCCTTTGATATCCCATATCCCTTGAAGAAGTTTGTCATGACCTTATTTTGACTCCATTGCCCAATGAACCGGATATTTCCTCTTTCTATCTATCTTTCCTAGACTTTCCATATTCTGTTGTGTCAACTCAACCCAACCAAACAAACATCTGCACATAATAACTAGTCTAAAATCCATAACCAAAGAAAACAAGATAAACCTTTGCAAGCAAATATTTGAGAGATCCCTCTCTGAGAACAGGAGGACTAGATCCTGGAACTCTAAAGATTGGTTCTGATGTTGCCTTGTCTTTTGACTTGCCAAACTGTCAAAACACGGGACACCAACATAATGGCGATCACGGTGGGACCTTAATGAGTAATACGGTGAGTTTAAAACATCTCTTAAAGCTCTTTAGGCCCTTAACTTGATAAAGAACACATTCTGGATTTATCCCACCGCTCACACCAACATAATGGCGATCACGGTGGGACCATGCTGAGAATTAGAGGTTTGCGAAACCTTTCCTTCAGTTTTAGGTCCAGTATAACATAAGTGACTTTCTTCAAGCACTACCTAACATAATGGCAATCATGATAGGACTCTTTGATTCAGTGACAAACTAAGTAACCCTTAGGATTCCTTTTAAATCCTTATCAAACCTTGAAGGAACCAGTTCCCAAGCCATAAGAGCAACTCTGTTTGTTTGAACACCTTATCTAAGTGCAAAATCAAACTTAGAAAACTCTCTTAACCTATAAAAACAAAATAAACTCAGAAAAGCCCAAAATATTTCAAGTTTGGCTTCATAATAAATATGGTGGTGGAACCATAAAACATTTTATCTTTATAAAAACTAAAAAAAAAAATCACCTAGGTGACTCCACTGGCCTCCAGTAGGCCTATTACCCTTCCAGTCCTTGTAGACTCCCTTGGGAATGCATTAAGCAAACCCAATCATGTTGTTGGTGGACAGAAATTTTCAAAATATTCCACCTGGCGACTCCACAAACCCAAAAGACCTAATGACTCTACTGGCAGAAGACTCTGAACTGGTTAAAAAGATACAGTGACCTTAAATACAAAACTCAACCATTACAAGACCTAGACAATGAGCAAGATTATAGACAAATTAATAAAGGAAAATTACTGATCATGATGGAGAAAATGATGTACATACTTGGGAAAAGATTTAAAAGGCATGAGGCCAATTTAAATATTGATGATCTAGAGCAGCCCATACTCCTTTCGAATCAAAAGCAAACCCAAAAACTACAAAATAGTTATGATGAACAAGATTACAATGAGAGCAATGAAGAAGGTTGTCAGGAAACTCCTGATTGCCTACCTATTTCTTGTATTATGCCATTAAGAGAACTCCATAACCAGATTGCAAAAGCTCATAGTAAGCAGTGCCTTGAGGAAAACATAAGCCTTTTTGAACCGACAAAATATGAAATAGGAGAAGAGACAATACAACCAGGGTTTCTTCCTTTATGTTTCGAATCATTTCAAATTATTAAAAGACAATGGCATCTTCATAATATGCTTGAAACAACTCATGAACCTTATAGTCGAAGTGACTGCCATGAAAATCATGAGGTGTTGGTTGAAATTGGGATAGATCAGGAAAAAGAAGAGAATCCTCAAAATTCCCCTACGAGCACAAGTAATCATCCCCTAAAAGAGGCTCAAGAAGACATCCAGCCTCAAAACCAGTTAACACAAGAGGGAGAGGACTGTTGTCCTTCTGTCCAAAGCAAAGAGAAAATTCCTTCTCTTTTTACAGAGGAAGAAATTGATCAGATATTAAATAAACAGTCAGCCCTCAATTCTTTATTAGAACAAAACACTTCTACTCATTTTCCTACTAAATGTGGTTGTCTTGAAATAGAAAATAAACTTGTAGAACAATTAAACGAACAAACTGATGACCCAATATGTTCGAATGACAAAATTGTTTATTCAGATGATTTTCTAAATTTCGATCAGTCTGATGATGTTGATGATGAGTTCCAAGAAAAAACTAATCATGCAGGGCAACCAGTGTTTGATTGGTGTTATCATTTTCACCATCACCAGCTTGAAAGCCAAAAACATCCGTTTCAATCCATCACTAATGGCTTTCACATAATTGGAAATCAGCAGCCTTTCAACTCAGAAGGTGAAGAGAAGAGCAATAAAGAAATTTTTGAGCAAAAGGAGCTTTCTCTTGAAAAAGAGGAAACCTTTAAATACTCCCCTGCTCAAGAATATAATAACATCTTCATACAAATTAATCCACTGAATACAAGCATACCAAGGTTACCAGAGGACAACACTGTTAAATATGATGAGTCCTCCAGTTCAGAGGATGATGAAGATGAAGGAGAAAAACAAATAGAAGACTATCCTGCTGTGGATATATCACCTTCTCAAGAAGAAAATTCTCCCTTCACTGATATTAGTCTGTCATTTAAAGAGCCTAAATTTATATCAGAAGCAAGCATAGATTCAAAGAAAGAAGATATTTCACTATTTGTTATTTTGCAGGTTAAAAATGATGATACTTCCAAGCTACATACTGAAGAGATAGTCTTCAAAGTTGATGTCTTAGAAGTAGATAATCTACCAATTGTGGAGGATCAAAAGGAAGAGAATATTCATCTTTTCTTTGTTGATCCTATGGAAGAGTGTGTGGAAATCCCGACTGGCTCAAATTATCAAGCATTGACCCTTTGCAAGAGCCAGAGACATGAAAAGCTGTCACCTTCTGTGATAGCCTTGACAGTGAAGGTTAACCTTCAATATGTTCTATGGATACCTCTGACAAGCAGCCAGAGTTACTACTTCTCCTTGACATTACTCAGCTGGCTGCATTGGCACTTTTGTATCATATGAATATGTAAATACTCCATATTTAGAATAGGTTAGATAGGAATGTCAATAAAGCTCAGTTCCGAGCATGTAGTTAGTTGTTGTTTTCTTCTTTGGTGAAAAATCAGAAAAATACAAAAACAAAGAAAGAAAGAAAAGAGGGCAGAAATGAAAAACAAGAAAGGCACAGCCCCATGCCAAAAAGAGAAATAAATCTGAAAGTGTGCAAGCTTAAATACCACTCCTGCAAAACACACTTCTAGTTAGTCAAACTGTTTAATCTTGACTAATTAGCTTTCAATTTTCTGCTGATAGGGTAGTGAATTTGATTTGCCAAATTGTTCAATCTTGGCTTATCAGTAGATAGATTAGGATAGAATTTAAGGTTCAAACAAACTCAAAATCTGAACCAAAGTTTCCAAAGAGAGATGACTCAAAACTGTTTTATTTTCTGAGTCATAAAAGAAGAAAAACTGGTTCTAATTTGCTCAAAATCTGAATCAGATATCAAGGAAGAGATAGCTCACAGAAAAAATAAAAATCATAGCTATGAAAGGAAGAAAGAAGGCCATAATGAGAAACTTTCAGATCTTAAGCCTTCCATTTTGATTTAATTTTCTGCAAATAATAATCTATGTGCAGCTTATTCTTATGCCATAGATCATAGCAAGTCGAACAGCTCAATCTTGACTTGACTATTTTTAAATTTCTGTTGTAGAATTTAGAGAATGAAAGTTTGTTGGACTGTTTAATCCCAACAGACAGTAGACTAGGTAGAGAAATATCTGAGCTCAACTGTTTAATCTGAGTTCAGGGAGAAATAAGGAGTAGAAGTAGATTAGATTTCCTACTTTCAAAAGAATAAAATGTTGTGAATAGAGTTTGCCAATCCAAGTGCACTCTGATGAAGAAAAAATGCTAGATCTGTAGGATTGGGTAGGTAGCAAGCTTGTTGATAAAGGTCCTTTGTTTTCATGGCTGCCAAATATGTTTTTAGAGAATATTATTCAATCACAGGAGGACAGCCCAATGGATGAGGCAACTAATCAGCCTCCCAGAAATCAAGTCTGAATTCTTGATGCCTTCAAGAAGGCACCATCCCCAAGTGGAGCCACTGTTAGCCACCTATAATATTTCGTTATACCAAAAGGTGGCTAAGATCTTTTTTGAGCCTCCAAGAAACAAATTTTATCACTAAAAATTGTTGGCTCTTGAAGTTTCTTTAAGGCCTCATGCCTCTGTCCCAAATCCTCATTTGCTGTCCCCTTTTATACTCAGAAAATTCTGCTGATTTCGTATAACAAGTTGCTGAAGAAACCATCATTTTTCTTCCCCCCCTTTTTTTTTCCATATTATTCCTCTACTTTTCATAAGTTTCTCCCTCCATCCGTAAAAATCTTCCTGACATGGTTTAAAACTTCTTTTTGAGCTGTGCCGAAACCCTCAAATCCATTTAAAACCTTGAAATTTTTCATAAAAAAAAAAAAAGTTTTATTGCTATGGACCTAAGCCCCTTGGGCTAAGCCCTGAAACCACTTCCCCACCATACGCCTTGGGTCTAGAACCACTTTCTAATATGATAAAGTGCTAATCGCATCGAAAAGAATCGAAGGCGCAAGTCTTTGCCATACTCCAAAGTTTCGATTACGATTTGCCTTTGCTGCTTAAGACCCCCGATCGTATTATTTAACATATAACCCTGAGCCCGCCTCCGGCACTTAAAGTATTGTAAATTTTCATTACTATTCTGTTTTTTCCTTTATAAAACCCAAGAACCCGCTTATCCAAAGTTTCAACTTAAAATCTTGAAGTCACGTGTTAAATATAAAAGGGTTAGTTTAAAAAGACCGATCGCGCAATCGTAATCGAGAAAATTTCAATGGGTTGATCGAAAGGACCAGGCCCAAAGTTTCGATTGCGATTGGGTCCGCAGTTTCGATTATGATTAGGCCCAAAGTTTCGATTGCAATTAGGCCCGCGTGCACTTATTTTTCCCCCGATTGCTTTTCCTCCGATTCGCTCCTCGTCGTTGATCTAATCCTCGGATCCAACGGCTATCGTTTAATCGCCTCTCCCCTCCCAATTGCGCAATCGCATCGGAGTTTTATTTTTCAATCGCATCCCCTTTTTCATCACCTCCGATTGAGACCCTCCGATTAGATCTGGACCGTCCACGTGTCCAGATCGGACGGTCCAAAACTACTCCGATTTGTTCATCTCCCCGCTCTCCTTTTCACCTCGTCTACGCAAATCTCCACCGTTGGTTGCCTTCATCCGACGGTTAAGCTCCTCCCCCACTATCTGAAGCAGTTTTAACCTATCTCCGCAGGATTTCTTAACTATTTTTGCATTTTGCAGGTGTTTTAATGGTTTTCCATTATATAATAAAAGAAAGCCGAGGGTCTGGAGAGACATTTCCTGCGCCTTCGACCTATTAAAGAGAACCATTCACACAGTTAGATTCAATGATTTGTCAATTTTTCATGAGAATTGATGCCGAAAAGCCCAGTACGGCCTGCACATCGACAAGACACTGTTTTAATTCAAAGACAGTTAAAGAGTATCAGTTTGAAGATGGAACATAGCAGATGAAGATTGAAGACGGTTTTTATGGGGATTACGGCTAAAACCATTATCATAAGCCTAATCCCTAACTCAGAACACAGTTTAAAAGAAAATCATAAATGTTTTGATGACAAAAAGGTTTCCACCGCTTCAACTGAGGCGAATTGATTCCTCAGCTACTACAAAGAGCCACCTGTTGCCTCAAACCTTTCAAATAGAGGCCGAAGTTATTGATTCAGCGAATATCTGCCTCCAGCGCTACCAAGAAGTTAATTCTGCCAAAGGAGTGTAATAGAAAATAGCTACAGAGTTGCTCCGGATGGAACATAGAGCCTCAAAGTCAAATAAAGCTCCCGCCGAGCTTTGATATTAATTGTAAAACATTAATATAGTGATCCACCTGTACACTTCTCCATCGAAACCCTCAAGAGACCGAGAAGTCATTTAATCTGTATTAATGGTTCACGAGATATTTTTGTTAGTTCTCACCTCCTCATCTTCCTATAAGTACTCGCACAAGAGAAGAAGGTTAAGGCTGCTGATCCATCAAAATATAGACTCTAAACCTCCTAAACAATCATACGAGTCTCCGTTGAAGCAGTGTTAATTTGGAGTCTTTGATAAGCCGAAGACACGTTGCATGTCCTGCTCCCCGAGAAGGCTCTACTGGGATCCATGAGCTTGGCTATTGCAGCGGCTCAAACCAAATCGTTTTTTTCTTTGTTTATTTATGGTGTTTCTACACCCCGCCGCAGGGCTGAAAGTTTTAGGCTAAGAAATGACTCCTGGAAGCACCTTAGACCTGTTCACCCTTCACCGTTTTATGTTTTCTTCTGCTGAAGTATTTTAGAGGCTTTAAACGTTCTCTTTAGTCTTCATGCTTGTTTATTTCCTTAATAGCTCAAATAGTTGGTTTTAGCATGATTTATGGTTTTCCCTGCTTGTCTACTATCACTTGAAAGCTGTTATTGAAGTCTCCCTTTGAAGTACCATTGTTTTGAGTTAATCAAAGAGGTTGGTTTTGATCTTGCCCTTTGCCATTACTTGAACAGTTGTTTTGAAGGTCGTTATAGTTGTAAGCATAGATGTTATTTAGGTGTTCCCTCTTCTATGACTGCAATTATCAGTGAATCTTTTATGTTTTATAAATCCTTTAAAATAAAATCTTTGAGGAAATAGGGAGTTCCCCGAATCTTAGATTACATTTTAAAAGTTGTCTTGAAGTCATTATTTGCTTAAAGAATGTTTGTAGGATTTATGGTTAGCCCTGTCTATCAAATATCTCTTTATTGATAAGTCATGTTTCTCAAGTCCCCCTTGTTGAGAATTAAATTTCTTTTTCCAAATCATTAATGTCCATCTCATTTCAAAACAAAGGATCCTGTGGCCAAGTTAGATTTGCCCTTTGATATCCCATATCCCTTGAAGAAGTTTGTCATGACCTTATTTTGACTCCATTGCCCAATGAACCGGATATTTCCTCTTTCTCTCTATCTTTCCTAGACTTTCCATATTCTGTTGTGTCAACTCAACCCAACCAAACAAACATCTGCACATAATAACTAGTCTAAAATCCATAACCAAAGCAAACAAGATAAACCTTTGCAAACAAATATTTGAGAGATCCCTCTCTGAGAATAGGAGGACTAGATCCCGGAACTCTAAAGATTGGTTCTGATGTTCCCTTGTCTTTTGACTTTCCAAACTGTCAAAACACAGGACACCAACAGTATGCATCATGTGTTTTTCTCGCTCAACCTTGATTTTATTTGGTTTCCCTTTGTAAGGAAGCCACATATGAGAATAATCTGTGGCAATGTAACCACTAAGCTTTGCAGACCAATCCCTGCTCAATATTAATCCATAGAACTTAGGAATATCTGCAATTAGTACATATCAATTCTCTGGACTATCCTGGGATCAGAGGCTAATCTAATGGTGACTGAATTAATTTATCCCACAACTTGCACTTTAGTCTGATCTAATTGAACAATATGAACCATAGATTTGTGTGGTTCAATATTCAATTTTGCACAAACTAAAGTAGGCATTATATTAGATGATGCTCCTGAATCTATCAAACAATTATGCAAATTCTTGTTATAGATTTCATAAGTCAAAAGAAAAGGAGGTGTCTGAGAATTTGATCTTTCTCCAATAAGAACAGTATCAGTAGCATCTACTTTATCTGGTGGCTTACCTGATCCTTTAGCTTCTTTGGAAACGACACCGCTTGGTAGAGGAGTAATGGGTGTTGCATTTAATTATTTCAATAATAACTTATGTTGATGTTTAAGTTTGTTGAGTTCATGTAGAGAGATATTCGCTCTGGTTTTCTTCATGTCTTCAATAATTTTATAATCCATAGGATCTGATACCACCAGAGTTTTGGATGTTGTTGTAGGAGGATTAGAAGATGATGGTTGATTTTGAGTTGGCAAATAGGAATTTTTTTTTACAGGGGATTTGTCTTTACTAGTTGAAGTTGAAATTTTCTTCTTTGGAATTGTTTGGATAGGCTCTGCTGTAGATTTACTTCTTGTACTTACTGGCATGGCTTCTTGTTCCTTTTCACTGTCTAAATTAGGAAGAATGAAATCCCACATCCCATGTAATTCAGCTATTTCTTCTTCCTCATCTTCTTCCAATAATGGAGGTGTATGATCTTCCTCGTCTTCTTCTAGATCTGGCTCTGTGTTAGAGATTGAATTGGGTGGTTTTGATTCAGTAGTTTGATTTATTTTGAAATTTCTGAATGGCCTTTTGGTAGAAGTTTCTGCCACTTGCTATTTAATCTCAACCATCTCATTAGACATATTTTTGAGAACTTTCTGTAATCCTTCCATATCATAAGGATCCCTGGGTGTCTTCTTCTTGGAATCATCTTTAAAACTGACCTTTTTGGATTTTTTGTCTTCAATAGCATTCTTCTTATCCAAAGTGATAATCCTTCTTTCAACTGCAATTGCTTCTTTCATGTTTTCAGCCAAAGTAGGTTTAGCAGCTCTATCTACAAAAATTTCTATGTTTTAGGGAAAAGCTATTATATACCATTCACTTCTGACTTTCTCACTAGGTTTTGAGGTTGTGGGAATTTTATTCAAAAGTTTGTTGAATCGGGAATTAAAATATTTAATGGGTTCTTTGGGTTCTACTCTCAAATTGGAGAGATCATTGATTAAAGTCGCTATTGATCTGTCATCTCCAAATTTGGTTAAGAAACATTCCTGGAAAATGTCCCAGCTTGTAATAGATCCTGAAGGTAATGAAAAATACTAGGATCCTGCTGCCCCTTGCAAGGTATAGGGGAATAATCTGACTACAACATCCTCATGTTCAACTTCATTCAAATTTACAGCAAGCATAAAGTTATTGATGTGTTCTTTGGCTTGTATGTTAAGGTCAGGACTAAATTTTGGCAGCCATTTTTCAGGATGATCTGGTAAATCATGTAAAGGTGCGGGAATTGCAACGACTCCTGGACTAGCGCATGGTCTCTGTGGCATTGTTGTGATAACGGTTGAAGGACTAGAAGAGACAACTGGTGTTTGAGTGGAGGTTGTTGGAATAACTATGCTCTTCTGGGTTTGAGTCTGGGAAGCAGATGAGTGAGTTTGTGATGAAGAAATGATATCACTACCTAATTCTGAGGATGTTTTTATGGTTTTAACTCTACTAGGTAAAGGAAATTCCTTTGGAGAAATATCAAGTTTTTCACTTTGTGACCTAGTGAGAGGTCTGGAAGAAACAAATTGTGAAGTAACACTACCTTCGGATATTTCAGACTCTTCTAATGATAATGAGAACCCTTGGAGTTTATGAAATAAATATTGTATTTCAGGGGACTTAGGAGGTTGATTTTCTGACAGATCTAAAGTTTCGGTAGTGGGTGTATTGATGTTCTTCTCAATTTCTTCCCTAGTGATTTGAGATGTGGAGGAAATTGAGGAAGGTGATGAAGGTGAATTTCTCTTAGAATGGCCTATAGATTTGGATTTACTTGCCATTCATAGCTTAGGCCCTCCTTCTAGTGCCAAAAATGTTTAAGCCTCGAAAATCGCTGCTTCAAGAATTGGGGGAAAACCACTCGGTCGGGACCTTAGGATAGCTCCTTTTCCATTTGGTGTGGGGGCTCTGATTAGATTTTTAGGACTAGTTTCCTAATAGTGAATGGATTGGTAATGAATTTTTTGTGTAGGTGAATAATGGAACTAACTGACTGAAATAATCTGTCTAACTTAAACTATAACTTGCAAATAATTCTAAAACTAACCCAGGCATTAAGTATGAATACGACTTAAAGATAGTTTCAGTTAAACAAATAACCATGAAAATGTATTATTATTCAACAGAAAGATGCAGTATCATATAATGATAAATCTATTTAAGAAATTAAACAAATTTAGAATAACACATCGCATTCATAATTCTATATATCATTTGCATATACTATGATAAATGAATATTTCTATATCTTCAGAAATGATATGATAAAGAAATATTTGTGAAAACAAGCATATATAAATGATAGAAGTTTCAAAGAGAATACTTCATAACATAAAGAAAATAACAGTAAATCGATAGAAATACCAGATTCATTGAGATATTTTCTTGATGCAACTCAATATCCAAATCTTGTGCTTTAACTTAAAACAAACTCCAAGGTACAGAAATGAAATTATTAAAGATAATTCACCATAAATCACAGGATGTGATTCTTTATAAAAATAAAATAATCAATGGAGTACAGAAATGTATCATCCAAGTCAAAATTATTACAAATTCAGGACCCCTTTCTAAATACATGAAAGGGGTTTAAATAAGAAATTAACAAAACAAATTATCTATAACTTATCCTATAAACTATCATTGAAGATTCTGGAAAAGACTTGCGATATCAAAATAAAACAGATTTTGAGCATATCCTTAACTTCGGTTGGATGACTTAGCCTCGAATGCAATTGACCAGTGTATGTGACATCGGATAGCTCTAGAATGATGCAATTGATGGCGTTTGAAAGGAATTTGTTTGTAATTTGTTGACTGTGTGGCTTAATTAAATATTTCCACATGACATCCCATGTAATTTCCTGAATTTTGCTGATTTTCAGATTCTTGTTGATTAATTCCTACTTCCACCTGGTATCAGTTTCTTTCACCTTTGGTAATTTACCTGGAATACAATCTGAAATTAAATTAATAACATATAAGATATCATTAACTAATTGTGTCAGATTTTTCATCATAGCTCTGGCCCTTGATGTAGCTTGTTCTTCTTTAATCAACTGTTTTTCCCATTCAGCAAATAAGATTTCTTTATGCCTTTCTTCAATCCTGGGAAGATTTGCATTATTTCCTTCTTCTGAGTTTTTCCATGAAAGAAACTCTGATATGTTGTCATCTGCATTCTCAAATTCAAGTCTGAGGCTGACTGATTCATCAATAAAGGAATATTTTATTTCACATAAAGGCTCTGCTTGTGCAATATTTTGACAGAGATCATCTAACTGCTGAGAAAATAGCTTATTTGATTTCAAAGCTTTGGTTTTAAATTGGTCAATTTTAGGATAATCCTTAAATGTATCCAATTTTGCTTGAAATATTTTTCCTTGCTCTACTTTGGCATTTTTCTCATTTTGCAGCAAGTTTTGTAACTTGGACACCTCTTGGGACAACTGTTGTTGCTTATTCAAAGCTTGTTGATCAAGCTTTTTATTTTCCACACTCAGTTGCTCTTCTAGCTGTTTGGTTCTGAGTTTTCATTCTGATAACTGCTGCTCCAACTGCATTATATTTTGTTGATCATTAGTTGTCTTTTCTTCTAGCATTGCTATCTGTGAGTCCTTTTGTTTGATCATTTGATTGACTTCAGCAGCTTTACCTATAGTGGCTGCACTGTAAGCACCTGCATATTGTGATAATATAGTAAGATCCTCTAAAGGATCTACCTTAGTATTCTTCCAGACAATATTCATGAATTCAACCTGTGGGGATGAGAGTGATTCTTGATCTGTCCTCCTTCTTTTCCTTTGTTTCTTGACAATAGCCCTATTCTTAGGACTATAAAAGATATCCAAAGGAGGGATTTCTTCAAATTTTAACACAATTTCTTCTTATGGATGTTCAGGGATAATCTCCATATCTTGATTATTCAAACTATCAACTTGAGGATTATTTTGTCCTCCAATTTTCTGTTCAAATTGCGCATATTGTCTTATCAATTGGGGAGTAATAATAATTTCAGCAGAATTTACCACTCTTTCCGTGGTTTTTTCTCTTTCAAGTTGATCATTGGGTTTATCATCTGTATTTCTTTCTTTAGACTGCATATCATTTTTGTTAACTGTATTCTCCTTTTCTGTCTGAACATCAAGTTTTCTAGCTATATTTTCCTTCTCAGTATGCATATCAGCTTTACTGGTAGACACTTATTTATCTGTCTGGCTAGTTGTGTCTTCCCTTTTCTTTTGTTCAGTTTCTATATTTTCAGCTTCTTGCAAAGGAATCCTTAGCTAGTGAAGGGGAGCTTTCAACAATCTATGACTTCTGAACTGCAAAAATTTGTTCATATCTTCTACTTGAAACTTGGATTTTTCCAAGTAATAAACTTGGGAAAATTTCTCAATAGAGACAAATAAATCATCAAATTCATCGGGTTCATGCTCAAACCTAGCAATTTGAACCAAAGTTGTGAAATCGAAAGCTACTTTATTTGGATCATATTGTCTCCCTGGGAAAGTTGCGAGCTTAAGATGTCTTATTTTAATAACTTCCTTCTCAGCATGTTTGAAATCATTCAGAGTATAATTTCCACAATGAAAGGGGGAGGTAGGCCACATAAATTTCTTGGCATTCTTTAAACATCTTAACATCCCTTTTTCTGTCAACTGGTAAGAAATTTCTTGGGCTAACAGTTTGTTAGGGACATATAGAGGTAAGATATGGGGTTCCACAATGCTTCCAAAAACTCTGATGTAAGTAAATATTTCTTCTCCAAACCAATTTCCAATAAGGGATATATCATTCTTTTCTTTTTTAGAGAGCCGGTGAGGAAATTGGTTAAAAATGGTTTGATAGATAGGTAATAAAAAACCATGACAAATCCTATATACATGATTTTTAAAATGGACCTTCCAAAATAGTTTATGGTAAATGTGGATCGGAATAGGTTCCTGTGGAGTCCATCTCCAACCTAAAATAGCAAAATTCAGAATTGAAACACAGGGCATCTAAGATATAGGCACAGAAATGAAAAGGAGTTGTATTTCCAGTGTCTTTATCCTTTCTATATTCCAAAATTCTATTAGCTATCTTGTCAGAAAGGATAATTGACCAATCCATAATTTCAGAATTTATAGCAACATGAATAAGGGATACCATCTGAATTGAAAACCTCGCAGAATTGTCATTCCCAAAGAGTCTACACATCATTGTAGCAGCATAGAAATATGGGGGTGCAAGAGACTCCATGGAGTACATACCTGATGCTTCATTTTTATGTTTCTCCGTAGCTCGTCTCCAATATTTAATGGGGTCTGAGTAAACTCAATTTCTTGGGGCGAAATCTGCTATGAAAGCTTTGTTGTAGACCTTTTACGGATTTGGGAGATGGTACATCGCTTTGATATCTTCTGCTCTAAAATACCCAAAACTTGTTCCCGCAGCTGAGACAAAGGTTCTGTTTGTGATGGTGATATTGTCTATCACCCATCATACTACATCATAATAGGGGAACATATTCACCCGAGCTGCAATTCTGTGAAGAAAATGATTTGCAAGTGCTTTGAGAGGAGTCTCAGAATCAGAATCTGAGTCGTCTATATCTGGTACTGTCACTTTTACCTCTATTATAGTGGGTTTTTCTGCTTCAATCAAATTATACACTTCTTCCCAGGAAAGCTTCCTGAGACCCTGGCATGCCGTATCTATAACCAGCTTGATTTTAGCTGGTTTTTCTTTTGGTACTATGGGAGTAGGAATAATATTTGCGGCAGTAGCAGTTATTGCTTTCTTAAATTTCTTAGACATTTTTCCGTCTGGTATCGTTTCATTGGCTTGGCGAACGAAAGGGTTGGATGGTCTATGGCTCTGTAAATAAGAAAAAGCTTTTAGAACGGGAAGGAATGAAGTTAGAAGAACAACTGTGTTAAATTTTTTGTATTAATGATCCCAATTGATTAACTCTTCTTAAACTTAAATTCTCTCCATAAGAGTCACATTCACGCATTCATATAGGATCGATCAACATAAATCATTTTATTTTCTAATTAATAATGATCGTACAATCAGATATCGACAATTTGAAATGTTAACGTAAAACTTTCATTTTGGATTTTCAAATTGCAATTGATAAATAATATATGCGCGGTGAAAATAGCAATAAAAAAAATACTTAACTATCCATCACATCGGAGGTTTCGAAAGGGAATCAAATATCATCTCATATGATCCGCCGATTTGCGATTGCGATGATGGTATATCACATCGGACATTCCCAAAGGAATTAAGTTGTATATGATTTCCGCCAATTTGATATTGTGATGATGGTGGGGTCCATCACATCGGAGTTTTTCAGAATAAGTAGACGTGATGTTTTTCCTCTGAAATGTGATTGTGATGAATCGCATCGCATCGGCTTTTATGAAATAGACTGAATGAAATGTATCCTTTTAGAAATGCGATTTTCGATGCATCGGGATTTTATAAATCAAATAAATGTTATGTTGCTTCTTTGAAGTGCAATTTCGATGAATCACATCGCATCAGAGTTTATGAAATAAGTCGAATGAAGGATAACTTTTTGAATTCAATTGCGATTAGGTTACATCGCATTAGAGTTTTGCATAAGAAAAGTGAAACTTTTAAGACCATACCGATTTGCAATTACGATTTACTTTATCACATCGGGCTTTTTAACATGAATACTTCTATGCTTTGTGCCGATGCGATATAAGACTTGATAGTTCATCGGATCGGAAAAATTCAACGTCACATTTGTTCACTTGTATCCGATATATGCGATATGCGATATATGAGTTTTAAACAATGAATATTTTTATTGTTTTATATAAAATAATCGGATTTACTCAAAGTCTTTTATTTCTATCTAAAAGGAAAGGGGACCTATTTCTAAAGTAAAATTTATTCTAAAATTTTGAAATGGGGAGGGTTGTTGTACTGTACAACAAGATGATACCCTGATTAGGGTTCTGTAACTGCCTATCTTCATGGTTCCACCCTCTATCTGCTCCTCTTCCACTGCGCCTCTGCCCGTGCAATTGAATTTTTGAAGGGTTAAATGCAAGTCCGTTGGTGGAGCCACCAAGGGACGAGCCCATGGCTCGTTGGTGGCAAAGCCGACTAGTTCGGCAGAGGCCAGGGTTCGAATCCCTGGCCTCCCCAAAATGGTTGACTATTTTATTATTATCGACAAACTTAGATATATATATATATATATATATATATATATATATATATATATATATATATATATATATATATATTTGGTGACTGTTTGTAACACGATTACGGAATGTTCCATTGTTCTACCGGTTAATATATATAGTCATGGTTTATATACATATTCTTATGATTGGTGGGTGGTGTCCACTCCATGCGGCCCCGTCCAACCTTTTAAATTTATTTACATATTCTTTCCATAACCATAGTGCGGGGGTGGCAGGGGTGGCAGCCCGCCACCCTATTATATATATATATATATATATATATATATATATATATATATATCAAATTTACTTTGCCAAATTTAAGGGTTATTGGGAAAATTAAACATCCAAAAAATTCTCCCACACTCAGGATCTGGATTCCATGGACTGGGTCTTCGTCAATTTGGAGGATCCTTAAACTTGGCCCATGACCGAATTTGACCAGAACTTTGAACATCTCTAACTTCTTCATACAACCTCATATTGGAGTTGTCGTTTACACCATTGGAATAAGGGAAATGAGAACTTCGATTTGGATATAGTTCGATAGAAATCTAACCACTTTGATTTTCAAGATATTATAAGCCCTCTTTGACCTTATAGTGTGTTTGGAGCCACCTGGATCAACCATGGTCCAATTTCACATTGTGAAAAATAGTGTCTCAGTATGTAAATCAACCATGTTCAACCATGATCCAATGTCACATTTTGAAAAATATTATCTCAATATGAAACTAAATCATGGCCAAACATGGTCCAGCATCACATTGTGACAAAGATTATGTCAATATGAAAATCAACCATGGTTAATTTTGTTCAACCATGTTTATTTTAGCATTTATAATATTTATTTGAGGGTTTATATACCTTGGTTTTATATTATTAATCCATTGGGTTTAATATTATACCATTGGGTTTATCATCCCTTGGGGTTATAGTATTAATACCTTGGGTTTATCATTCCATTGGGTTTATAATATCAATCCCTTGAGTTTATGGTCGACTATGGTCCAATGTCACATTGTGAGAAAATTTGTCTCGATTTGAAAATCAATCATGGTCAACCATGGTAAATCATGGTCAATAATCATGGTCGCATTATGACAAATATTGTCTCATGGTCCAACATCACATTGTGACAACCATGGTCAACCATTGAAAACAAAGGTCCAACGCTGCATAATCATAAATATCGTGTCGATATGAAAATAAACCATCATAAACTATGGGAAGCCATGTTTATTTTAGGGTTTAAAACATTTATCCTAGGGTTTATATATGTTGATTTTATATTATTAATTCATTTAGTTTAATATTATCTCATTTGGTTTATAATCCCTTTGATTTATTATTCCCTTGGGTTTATAATATTGATCCTAGGGTTTATAAATATAAGATTTCATATTCCTAGGGTATAATATTATTCATAGGGTTCAAAATATCAATCCTCAAGCTCAATATAAATCCCTTGGGTTTATAATCATAGTCAACCATGGTCCAATGTCACATTTATGTACATTTGGTTTATAAAATTTATGTCACGATTTATATTATTTATCTTAGGATTTATATACCTTAGGTTTACAATATTAATCCCTGGGGTTTAACATTATTCTTTTGGGTTGTCCGTGGGGTCTTGGTTAAATGGTGATGAGGTGGGTTGTTATAGCACTCATCACAGGTTCAATTCCCTTCCTGATTGGGGTGATGTATCTGGACATGTTGGTGAAAATAGAGTTGAAAAAGAAAAAGAAAAAAGTGAAAAAGTGAAAAAATGAAAGGAACTACCAAACTTACAAAAAAGACATTATTCTGTTGGGTTTACAATCCCTTTCGGTATCAGTATTAATCCCTTGGGTTTTTAGTATTAATCCCTTGGTTTTATAATATCAATCCTTTGGGTTTATTAATCTAAGGGTTCATATTCCTAGGGTATAATATTTCTTATAGAGTTTATAATATTAATCCTATGGTTTAATATAAATCCCTTTGGTTTATAATCATTGTCAACCATGGTCCAACATCACGTTATGAAAAATATTTTCTCAATATGAAAATCAACCAATGTCACATTGTGAGAAGGATTATATCAATATAAAAATAAACCATGGTCAACCATGGTCAATAACCATGGCCACATTGTGATAAAGATTATCTCTTGGTCCAACGTCACATTGTGACAACCTTGGTCATCCATGGTCAACCATGGTCCAACGTTGCATTGTGACAAATATTGTCTCAATATGAAAATAAACCATGGTTAACAATGGAAAACAATTGTCCAATTTCATATTGTGCCAAAGGTTGTCTTAATATAAAAATCAATCTTGGTCAACTGTAATCCAATGTCGCATTCTAGAAAATATTATGTCAATATGAGAATAAACCGTGGTTAAACATGGTCACCCATGTTTATTTTAGGGTTTATATCGCTTGGGTTTATAATATTTATCCATTAGGTTTAATATTATTCCCTTGGGTTTATAATCCCATGGTTTTTTAGTATTAATCCATTGGGTTTATCATTCCTTTGCGTTTATTAATATAAGGGTTCATATTCCTAGGGTATAATATTGTTCTTATGGTTTATAATATTAATCCTTGGGTTTAATATAAATCTATTGGATTTATGATCATGGTAAACCATGGTCCAACATCATATTGTGACAAATATTTTGTCAATATGAAAATAAAAAAATATCGCATTGTGACAAGGATTACCTCAATATGAAAATCCACCATGGTCAACCATGTTCCACTGTCGCATTATGTCAAATATTGTCTCAATATGTAAATAAATCATGGTCAACCATGGTCAATAACCATGGTCAACCATGGTCACATTGTGAAAAATATTGTCTCTTGGTCCAACGTCATGTTGTGACAACCATGGTCATCCATGGTCAACCATGGTCCAACGTCGAATTGTGACAAATATTGTCTCAATATGAAAATCAGCCATGGTCAAGCATGGCCAACCATTGCCCAATGTCATATTGTGCCAAATATTTTCTCAATATGAAAGTCGATCATGATCAACCATAGTCCAAAGTTGTATTGTTACAAAAAAAAATTCAATATGAAAATCAATCATGGTTAATAATGTTTATTTTAGGGTTTATAATATTTATCTTAGGGTTTATATTGCATGGGTTTATAATATTTATCCCTTGGGCTTAATATTATCCCCTTGGGTTTATCCCTTCAGTTTATTATTCCCTTAGGTTTATATTATCAATCCCTTGGGTTTATCAATCTAAGGGTTCATATTCCTAGGGTATAAAATTATTCATAAGTTTTATAATATTAATCCTATGGTTTAATATAAATCACTTGGGTTTATAATCATGGTCAATCATGTGCAACCATGGTCAAATGTCACATTGTGACAATGACCATCTCTATATGAAAATCAATCATGGTCATATGTCACATTGTGACAAAGATTGTCTCAATATGAATATCAACCATGGTAAAACATGGCAGACCATGTTTATTTTCAGGTTTATAATATTTATCTTAGAGTTTATATACTTTGGGTTTATAATATAAATCCTTCGGGTTTAATATTATACCCTTGGGTTTTTAGTATTAATACCTTGTGTTTATTATAATATAAATCTTTGAATTTAAACAATTAATATTAATTAATATAAGTTAAAAAATACAATTTTTATATTAATAAATAAACAAAACAATATTTATATTAATAAAGCAATATTAATAAATAATAAAAATAATTAGTTAATTATTATTATTATTTATTAATTAATTATGAATCAATTAATTAATTAATGAATTATTAATAAAGTATATACTAATAAACAATATTAATAGCAATATTTAATTAATTAATAGTTAATTAATTATCATTATTATTTATTAATTAATAATATAATAAAACTTAAATAATAATATTGATTAATAATAATAATTATAATTATATGTCTTTTGCGTATATCAAATATATTTACTAATATAATTGTACTAATATTAGTAAAATTAATATTAAAATATAATATAAATAAAAAAATTATCAAATTAAAATTTATAAAAATAATTCACTATAAAATAAATTAGAAAATTATATTACAATTTATTAAAATATTAGATTTTTTTTCTAAGTTAAGCTACTTCTATTATATCATATAGAACAAAAAATTACAGGTCTCTTCCTGTGGATTTGACGAGTTCAATCCAAAGGGAAGTTTCAAGAGTTTTCCACCAAAAGTTGGACTGCCCCAGTCAAGGAATCCAGTCCTTAAAAACAAGAGAGCAACTGCTACCCAAAGCGGGAAACCAACAGATTTAGTTATCAAAATAGAACATGAGTCACATTGCAGACAATTCCTAAACATGAGCATGCTAATGGGAGTTGAAAAACTGAACCTAAGGAGAACCTGCATTCTCGTTGTTGGAGGTGGGAAATTATTCCTCAATTTTGCACACGTAGCCCCCATCCTCCATATCCTTGCTCAGCACGTGGCAAGAGGGTTGAGGATGTGGCGATGCTGGGATGTTGAGATTGGTCGTGGAGGCAGCAAGCAGCCTAGATTGATCCTTGTTGCCTTCATCTCCTAATCTGAGCTAATACCATCACTATTGCCGGAGCTATCACTGGAATATTTGCTACCAATGGAGGTGCTTTTCATAAGGAGGGCCTTCATATTACGGGGGATGAAGGAAGGCTCAGGAGGAATGGTGGATTTACACGGCCTTTTCTTGTTGCAGGAGATGGAGGGAGGCGAAGCAGGGGCAGGGAGATGTAGGGAGAGTTGGGTGTTCAAATTAACAGGGGGGTGCTATCAAGCTCGTTCTAGCTGATGGAAAGGTTCAGGTCGCGGCCCTGGAAGAGCAGTAGTGGAGGATGGGAAGGCTGGTCGCACCCCCCAGCTCTTTTGCACCTCATTCTGTGTCGCCGAGGCATAATTGTCTAGGAGCCGAGCCGCCGGACCAAGTGGGGGCCGAAGCAGGCTCTCAAGATGAGCAACTTCTGGAACGAAGGCTGGGCTTAGACGAGAGAGGACCTTGCACTAGAGGCAGAGGAAGAAATATAGATAGATGCACTTAGAATAGACGGGAGGGCCAAAGTACGAGAGGGCCGAGGTGACGGGCTTAATGACCATGGCAAGCGACGTAAATGCAATGCAAGGCTGGTATGTCGAGGAAAGGGTGGTGGAGGTTGAGTTAGTGGCTCCCTCATGCCAATATTTAAGACGATCCTTTTTCCTAGAAGTGATCACATGGAGCAGCCAAATGTCTCTCCACATCGCTGCCTAGTGGCTCACTCTTTCACTAGCAAGCACCTGCATTCGAGATATTAAAACATTATATTACATATTACCTCGATAAAGAGTTTTCTAGACTTGAAATGTCAACTTGAAAATCAAATTGTGAGACATATTTCGAGTTTCTCTTGTTTATTCTACCCACACAAACTTGCAGACAAAAGCATCATATTACTATTAAATAAGACTTAAAAAATAATTAAATATAACAAATATTACGTGCCTTTATTACAAGAGATCCACAAGATAGACGAAATAGCTAATGTTAAGATTTTCGTTTTTTTTTCAAGAATGGAATCGTTAGATTTCAATTTATTAAGAGGTCATTCACTTTCAAAAGCAACCGAACAAAATATACTCTTTTATATAAAAGAAATAATATAGAAAAAACATACATTTTTTATAAAATAAATATTATAAAATATTATCTTTATTTATTTTTTAAAAGTGAATAAAAATATATTTTTTATAAGAAAATGATGATAATGATTATGTTTAATGATAAAATTTATGTAGTTTACTGGACCTTAAAAAGATAAGAGATTAGTCAAAATTATATAACTTTTTATTTTTGTCATCAAGAAAGAGTGATTGAAGTGTTTTGAGATTGCTACACTTTTTCTAAGTTAAAAGGTCGTGAAGATTGGTAGTGCGACAAATATTTTGAAAATTAGATTGAATGTGAGTATAATATTGACAATCTGAGAGAAAGTGCTTCTCATCTTCGCCTTCTTAAACTCTTTCATCCCATGGCATTTTGGGAATTGACCAACCCAATTTTGCCATGAAGTTAATGACAATTAGTTCATATTTTGACAATGTTCATTTTCTTCTTAACACTAGTCAAGGAAGAAAGGTCATTTTGGCTTTCAAAATTGGGGTTGATCATCCCCTTATAATAACATAGTTACATCTTCGTTAGAGTTAGAAACAATTTTAGGAAACCTATTGGAATCCATGTTGCATAACTTCTCATTATACATAGTATACCTAGTCATAGCGATGCTTTTAAGAGGGGAAATTATTTCTTCAATTAGGAAAATAGGGTAGGAAATATTTCCTTGAATCTTGATGTTGTAAGTTATACACTAATTTTGGATATATTCAATCTCCCTCCATGAATCTCTCGATATACTACAACGCCAAACCTCACATCCATATAAAAGAATAAGAGTGATGAACGACTCAAATTGCAGATTTTTTTTTACCCCAAATCCAAAGATATGTTGACTTACAATTGTTTTAAATCCCATAGTAAGATTTCCAACCTCCACTTATCATTTTCTCAATGTTGTGATTCCAATTGAGCTTATGATGGGTGTCAATTCCTAGAGATTTGTATGAAGGATATTCTTTAAGGAAGTTGCTCTCATATATCAACATATCATATGTGAAACTTTTGGATTTACTTATCACGTAGTTATATCCATTTTGGAGCAAAATTTTGGGAGGATCCTTAGTTTCTTTCCAAGATCATAATAATTTCTTTCCAAAAGAACAATATCATCAACATAAAAGAGAAGAGTTAGCGTCGAGCCAACACAACTTGCATCTTTAAACACACTTTTAGCATATCAATGCATATGCCAAAAAGCGTAGGAGATAAGGGACACCCTTGCTTTACTCTAATATCACATTTAATTTATTCCAACCAATCCTTAGTGGTCCTAAGCTTAGGGATAACACCCAACAAACCTCAAAATATTATCATGTTTTAAAATTTATTTTGATTAGTAAAATTTGAACTTTTTTCAAAATATCATTATTTAAAATTTAAATTCAACAATTATAGCTATAGTCATTTGTATTTTATGTAAAAATAATTTTAAAATTATATATTCAATTAAATTTTCCATGGGGTCTTGGATAGACAGTGGTTGGGTGCTCTGTTAAGCCACTCCTTGATGTGAAGTCACTTGTTCAATTCCATGTTTTGATCGAGGTGATATATTGGAAATGTTGAAGATGTATTCCTGCCAAACTAAAAAAAAAAAAAAAATCAATTAAATCGTAATATTTTATATTAATCTAGTTCTTCAATATTTTTAATTTTTTAGATATATTTTTTAATTGGTTTTGTTTTAAATTTAGTAAAGATTTCTTGGAATCATAAATTTGAGATTATTTGAACATATATATGATGATGGTGATGATGTTTAATGTCCATTAAGACCAATATGGTCTATTCGAGCCTTAAGAATGTAAAAAATTAGTTGAAATTCTTTAATATTTTATTTCTATAATCGAAAAGAAGGCAGAGAAGCTTTCCTAGACCACTACATTTTTGTTGACTTAACAAGTTAGGAAGGTTGGTAGTGTGACAAATATTTTTAAAATTTGAATGAATGTGAGAAAGGGTAGTCTAAGAGAAAATGCTTTTTATCTTCAACCCTCTTAGTATCGCAAAGGTAGCAGACTCTTTCATTGAACAACACCCAGTTTCACTTTGAAGCTCATGAGAATTAGATCTTATCTTGACAATGTTCATCCTCTTCTTAGCATTGGTCAAGACAAAAAGAGAATTTTGATTATCCAGATTGGGGTTGATCACCTCCTTATAGTGTCTTAGCATCATTTTTCCCTCTAACTTCTCATCTTCCCATAACCTTTCTTTAAATTTGGAAGTAATAATGTTTTTAATATTATCCTCATTCTAAATAACTTGAAATCACAAACTTATAAAAATTTCTGTTTTGAAACCAAAAAGTTTAATGATTAAACTATCCCTTTATAATAATAATAATAATATATTAAAACAATAATTTATTTATTTAATACCTATTCTACCTAATAAAGTTAAGTTGTCGATTTTATATTGTATTATTTTATGTATTTTTTCCTATATAAAATTAGAAATGACATCTTCAATTACCATAAGTAGCACAACCACATTAGTAAATATTACAATTTATGTTAATGTATTTATTATTTAGAATTAAATTTATTGACAAAATTCTGAAACATATCTTTAAAAAATAAAATAATAATTAATAGATAATATAGCAAAATAAAAACCACATGGAAAATATAAAATAATGTCTCCTTATTTTATGTAATCAAAGTAATATTTAATGGATAATGTATCAAAATCAAAACCACCTCGACAATATAAAGTAAAGTCTCCACGAGAATTAAGAATTAAACATAATTATTTATTTTATATTATTTATAATATTAAATGAAGTTATTTATTTTATATTATAAAGTTTATTTTATTTTTAAAATTATGTAATTATATTTATCTATTTATTTCTTATTTTTAATTATTTTTATATTTATATTTTATTAATAATAATAACTTCTAATATCACAATTTAATTAAAAAAAATATTAACATTTATTTTTTTATCATCTTCATAATTTATATAATACTTCTTTACTTTAAATTACTTCAATATATATATATATATATATGATTGTTCAAATAGAGCAATGACAACGAATTGTAATGCACTGCAATAACCCTATTTAGTTTATTAAGGAGTTGATACCATTAACCCTGTGTTTTCCGTTGGGATATCAGTTCATATGTCTCGGCCGTCGAAACACCTTAATAAGGAGTTAAATCAAAACGGCGACAAAAGATAATGGAAGCAGCCACTATAGGTGGAAAATGAAATAAGTATTTAATTTAATTTGTTATTTTTCTTTTGAAATTGAAAATTGTGAATTTTCATTTGTGAAACTTTTAATCTAATCCGTTGTGAATTAGAGTTAGAGGAAATTTTTTATTTATGAAAACTCAAAATTTCTCACGCCTAATTTCAATATAGGCTTAGCTATCCATGTAAATACAATTTTTTTTTCTAGAAAACTAGTATTCAATTTACAATTTTTGGGCGGGTCAAAAACTCAAATTTAGTTTTTGATATTCCATTTCGAAACCACATTCATATATATATATATATATATATATATATATATATATATATATATATATATATATATATATATATATTTCATCAACGATTATATGGAAACTATAAAATTAGTTAATTCACCCATAGGTGTATATATTTCAACCTTGACTGGATGTCGATTGCATGAATTTCATTTTTGTTTAGACATAGCCAGGATGGAATGTACTCTTAATCCACTAGCTACGATGAGTGGAAGTGCAATGAGGTGTGGTAACATGGCGGTGGAGGTCAATCGGTTCTTTTGGCCAATGGTAACGTGGCTTTAGCATGGGCATCTGAAACGTCTTTCCCAATGGGATTTTGGAATGTTGGCGGTGATTTGGGTGTTTTTTTGGTTTGTTGAGTTATCATTATAGACATTTGGTGATATAATTGCAAAAAAAAAGGAAATTTTAATCTAAATTAAGAGACATAATGCTATTCTGCAAAAATTAATTCACAATTTAGAACAACATTCACAAACATGCACCATCAAATACACAGGTCCGAAAATATTTTTAGGGGAAAGAAGTTGCTAAAAACCCTTTAAGTCTTATTGCATTAATTAGGTGAATTGAGAAACAATTACAATTACGATCTCTCACTCTAAAGACAAACTGCAAGAGTAAACTTGTTCTCACTTTGCATGCACTCGCGCTTCTTGCACATGCGCTTCCTGCGCTTGAGCTACTTGCACTCATGCTTCCCGCACTCACGTTTCCTGCACTCGCTTTTATTTCCTTGTGAAATTTCTAAGGAAATAGGATCCTATTCTTTAGGAATTTCCTCCAAATTTATTGTGTAATTCCCAGCGATTGATCACTTGATCAATAATCTAAGCTAGACACTCAATCTTGTATATAACTAATTGTACACTGCCTTGGAGTATCCACAACAACCAAGGAATCTGAACCCTTTGCATGCACTAGCTATTTTGAGCTCATTTATTAGTTAACTGGATGATCACTGAGTTAGACTGTTTTTCCACTGCACAACTGACCTTCCACTAGTTCTATCAATAGTTAGAACTAGTTTAACTGAATACAAATCGAAATAAATGACTTTGATTGCTACAAAGTAGCAATAACACATGCTTAACTAAACTCCAAGACCTATAACTCAAATTTACTGAGCTAACTGAGTGACAAGAGACATGTCACTCAGTTAAATACCTCCACGTTGTCTGCTATTGTGGAATCTGAATTTTCTCAATTTAACTAAGACAAAGAAAAATGGAGCCTTTCTTGCTACATTTTTCATCGCTTCCTCTTAGAAATAAATGGATTATGAACCACCCCTATCCAACATCTATGAAATGTACTGTATAAACACCTCTCACTGTTGGTAATTCTACTGCAACATATGCAACTGAGAAACATCCAAAAAAAACATTGAATCAACTGTGTCTGCAACTATCTACTGGGAAAAATGTGTTGTTATTGACACTGCTACTCAACCTCCTTCTCTGTTTTCAACACTTCTCTGCACTACTTAGTATCTAACATTGATCCTCCTGCTACTAAATATTTTTGGCCCTGTATCAAGTAATGATCCATGAGGATAATGCCTCAATGAACCCTTCCCAATCCATGCAACTATGGGGCTAAGGATCTAGATCGCCCCACCTCACTCCTAGAGGTATAGTTGCAATTTCTCCCTCTGCCCACTTGGCTTGAACTCTCCTTCTAGTGGATCTCTTTGGTTAGTCCTCATCATCATCATCTTGTTGGTCAACCCAACTGCTAATTGCCTGAGGCTCCATTTTGAGAGGTGTATCCTTCTCCCTCTCAACCGCCACATCTCTAATCTCTGGCTTTCTCATCAAGGTTGCAAATTCTCCCACCTCAAGTATATATAGGTTCTAGAATCAAACACTTATCTGCTTCACTTTCCTGGTAGATTTTTTTCTAGGAAAGGATTTCCCTTTACTAAAGATTACATCATAGCCACGGTCTTCCAAAACTTCTATAGAGATGACGTTCTTCTTAAGGCCTGGTAAAAACATGAAATCTTTGAGGCAAAGAGGGGATCTTGAATCCATCTTAAAGATTACTATACCAATCTTGGTAGCACTATACCTTCCGTCATCCCCAAGCTCAATATGCATCTGGAGATATTTCTCCTCCAGACCACTGAAAAATTCTTTACACCTTGTTATGTGGAACGAGGAACCAAAGTTCAAGTATCACACACTGCCCATCATCGTGATGGATATGCATGTGATAAGGGTAAAGTATAGCTCAAACTGTGTAGCTAATGCTTCACCTGCTGCTCCTTCTTAGTTATTCTTGATAGACTTTTTGTGGCCACTTTGTAGCATAGTGCTAGAATTCATGACAATTGAAGCATTTTATTTTGGACAAGTCTTTCTTCTTGTCCCCTTGGTTGGATTCAACCTCACCTTCGAACTTCTTACCGTTTCCCTTCAATCCTTTTCCAAATAGAGCTAAGTCCTCTTCCTCTTATTTGAATGAGAATCTATCTCTGGTATTCCACCTGGTCTCTTCTTGTACCAATTCATACCATAAGAATTCTCAATTCAGTAATTTTTCCATCCCGTTCAATGAGTCCTGGTAGCTATGCCAACTTTTGGGAAGGCCTTGAAGAGCTAGGCTCATCACATCATCCTCTGCAACATTCACACCAACACCTCCAAGCTTGTCCCAAACTTGTGTAAATGTGGTGAGATACTGCAAAATAATATAATTCTTTGAATCTTGATGTTTCGAAGTTTGTCTGTGAGGACCAGTTTTCTATGATCACTATTGTTCTCAAATAGCTTTGTCAGTTCATTCCACATTGTCAAAGGAGTTTCTTTCCCATGGAGATTTATGACAATGTGGTCTCACACTCCTTGCAATATTATTCTCCTCTCTTTGGATACATCTTTCTTCCATTGGGTTAGGTTATGTGCATCAGCTAATCTTGGTTTATAATGTATGTCTTGACATATTCCACCAATATGTTGCCATCAAGCACTCTCTCCATGTGATATTCTATGAAATGAAATTTGAGTTGCCTTCCAAGGCATACTCTAATCTCAGAATGTTTAATTTCATTCTCCCAACTCTAAAGAGATACTACTACACTAAAGCTGCAAATTCGAACCTCCTAAGGAACAACTTTGAAATTCTTGTTCTAATGTTAATCCTGATCTGACACCGTGTAGAAAATTGGTGATAGAATTTCAAATACTCAACAAATTTTAATCTAAATGAAGAGGCACAATTCTACTCTACTGCTTTGCGAAAATTAATTCACAATTTAGAAAAACATTCTCAAACATGCATCACCAAATACACAGGTATGTAGATGTTTCTAGGGGAAGGAAATTGTTAAAAATCCCTTAACCCCATTTGCATTAATCAAGTGAATTGAGATAAAATTATAATTATGATCTCTTACTCTAAGGACAAACTACAAGAGTAATCGTGTTCTCACTATGTTTGCATTCATGCTGCTCGTACTCGCGCTGTCTGCACTTGTGATGCTTGAACATGTGCTTCCCACACTTGTGGTTCATGCACTATCTCCAATTTCCTTTCACAATTAATGAGGAAATAGGCTCCTATTATTTAGGAATTTCCTCCAAATTGATTGTGTAAATCCCAAGGATTGATCAACTGACCAATACTCTAAACTATAAGCTGAATATTTTATATAATTAATTGTACATTGCCTTGGAATATCCACCACAACCGAGGAATTCAAATTCTTAGCATGCAATAAGCTATTTTCAACTAATTTATCAGTTAACTAGAATATCACTAAGTTCTAGACTATTATCCCAATGCACAACTTACCTTCCACTACTTCTTTCAACAGTTAGAACTAGTTTAACTAAATACAATAGGAAATAATTGACTTTGATTGTTACAAATTAGTAATCACACATGCTTAACTGAACTCCATTCCCTCTAACTTGAATTTATTGAGATAAGTTGGTGATAAGAGCCATGGCACCTAGTTAACTGCCTCCAAGTTGTCTGCTAATGTGGAAATTCGAATTTTCTCAATTTGACCAAGGCAAAGTCAAATTGAGCCTTTCTTGCTACATTTTGCAACAAGATTTGGGTAATGTTCTACAAATGCATTATTTATGGTGGGCGAGATTCGCAGGATTGACCTCAATGATGAATTCATGAAGGGACAACCAATGGAATAAATAGAAATATTTCTGCCTTTAGTCGTTGATAATACCGTAAAATCAATGCAGGTGAATCTCAGTAATTTTAATATGTTTCACTGAAGATAACCTAAATTCATTAAATTAAAGTGAAATTGTATGTCTTCATTTATATTTTTTATTGCATACACTGATTACGGTAGGCAGAACAATGAATATTTTAGCTTGAAACAACTCATCGATGCACTGTTTTGCTTTATATTTAAGAAAATATGCTACTGGACCTAGAAAATAAGTAGTGGACCTGGTGGGATGCATGCAGAGTTTTATGTTGACAGGGCGAAGTCGAACAAGGTAAATATCAATTCCCATAGCTCTAAGATTCAATGTCCTTTAAATGCATTTTTATCTCATCAGTAAATTAATGGGAAGGACAGTTAATATCATACATTTTGTTGGATAAGGGAATTTTATTGATCCCCTTTCATGTCTTCCCTTAACAAAGAGTTGGTTTTCCTAATCTTGCAATTCCTGGATGAGAAAAATTCAAGGATACCGTTCACAAGTAAGTGGATAATTTTTTTGTTTGGTTTTCTTTTTTACTACTACATGTGTTGTTTTGGAACCTAGAATGGGTATTTCATACCCCTCTTCGTGACTGGATTCTGTTTGGAAGAAGCTTGAAAAAGAGTCAAAATTTTTATTTAATATGAAGTAATTTGACGATGAAATACCAGGAGGAATTTGAGAGGCATCTTTCCGAATTTGCAAAAGTGGACAATAACCAATAATCCATGAAATTATTTTATGAGATTCAGAAGAAAAAGTATTTGGAGGTGTTGGAAAAGTATGTGGTGAAGTTACACCTCTTCTCTCTATTTTAAATGTTTTATTGTGGAGCGTGAATCATGTTTCAACGAAAAAAATAAATTATTTAGTAAAAAATCTATCTCCTGCTTGTTACACAAGTACAAGCCTATTACAATTTATCGAAATGCATTAGAATTTCTTACTAAAATGGTAACCGATGGTCAATAATATTTCATTTACCGAACATAGGTAAGAATCATGTTATGCGTTATCTGTATTATTTTTTTCGTCACAACCAGATGCAACCTTGAGATCTCAAGGTTTCTTCACCTGATATTTCCCATGCAGATGTTGGCATGCTTGGCCAATGGTCTCCACCATTATAGCTCGGCCTTCACCATCATATTGAAGGTGATCGAGATCAAACATGAGTAATTGGTCTTGTTCATGCATATGATAATTCAATGTGAAAATTCCAAATCTGAAATCCTATTACAATAGCTGGTATTATTTCTCCTAATTTTTAATTAATTAAAAAATTATCTACTATGACAAATATCGAAACAAACAAACCACAACCTTCACAAATACAATTTTGTGGAAAAATAAAATTCCAGAAGCTAATAAATGCTAGTACACGCACATAAAATTAACACATTTTTTTTTGGACAAAAGTCCCTAGAAAAACCAAATGCACGAAAACCGGTGCAACAAATGAGGGTTTTATTATTATGCAGCAATAATAAATTATGAGTACAACTAGATGTCAAGATCTGACAATCCTATAGAGAAAAGTACTTCTAAAAATATATTTAGGAATTTCCTCACCCCACAGGTAAACCCCAAAATGAAATGCCTTCAGAAACTTGACCCTCTAACCCTTTGCGCTGCACTACGCAGACTTATTGACGTAAAGCCTATGATTGGTCTCTGATGAATTCATTCTACCTTCTGTTGTCTATGAAAATTCTTCTCTGACACTCTAGGAATCCTTCCTGGCCTCTGGAACTGAAGATGTATTTCCCTCTCAGCAATTAAAATTTTCTTCTAAAAGTTGCTTCATAATCCTTGCATCAGCTTCTCTGTGGTTCTTTTGCCTCTCTACAAATTCACTTGCTTGATTTTGAATACTTCCTCCATCCTTATTGTCTCTTCCCCTCTCTCACTTCTTCGATCTCTAGCTATCTCCGGCAACTGATTCCCGCTACTATGGAAATCGTTCTTCCAAGAAATCGAACTGCACAAGTGTATTCTCCATCACCACATCGACCTCCTCTTATAATCCAATGTTGGAGCACCAACGACCAATATTAAATCTTAATCAATGGTTAGGATCATATTTATATCTATCCATGTCAGTTTCTAGACTATTCTCGCCTTATCTCAATTAATACTGGTTAATTAACCATATTACATAAGTTTAGACCTAGGAAATATTAAAAAAATGGTTAGTAACATAATTGAGACACTTCTAGTTGGAATTTCCAGAAACTATTTTGAGTTTTGGATATCTCATGTATTCTAGCCTCTCCACCAAATTTCATGGCTAGAACACATATGACGCTACAAAAACTAACACTCCCTCTTAGCAAGGAATGTGTTCTAATGTTTCACACCTTGCCACAACACCCTATCTTTGCAGCATCTATTGGCACATTGTTGTGTATGGCTGCTGCTTCCCACTAACTACTACACAAATCTGATATATGTTACATTTGTGTTGCTACTGACCATGCTATTCTGCTTCCAACACTACATCTGCACTGCAAATTTGTTGTTGCTACTATGAAACATTTGTAAGTGAAAAACATCCAAAATATTGAATAATTTGTGATAAATATGATTCATCTGTCACCCAAGTCTTGACTGCTACTAGCCTCTGCCTGTCACTGAAGAATCTGCATTGCTCCTGAATTTGCATTGTGCTACTCTGAAATGTTCCCAACTTTGCACTATGCTCCCTAGTATCTGACTGCTACTAGTCTCTGCAACTATCACTTTGACATTTGACTATATCTATTACCATTGATCCATCCTTCTACTAAATACTATGGGTCCCCATACCAAGGTATTGATCCAAGAGGTGGAATCCTCAAGTATCCTGCCCATTTGTAGCTCTCTTGGGCTACGACTCCAAGCCACCTCACCTTAGTCCTAGAGGTATATCAATGAACATAGAGAAACCTTCCTCCAACTTGGAGGAAAGCCTATTGATCTCTATTGAAGCTGAGTGTTGGTCCTACTTCTCCTCCTTGTACTTCTTCCTGACATGACACTAGACACTGTAGTGCCCCACACTTAAAGCACTTGACCTTTGAGAGGTCCTTATTCTTCTTCCTCTACATCCCCTGTCCTTGACTAGGACCATTAGATGTGAGGGTCACATTCTCCTCCTCCTACACTATTTTTGATTCATTGTTACTACTACCACTGATTGGGCTCTTTAGAAGATATCATCTAAACTCCTCCTGTTGCAAATCAGCCCACACCCTGTCTCATCCTGGTAGTGTGTCTCTGGCCAATGTAATTTTTATGAAGAATTTCCAATCCTTAGAGACAAAGTTGAGAGCTAACTAGACTAGCTCTGAAGGTTTATGCGTTGCTCCAACAACTGATAGCTAGTATCAGACCTCCTGAATGCTGGTAAGGTAGGGGTATATGCCATCCCCTTTATGCATCTGGATGAGTCTCAACTTCTCCTCAAGATACATCTTCTAATGCTCGGAAGTACCCTGATATAACGTGGCGAGAGCATCCCACATTTTCTTAGCAGTATCTTTGCCAGCTATATGCGAGACTATATCAACCCTGACTCCATCTAAGATCAACCACTTTTCCCATTCCATCTCCTTTCTGTAATCTTTTAGCTGATCTACATCTTGAGGAATCACCACTACATTATCAATGTATGCTTTAGGCCAAATTCGTCCAGAAGGACAGAAATTATTGCCTTCCACATGACGTAGTTGGAAGCTCCATCCAACCTAGCTTGATCACGAAGCCCTGCAGTGGACATCTAAATGAATTGTCGAAAACTACATATTTCCTTATGCTCGGTTTTTTCTATGCTACTCGCACTCCCTTATGGAGTGAGAATATATTCTCACAACTACTGCTAATCTATAAGTAAATATCGAACTTCTTGAGACTAGAAGTTCCCTGAGAGAAATTTTCCCTTTGTGTGTGCTCTTCTCTCTTCCACTTGATGTTGGATTTTCTGTAGCAACTGTTGCAAAACTCTCTACTTCCATATAAATATATTCCCAACTAAAACTATGAGCTGATCCCTCTACCTCTAGAATAACCTGAACGGGAGAGATCAAATTTTTGTGCCCCTCACTCAGAAAAATCAAACCTTCACAAGTAATGTGCCCCCCTTGACAGAATGACTAAGCTGCCCTTGTTGAGTAGCGAAATTCCTTTCGTTGTTTCTGAGCTCCCTAGCTTATCAATTGTGCTCTAATACCATGTGAAAAATCCTACACTGGAATCCTATTGCAACAACTGGTATTATTTCTCCTAATTTTTAATTAAATTTAATAATTTATTTGCTATGTAAAATACCAAAATAAAAAACTGCAACCTTCACAAGTAAAATTTCGCAGAAAAATAAAAAGCTCGAAGCTAAGAAATTCTAGTGCACACACATAAAATTAACACAATTATTTTTGGAAAAAAGTCCTCTGAAAAACCTAATGCATGAAAATTGGTAAAACAACTTAGCATTTTATTATTATGCAATAGTTATAAATTCTAAGTACAAGTGGATGCTGAAATCTGGAAATCCTATAGATAAAAATAATGCCAAAAATCTACTGAGGAATTTCCTCACCCCACTAGCAAAGCTCGACACAACCTGCCTTTAGAAACTCATCCCTCTATCCCTCTACGTCATCCTTTGCGCTACACAACGTAGCCTACTTGACGTCAAGCCTATCATTGGTCTCTAATGAAGTCATTTTTCCTTTTGTTGGCTCGGAAAATTCTTCTCCAACACTCTAAGACTCCTTCACAGCCTCTGAAACTGAAGACGTCTTTCCCTCTTAGCAATTCAAACTTGCCTCTAGAAGTTGTTGCACAGTCCATACGTCATTTTCTCTTTGGCTATTATGCCTCTCTACAAGTGCATTCGTTGGATCTGGAATACTTCATCCAGCCTCAGTGCCTCTACCCCTTCTCACGGCTTCGATCTCTGGCTCTCTTGAGAAACTGTTTGCTGCTTCTTTGGAAATCGATTTGCTAAGAAATTGAACTACACTAGTGTCTTCTTTATCACCACATCGACCTCCTCTTATATTCCATTGTTGGGGTGCCAACGTCCAAGATCAAAACTTAATCACTAACTAGGATCATCTCTAAATCGATCCGTGTGAGTTTCTAGACTATTCTTGATTTATCTAAATTAATACTGATTAATTAACCATATTCCCTATCTTTAGAAGACACTTCTAGCCAGAATTTCTAGAAATGATTTATAAGTTTTGGATATCTCATGTATTCTAGCCTCTCCACCAAATTTCTTGGCGAGAACAAATTTGATGCTACAAAAACTATAATTCAACAAATTCAATAACACATGGTGCTGATCGAGGGGTGTTATGTAATTTTCAGGGACAACATGAATTCCATCATAACCTTTTACTCCCTTAAAGGAAAAGTAGATTAAAAAAAGTGGAATTCATGTATTTTCCAGAAAATGTTGGTTTATGAGCCATAGAAATGAATATTAACTAAAAATACATTGTAACATCCCTACTTTAATGATATGGATAAATCTTAATTTTGAGATTTGTTTTAAATATTTAAGCAATTAAGGATAATATCGATTACCTTTTGCATGTGTTGATGGTTTTGTGTGCAATGTTGGTATTGATTGTTATTATTATCACTTGGATAAGCTCTTGTCAATTGTTGTAGGCTCTTGTCTGAAAGAGAAAGGTGTGCAACAACCTGTCTCAACTTGATAGTCCTCATAGGGTTCTGGACACAGGTTTTAGTTGTAGTATTGAACATTCTTAGAACTCATCTGTTAAATATAGTAAGTGGTCCTAGTTCTTCCAAACTTGTACCCAAGAAAAGGAGGATTACCTAGTGATTTCTTGCACGTTGAAACACAAAACCTTCTACCTTATCATAAGCATGGACACTTTAATAGAATATGTTGAGTTCTATGAATAAAATGGTTTAATATATCAAAAAATTTATGTTGTGGATCAATGATAACAACACCATTTATATCTTGATTTGTTAGCTGCAAAGGGACACTCAGTAAATCATAATTTGTGATGTGGACATTGGAAGCTGCTACATTGGCATTTCTATGCATTGATGGTGCTTGAGAAGAATAAAAGTTTACACACATGTTTCGATAGATGTCTATAGCAGGTTTGAAAACATGTCTATGCAGGCAAATTTTTGTCACTATGGTTTGCCGGTTTTCTCGGGTCCCTTTTGAGTGTAAGAAAATTTCATTCTTTGCTTAATTTATTCACAAAAGTCATGAGCAATTGATTGGATGCCTAGTCATTATATGGCTTCTTGGTGTAATTTAATTGGGGACCAACATTTTTTATGTTCCTCTATATTTGTTTCAACCTACAACAATCATTCACAAAGAAAAGTTGTGACAATGTAAAAATTTATTTCAATGCTCCGTAGGTCCTGCCTAATGGATTTCATTTTTTCATGAGAAATGTAAAAAAATATTTTAGTTCTCAGTAAATCCTGCTAATGGATTTCATTTTTTCATGAGGAATTTGTTGAAAATTTGTTTCTTAAATTTATTATAAAATTATCTATAAAACCAAATAAATGCCAAAGAAATGGAACTAAAAATCCTAATAGTAAAAAAAAAATAGAAAAAACTAGAAGGAAATTTTAACAATATTAACATAGATGAAATAAAAACACTTGTAATTGAACCAATATGGGTGTCTTCAATTCAAAACTAAGCGTTTATAGCTTGAAAATGAATAAATGTAACTAAAAATTCCAATGATACAAAAAAAAGTTGTAGTCTAACTAGACTACTTTTTCGCCCTGAAAATCATGGAAACTTCGATAAGATTCTAGGAAAATCTGGCAGGGATTTTTGTAAATCCATATTATAACTATCAAACTTTAATATTTTGGGTGTCCTAGAGGTTTTTGATGGTGCTAAATCTATTTCAACCATCAAAATCATGATTCAAACACTGTTACTGTAATATTTCTCAATTTTTTTTGGCCCAAATTCCAGCCAATTTTAACTATACGGGCAATTGCTTCGTCTCGTTAGACAACTCCCAAAAAAAATTGAAGAAACTGGAAATAAATTTTTGACAATTAAATATCGTGTTGACGTGGATAAAATAAAAACACATTCAAAATTGAACATTTATATCATGTTCATCTTGATCATTAGATTTCATGTGCATTTTCCCAAACTATTAAATTACATTGAAATTGATATTAGGAAATTTTTTCGATTTTTAATTGAAATGTATATTTTGTTCGCTAAAATGTATATTGAGAATCGACATTGATTTTTATTTTATTTTTTTAATCAAAAATAAATAAATATTGATTCTCAAAAGAATATGTTCACTACATGCTTCGTCTAAATAGTTATAGATGGTTGTGGTGTTATGCAGCCTAAAGGGTTGTGTTGGATCTTAATAACTTTTTTTTTAGTTTGAAACAATGGTGGTTTAGCTGTCCTCACCAAGAAGCCACGTTGCGGTCAATGGATCGCTTTTTTATTATTATTTATTTGAAACGATGGTGGTTTAGCTGTCTTCACGCAGAAGCCACGTTGCAGTCAACAGATCGATTCCATAGAGATGAGGTGCATTGCGAAGCGAGTAGTCTATAGCGCGACTTTTTGAAGGCTTTTACGGTAGTTTTTTCCGGTCTAATTTCTCAAAATTTCGACAGGAATTTATTGAAAATAGAAGTTTGATCGGTAACCTTGCACAATTGAAGTGCCCTAAGGGTTTTTTAGGGTGCTGAATCCATATATACAGTGAAAAAACCAATTTGAATAACAGAAACCAAGATTTTACCTCAATTTTTTTCACCAGATTATAGCACCTAAAATTTCAAAAAGTCGCACTAAAGACAACTCCATTGTGAAGTGCCACACCACTGCATGTAGGAATTGGATTACCGATCCAACACGCTTTTCAGATCAGACCGACTAGCGGAAAAATCGATAAATGTTTCCTCTCTTGCGGAAGAGTGAATGTATACGTTTTATCCAGAGGCTTCACACCCAAATGTATTTGCAGAAACAAGATTCCTTCAAAAGATATTGAGACATGTTAAATCAAAGCATCGGATCAATAAAATTCTTTCCATAGATACATAAGCTTTGCATTTTAATGTCATCAAGAATTTCACTGGAAAAAAAATTATCCCCTCCTCATCCGCGTAACAACGACTCCTCCATCGCGATTTATTTATTATTGTGCGTATTTATTATTCCGATTCCCACCTATCACCCCAAATTTCGACGAACAATTTTTAATATAAGTTTTTTCGCCATTTTCGGTATGATTGATCCTTAAAGAGAGAGTGCTACACGAATCTCGATTGTCCAGAGGGCCATGAAATATTGTTATATAAGTAGATTTTAAAATATTTATTTAAGTTATTCAATTATTAAATAATATAAACAATAATTATTAGATAGAAAATATTCAAAAATTATTCTAAAGGAAAATGTTTATTTGCAAACCAGGTCAAATTATAAAACAACTAGATCCCCATGTTTATGTAGAGAGATATCTAGTTCATATCGTGTTTCTCAACCAACCTATTAACCAACCTATTGTTGTGACTAGAATACAAAAAATAAGTTTTATATCGTCTTTTATTAAAAATATTTATTATAATTTTGTTATTGGGTAAATACAAAATTTGATACAATATTATTTCAGTTAGAAAAAAAATTTGTTAACTCACTCTTCACTATGTCATTAAACTGCCACATTTCAGTAAGAATGGAAGAAAAAACAATAACTATTAGAAATTTTACGATGCTTAGGGCGGCCTCTTTCAATTTACCCTTACCCTTACTCGATATCTAAGTAATGATAATAGATCTTGTTTGATTTTTGTCACACTATTTTGATGATTACACAAATATTGTTACCTTCATAAAATAATGCTAGAGTGGTTGATATTATCTGCATGTTAAAATTGTGTATACATGTTATTATATTATTCAATTTGTTTTGTTTCTTTATTTATTTTTATATTTTATTTAATCACATTATATTTGTTGTACTTTTTAATATAAATATTTTGCATTTATAATCATGGTCAACTATGGTCCAACGTTACATTGTAACAAATATTGTCTCAATATGAAAATCAACTATGGTTCAATATGAAAATCAACTATGGTTTAATATGAAAATCAACCATGATCAACCATTTTCTAACGTCACATTGTGACAATGATTGTTTGAATATGGAAATCAACCATAGTCAACCATGGTTGAACATTGCATAGTGACAAATATTGTCTCGATATGCGAATCAATCATAGTCAGCTATGGTCGAACGTTGCATTATGATAAATATTTCCTTAAAATAAAACAAACCATGGTTAAAAATGGTCAACCATGATTATTTTAGGGTTTATAATATTTATCTTAGAGTTTATATACCTTGGATTTTTAATATTAATCCTTTGGGTTCAATATTATTCCCTTGTGTTTATAGTTCCTTAGGGTTTTAGCATTGATCCCATGGGTTTAATTTTCCCTTCGGTTTATTAATCTAACGGTTCATATTCCTAGGTTATAATATTATTGACAGGGTTAATAATATTAATCCTAGGGTTTAATATAAATATCTTGGGTTTTTAATCTTGGTCAACCATGGCTAACCATGGCCCAATGTCACATTCTGACAAATATTGTCTTTACAAAAATTAACCATGATCAACCATTGTCAACCATCATCCAATGTCACATTGTTGGTCTCAATATGGAAATAAACCATGGTAAACCATGTTCCAGTGTCACATTTTGATAATGAATGTGTCAATATGAAAATAAATCATGGTCAACCATGGTCCAAAGCTGCATTGTGACAAAGATTATGTCAATATGAGAATCAACCATGTTTATTTTAAGGTTTTTAATATTTATTTAAGTGTTTATATACCTTGGGTTTATAATATTAATCCCTTGAGTTTAATATTATTCAGTTGGGTTTATAATCCCTTGGGGTTATAGTATTAATCCATTGGGTTTATAATTTGTTAGGGTTATAGTATTAATACATTGGGTTTATAATATAAATCCCTAGGGTTTTTAATCTTGGTCGAACATGGCCAACCCTGGTCCAACGTCACATTGTGACAAAGGTTGTCTCATTATGAAAATTAACCATGATCAACCATCGTCAACGATGGTCAATCATGGTCAACAATGGTCCAATGTCACATTGTGACCAACATTGTCTCAATATGGAAATCAACCATGGTCAAGCATGGTCTAACGTCGCATTATGAAAAGTATTGTCTCAATATGAAACTAAATCATTGTCAAGCATGGTCCAACATCGCATTGTGACAAAGATTATGTCAATATGAAAATCAACCATGGTTAATTTTGGTCATCCATGTTTATTTTAAGGTTTATACTAGCAATTGCACCAGATGTTGCAAAGGAAAAGTCGTAAGGAATAAATTCAATAAGAATTCTGACATATAAAACATCATTGAAGATACAAATTAGTAAACAAAATTTTGTTCAAGGTATAAGAAATCACTTACATTATGTCATATTTATAGATTCTATAACCTTTCCAACATAGATTGCTTCTTAATCTTCAATGATAGTCTTTCAAGTTCCAATAGCAAATATTTGATAGATTTTGTAAAAATACAGGAAAGTAGGTTAAATGAAATAATATGAATTCATCAATAATATGATGGTTATCTTTCCAATTCTAAATTTGCATCACAACCTCACATATTTCATACATCATCACATATTAAATGAAAATAAACCAGACATGAGCTCCCAATTATTCATAACTTTTGGTGTAAAATCTGCAACTTCTATGGAAAACTCTATCTTCAAATGAGTGTCTCAAATTAAGTTATGCCCGTCCTTGAAATTGCATATATGTAATCTCTATATCATTCAAAAATACAATATAAACAATGAAAAATTACACTTTTTTTTTTTGCACTCTAAAATAAGCTTACACCTGAAATAATTTGATCTGTTAGATAAGCTTACACCTGAAGTAATTTGATCCATTAGATATTTGACAAAATAATAAGTGCCAATGTGTAAATGTTAATAAAATACCATAGAATACTTATATCAAGTTCTGATGTTAATATAACAGATGTTAGTAAATGTTATAGAAGGTTTATGTTCAAGTTTTAAATGAATTTGAATACACTATGACCAATACTTTAAATTTTATGTAAATACTTCTCTATAGATAAGGCAAATTAATTTATGAAATTGTAATATTATTAACTAAAATCTGCAACAAAAGGCCCCGCTTAGATCATCCTTTATATTACATGTTGAAATTATTTAAATAAAGTAATGAGGAATTTGGTTTCTCCTTTGTGTTTTAAGATTCTCGCAACTATGACGTCGTTTGTAGCTTGTTAAAAATAGATTCTCTGATAAATATCTATCTTCAAACTTCTTTGTAAATTGGCATCTCTCAGACATCTCTGATAAATATCTATATTCAAATTTCTTTGTAAATTATATCTCCTAACTTCTTTAGCGTCTCTCTTTGATAAATATCTATCTTCAAACTTCTTTGGCGTCTCTCGGGATTCTCCGAGTTAGGGATATGAGCTTTAATTTTTAATTAGTTCTCAAGTTTGCTAAATGTAAACCTTCCCTTTTTGATGGGGAAAACATTCATATGGATAAAAGAACCTAATGTAAATTGAAAATTGTAGTTTTATTCCCCAAAGACTGGATGATGTGATTTGATATCCTGTTTTGAAGGCATCTTGGATCCTCAGACACATCTGGGATCTTCTAGAGTTCTATAGGATTCTATAATTTTCTAGAATTGGAATAAATAATAGTAAAACCCACCAATGTGATTCTTATTTCGAATAATTGGACAAAGTTAATTCACGGGAATTGGAACAAATAAAAAATAAATAAAACTAACTAATGAAATATTCAAACGCGTTGGTATTGAAATAAAAAGGATACTTTGTACTATACAAGACTTCCAAATCAAGGGTTTGGCATAACATTGAAAATAAAGTTTTTCCCTCATATCAGCTACAAACTATTTTCGATTTTGAGGACGTGCAAATAAGAAGAAATGAATTAATGGCACCACAGTAATTCCTTTTATAAGGTTGTGATTATTTAATCTAGAAACTATTAAAATATCATCATGAGAAAATAGTTTGCCAAACATTTCAAAGTGGAAAATTGTATACATTGAAACTAAGAGAATATATATGAAGCACCTTATCCGGAACCTGTTGTAAATCTCTTCTCAATCTTCTTCCAATTCATTTAAGATACACTCTTTCCTTTCCTCACTGCTTTGCACATCGGACACAACTATTCCTATTAGTTCAAATATAAAACAATAATTATGCGTTCTTGGAATGCCTTTTGACCTACCCTCTACTAGCAGTATTGGTTACCCATAAATAAAATCATATTTGAGCATAAGAACCTCGAGAAAAGAAATAACTTGATCAAGACATGGAGCCACACAACAAAAGCCATCATTGCAAAAGGGACGAGACTTTAAATAATCCAATTCTATATTAATTAAAGATCAGAGAAGACCATGTATTTTCCTCTTCGATGGAACATCTAAAAATAATCAAGGAAAAGAAGGGGATGGGGATCATCATAAATGTTGCTGGAGAATAATAAAGATGATATCACATACTAAGGATGAATAATAAAAGTGCATATAGAGAAGAAAACAAAGCATGCCTAAAAATCCAAGGAGAGGCATGGATAAATGTGGACATCCAACTCATTCTTGTTTCATTATTACAAGACCAATAATATGAAATATAATTAAACTTGATCTATCCTCTCCAAGTTCAAATCTCAAGACAAGCATACTTGTATATTGCAGCGTTCATCCTCGACAAGGACACTCACCCCTACAAATGGTGTGAAGCTTCTCAAATAGAGTAACTTGGATTGAAAGAGAGTGGTATAACGTGTGAAAAACAACAGTATGACATCCTAGATGTGTATAAGCATCCACCGACAATCTGGTTCAAGACCTTATGGATCCCACAATTTAATGGCGATTTAATAAAAAAAATACAGTGGAATTTATCCACAAATCCACGTGAAGGAGCGTGATGTGAGCTCGCCAGCTAACCACACGCTTGTTTCCAGATCTCGACTTCATATTCCCAATCCCTTCTTCTCATTCACACATTGTTGTTTGACGTATATACATAGAAAATAATCAATATATACACCTAACACCACTTTTTTATGTGTGTATATGTTATTCTTCTTGATTAGGTTCACATGGATTTCAAGAATGTGTGAGACTCCAAACCATCAATTTGGATTTCAGTATAAGTCTTGAGATTTTCTGGAAACTGTACCAATATGTCAAGGTTTGAGATGGGGAAGGTGTTATTTTTCTTCTTTTCCAGTCTTCTTCTTCTCTCTATGTTATCCACGACTTTAATTGAATCTGGCGTCGGCTCAGAGATGGACGCCTTGGGGGTTTTGTGCAGTTCGAACCTGCAACCACGTTGCAAGGGTTCGATCGGAGAATGCTTCGAGGACGACGAAATGCAAATGGAATCTGAGATCAACAAGCGTGTTCTGGCCGGCCGGACATACATCATCTAACGCACGCTGAGGGCCAACAATGTGCCATGTTCTAGATGTGGGGCTTCCTACTACAACTGTCGATCCATGAGCCAGGCGAACCCTTATAGGCAGAGTTGCACTCGGATCACTCATTGTGCCATAAACACTTCTTGAGATTCGAACTCTAGCCATCTTACTTCATTTCTTGTAGCACCTGTTCATAGCGCTTGTTTGTTCATTGACATAGACTCGCCCCGTGGGTAGCACCTAATCTTTGTAGCACCAGTTCATATCACATGTTCGTTCACTACATATAGCCCCTCCCAACTAGCTCTGTTCCCTCCCAGAATTTCTCTCTCTATCCCCTATCCTCGAATGGCTCTACCTGCCTGACCTGAAAGTCTCTATATTGATCTACAGATGTGCCCTGCAATCGAAGATTTCAATGAGATTCTTGAAAATATTGCCCAAATAGATGCCAATGCATGCATCTGCAAGAGTCATTTGTGCAGTTGTGTAGTTGGGAACTCTATGGATAGCAAATTTTGAGTCGCGGGTCGTAACTTCCAACTGCCACCTGTTAGCCTAATTCTATTAGCCCAAATTGAATTTGAATCGAAGGCTGAGCATGATCCAATCATCTAACATAGGATCAAATGGCACAGATTATGACATAAAGGATGTTAGGGGAGTTTTTTTCAAAATCAGATGCCTGACGGCGTAAATATTTATTTAAGGTTTTATATACATTGGGTTTAATCTTATTCCCTTGGGTTTATTATTCCCTTGGGTTTATAATATAAATCCCTTGGGTTTATGGTCAATGATGGTCCAACGTCTCATTTTCAGAAATACTATATCAATATGAAAATCAATCATAGTCGACCATGGTCAATCATGGTCAACCATGGTTAATAATTGTGGTCACATTATGAAAAATATTGTCTCATCATCCAATTTCACAAAGTGACAACCATGGTCAACCGTGGACAACAATGGTCCAATGTCACATTGTCACAAAGATTGTGTTAATATGAAAATCAATCATGGTAAACCATGGGCAACCATGTTTATTTTAGGGTTTAAAATATTTATCATAGAGTTTATATATGTTGGATTTATAATATTAATTCCTTGGGTTTAATATTGTTCCCTTGGGTTTATAATCCCTAGGGTTTTTAGCATTACTGCCTTGATTTTATTATTCCCTTGGATTTATAATATTGATCCTAGGTTTTACAAATCTAAGGGTTCACATTCCTAGGGTTCATACTACCAATTTTTCATTTTAATATAAATACCTTGGGTTTATAATCATGGTGAACCATGTTCCAATGTCACATTGTGAAAAATATTGTCTCAATATGAAAATGAACCATGGACAACCATTTTCAACCATTGTCAACCATGGTCCAACATCATATTGTGATGAAGATTGTCTCAATATATGAAAATGAACCATGGAAAACCATGGTTTATCATGGTCTATTATGATCAACCATTGTCCAATGTTGCATTGTGAGACATATTGTCTCAATATGAAAATCAATCATGGTCAACCCCACATTAATAAAAATCAATATTAATAATCACTTGGGTTTATTAATTGGGATTGGGGATTATGGTCAACTATCATTCAATGTTGCATTGTGAGAAAGATGGTCTCAATATGGAAATCAATCATAGTCAACCATGGTCATATTACGACAAATATTGTGTCATGGTCCAACGTCACATTGTGAAAACCATGGTCAACCATGGTCCAATGTTGCATTGTTACAAAGATTCTGTCAATATGAAAATCAACCATGGGAATCATGGTCAACCATGTTTATTTTAGGGTTTATAATATTTATATTAAGGTTTATGTACCTTGGGTTTATAATATTACCCTGGGGTTTATAATCCCTGGCATTTTAGTGTTAATCCCTTGCGTTTATCATATCAATCCCTTGGGTTTATTAATCTAAGGGTTTATTTTTCGGTTTATATTATTTATCTTGCCATTTATGTACATTAAGTGTTAGGTCCTTATATTACTAGTATAGTCCCTTATTGTTGTTAGTGTAACCCCCTTATTGTTATTATTGTACCCTTATAACCCCCATATTGTTATTATATGGAAATGTTCTCATTGATGGCAAAGGACAGCAGCAGAGACAAAGACAGACAAAGGACAGCAGCAGAAGCAAAGGAGAAGACAACAAAGAACTAGTATAGTCCCTTATTGTTGTTAGTGTAACCCCCTTATTGTTATTATTGTACCCTTATAACCCCCATATTGTTATTATGTTTAAAATGTTGTCATTGATGGCAAAGGAGGCAGCAGAGACAGAGACAGACAAAGGACAACAGAAGAAGCAAAGGAGAAGACAACAGAGAAGAATAGAGGAAGAAGCAAAAAGAGAAGCAAGCAGCGCAAAGGAGACAGGCGGAAGAAGACTGTTGAAATGTAATAGTCGAACAACAGAGGTAGAGAAACAGTCGAGCAGCAGAGAGCATGAGACATGAAGCAGAGGCAGTTGTAGAAGGGTCACGTGATTGGAGATTTGGAGAGGCAGCAGAGGCAGCAAAAAGAGAAGTAAGGAGCAACATCAGTCAAGGAGCAGAGGATAGCAAAGAAGCAGAGAGCTATTCAAGGTGCAGAGTAGTGAGGAGAAAAGGAGGGCCATTGGATTTTGAAAAAGGGGCAGAGTTAAGAGAAGAAGAAGTTCTGCCAAGACAAGAAGAAGTGTTTGCAAGTGGATTAATTTGTATCTATGGGAGGAATTGTTCAACATTACATGAGTATGATGAGACTCTATAATTGGGAGTATAAATGGCTCCTATGTGCAATTATCTGTGCATTAATGTTTTATTACAGATGTGAGTCTATCAAAGAGCTCAGATAGAATATAAATTTGAGTGTTTTGAGTTCGTGGTGTACATGGCTGTGTGGTAGAAATCAATTGAACTGCCCTCAGAGAAATTAACAGGTTTCACTCGTTTACTTTGGCATAGGTAGAGTAAACCTTATCATTTGGAAGAAAAAGGCGATTTTAGTAGTTCGGATTGAGCAAAGAGATGCAAGGGTAGCAAGGGTTCTACTACAGAATGAAGATAATCTATTCTTGTGAGAAAGTCGCATACAACATTCAATGGGATAGTTTGATTACACGCTCCACTGTGTAATGAAAAACGAAGGGAGATTGGAAATCTGAAGTCATTTGAGGGTCTTACGGCGATAGAAACCGATTAGAAAAAGTCGGCTAGACAAGGCACAGAGGAATTATGAATCGGATACAAAGGAACCTTGCGCGAAGTTGAGGAACGGAACCACGAGGTATGAACAGTGACAGTGGGTTTGGAACACCAAACGGTTTTCATCACACCACTTTTGTACGATAAGCTGTATTCCCAATTCGAACGTGATCAATGTCATAGGCAGACACGTGACCTTAAGCGGTTTGGAGAACCCACTCTCATCGCGAGTTAAATCTTGTGCATCTAACTCGTGTGATTTCCGTAGGATCGAAGGGTTGAAGCACAATAAGACAACGACCATTGGATGAGCAGGGTAAATTAATGCTAGGACCCATCATCATCACGCGTTTGAGTGGTTAAAAGGAGGGCAGTTTGGTTGCGCGATGATCGTCAGATCATCGAATGGTATGCGGTAAAGTTTGCAGCCGTCGATTGAAGAGGTAAGAATCTATCACTGGGACCTAATCGTTAATATACATCATGACCGGTAATATGACCAAAGTCTGAGTTTACGTATGGTCGAATAATCATATGATTCAGATGGCTGTGATTGGGTTTCAGATTAATGTTTATAACACTCGATTCGGGGAGTATACATATGTTGATATATATATTATATGATAAAGCGAATCTTCACTACTTCGAATATATAATATATATAATATATAGCTGCGAAGATTGATATCTGATATAATATATGTCACCGGACCATAGAGTCACAATTCGGCTTTATGTAAAGTTATATAATACATTCAGAGTGATGGTGAAGTCTGCAGACCCTTGGGACTAATGGCTATTGAATAATGATCGAAGATCATGAAATAAGGTATGGTGTGATATGTCGGGTTTTGACCAAGGTATAGAGTGTTAAAGTTACGTTGGCAGTATGAAAGTCTGGCCAACCATAGTGTATGTTAATACTTTGGTAAGTTTTATCAAAGTCAAAGATAATAAAGCGCACTCATAAATGATGGTTTGATAAAGGGGCACATTATATGCATTGTGGGTTTTTATAACCCTTTGAAGAAGTAGGTTCCGCATAGTATTTAAATTGCTAGCTCAGGAATTAAACATTGTAGGTTGCCAGATTGTGGATTTGTATTGGAGGCAATTTTTGGGATACATTTTAAATGCACAGAGAGAGTTTAATATGAGTTGATAGTACTATGACCGAATATATCTATGTATTCAGATAATCATATGTGAGAGCACAAGTTCGTGCAGGATTCGAAGATTCAGAAAGTGAAGTTAGCCTTCGATTAAGAGTTGGAGAAATGAAATTGACTATGGTTTGAACAATGAAATAAGAAAAGCTTCCACATGTAGAGATTTCCATATTGTGAAGGTATTTGGGCCATGAATTCGTAAAGCAGTTATATAGATACAACAGACACACAATCATAGTGAATGGGAATATGCACAGGAATGAATTTGACAGGTGTAAAAGCACAGAAAACTGGAGAATATGCAGAAGACAGTGAATAGAGTATGCAGAACAGGTATATGACAGCTGCAGATACATAATTGCAGTGAATAGCAGAGGAAGGCAGAATAGTTACCTGACAATAGCAGAAAAGAAAAATCCAACAAAGCCAAAGGCCAGAAAATGGGCTGAGTGAAATTGTCTTTATGCAACTGAAAATGTGAATGTAAATGTTGTAATTTATTTTATATTGTTTGTGATGCATTGGCAAGTCTCCAGAAGAAAACAAAATTCCCACTGTAATATTAAAATTAATACATACAACTATATTTTTCTGAGTGAGCTGGAAAAGAAATGAGAAGACAGAGAGCTAAGAAGTATGGCTATTCATTTCGAATTCCCTGAGGAATACAGACAGTCATAAGAAAATCTCTATAAATAATATCATCTTGATATGCATAAGGTTAGAGAGAGAGCGGTTAGAGAACGTGGAATTGAGGGAGAAAAGATAAGAAGAAGGAGGAGCAGAATGAGATGCAGAGAAGTTAGAGAATGCAAATGGCTACAGGTGCAGATAAGAAGGAGGAGCTATGGAGAGAATAAGGAGGAGTTGATAGTGAATCTCGAGAAGATGCATAAATGATATATGCGTATATGAAGTCCTATTAATAAACAAGAAGATGTATAGAAGAGAGTCATATCCAAGGTAAATCAGCAAGTGTTTTTATTTTGTTATAAGAAGTTGGAGCTCCTCATCAATTTGTTGCTTGATAGATGTTAGTTGTAGCTGAATGAGGTTGGAGCCCCGAGGGTTGGAAAGTTCGCAGAAAATAGATGGGAGTTGGTGCTTCCATGAAGCGGTATTTGATGAAAATTTCATTTGTATCCTCAACTGAGGTGGAGCCTTCCGTAGGTTGGTGCCCTCGTAAAATAGATGGGAGTTGGTGCTCCACATCAAGTTGTAGCTTGATAAATACATTTAGAAGAATCGAGGTTGGAGCCTCCTGTAGATTGATGCATGTAGAAAATTGATGGGAGTTGGAGCTTCCTTGCGAGTTGTAGCTTGCAGAATTGAGGTAGGAGCCTCCTATAGGTTGGTTCCTGCAGAAATCAGTGGTGAGAGAGAGTTGGAGCTTGCCTTTGCATCACAAAATAATAAGATGTGGTTTTCTCCCTTTATGGGTTTCCACTTATATCTTGTGTCTTTGTGCATGATTTCTATGTGTTGATGTCGTTTGTATAACCTTCTTAATACTTGTTGCTCACATATTAATATTGTTGTTACATTAACAGATCTGCTTGATATTTACTGCTCACAATTTAAGATTGCTCACATATAAAGTTGACCTTGAAGTGAAGGTGTAAATTACTTTAATGAAAAGTTTTAAAATTTAAACTAAGGGTTCAACAATTGGTATCGAGCTGTTCCTTTGGTGTGTTTAATAACTTTGGAGAAGACCTGTTGAGTCATGTTATGACAAAATGCACTGTAAGCAAATACAACAAACTTTTTCTCAATTTAGAGATAAGGTTAAAACAAAATAATGGCTAATTTAATGGCTAATGAACCCGAGGTATGGAAAGCTTGTTTGTGATATTATTTACACTGTACTCCCCCATGGTGAAAGAACAACAGAGGAATGCCAAGGAAAAATGTGTGATATATAACAGTCTTCATAACAAGGACCTTGAGTTGATAATGGATTTAACCTTTGCAAAAGAAATATGGGATAGATTGCATTTCATGCATGGAATAGACACATAGGATTGCATTGTCAAGAAGGAGAAGAGAATTAAGAAGAAGAAAACTTCAAGTCAAAAGGAAAATATTCAATCAAATGAGGTACCTGCAAGTGTGAATGGCAGTAAGAACCATGAAGAAATTGCAGCTGAAGAAAAAGCCAAACTTGACACAACCTTGATTGAAATAGAAAGACTGTAGAATGAAAACAAAGACCTTAAGACAGTGGTGCAAATATGTGATGAGAAAGAATATGAAGATAAGAAAGAAATTATAGCCCTGAAGACACAACTTGAAGAAGCAAAGAAAGTAGAAGACACTCTGCTGCAACAAATGAGAGAAAAGTATGGAATGTGAAAAATTGGAAGAAGAAGTAGTGTGCCTTAGAAAGAAATTAGAAAAAGCCCAAAGAGAATTATTAATGAATACTCCTCAAGTGAAAAGCTCTGGACAGCTGGACCAAATACTAAATGCTCAGAGATCTCCTCTCATAAAGGCTGGGATAGGATATGAAGGAGAAACCAGTAAGTCCAAGGTAGAAGATAACAGGAAAATCATCATTGTAAAAGCTGTAAAGGAAAGTGAAGCAGCTCAGAAAATTCCCACAGAAGAAGAAGCCAGCAAGAGCAAGATTTCTAAAGAAACAAATAGAAGCAAGCAGCAACATGAAAAAACAAAGAATGAGAGGATGAAACAATCAGCTGCTAAAGGCTCATATGCTCCTGAAGATGAACTGAATAAATTTGGAAGATGTCAAAGAAGGTTCTTTCCTCCCATGGGATGCATTACCTGTTTTTCCTGCCACAAACTTGGACATACTGCAGCATACTGTAAGACAAAGCAAATCCAGTCCAACCAACAAAGGATGTAGAAAATGAGAAGAACCCCTCAAGCAAGCAACTGGAAAAACCAATCTTTCACCAAGTACACAAATCATTTCCATGGCTACTGTTATGCATGTAATAATTTTGGACATAAATTTGTTGAATGTAAAATGTATTCAAGAAGGGGAACAAAGAATTATACATCAGCTCAAATGTACTTTGACAAAATAAGATGTTATGTATGCCTCAAACTTGGTCACAAAGCAAAGGACTGTAAACTGCCATATACTTTAAAGAACTCCAGACAAATGATGGAATAAAAAAAAATCTATGAATCTAAAAGAAGTGTAGACATTATGATGAACTCCAATAAAGTATGGAAAGAAAAGAGAAAGGGGGAGCCTATTATCTCAGTAACATAATGAAAAATTCATAGTCTCAGGGGGAGCTGCTCTAGGAAACAAAGCTAATATCCAACCAGTGATAAATATGAAGCAACATCTCAGGGGGAGTGCAGTTCATAACTAGTCCCCACAAAACTATCTAAGAAGAGCTCCATGAAATGAGAACAGCTATGAGAACAGGAAGGGAAAGGACAATTTGACTAACAGAGAACTAGAGAGGAAGAAGAATATTAGAAGCACACAATAGCCAACAGGTTGATGAAAGAAGAAAAAGGAGCTATGGTAAATATAGAGTGACATCAACACATTAAGTGATGATCACATTGTGCATCTTATCATGGGAATAACAATGAATCACATTAAGAAGGATGTGTAAGAGAAGTGCCTATCATCATTATGTCATGACATCATTCATCTATGAAAAGTCCCCTTGGAGAAATGCAGTAAAGTGAGTAATAAATCCTTGAGTAGTTAGCCCATGAAGATTCATAGAAAATAAATTGAAGATGCCTTCCCAAAGATCTTTATATTAGAACTGTTGAATTGATTTTTAAAGCCGCAATGATTCTGGAGCAGTCTTAGAAAGGAAAATGCAGTGACATTCCTTTGAACAGAATGACAGAATAAGAAAGTAGTTAATGATGACAAGATCAGATTGAGGATATTAATGACTATTGATGTGAACAATGGAAAGCTCAATAGAAGAATTTATGAAGGATGTCTTAAATTATGGGTAAATGTGCAAGCTAAAGTGAAATCTATGCATATTTTATCAAGGTAATATCATTTGGTACTTGATGCAGGCAGCATGTCTATCAACAGAATATCAAGAGTTTTCATGGAGTAGCAGTGGTATGATACAGGTCCTCAAGATCAAAGGATTATGGCGAGAGTACATCAAGGTAGTATTCCAGTGTTATATGCAATTTTAAAGCATAAAAAGGGTCATTGAAAAGGCAAAAGGATCAATATCTTGTTTATACTTGAAGTAGTATATTGAGCATAGAATCAGTATCATTTTCCATATATAATTGCATGCCTCCCTGAAGACAATACATATATATATATATCAGGCCTCTCTCTTGATCTCATTCATAACACCGTGTGAAGTCTGTTTGCTGAAATTTCAACAAAACATCTTGAATATGTTTTGGCTGAAGACCATCATAATAGAAGATTTAAAGTATTGAAAGCATGAAGGATTAGTTATGTCATAAAGGAAATTTCATAATTGATAAGTGAGACTGACTAATACACTGAATGTATCTAGCCTCAAGGGTTTGTTTTGGAAATACATTATACAAGAAGGAAAGTCATTTGGCCTCTAATATTGAAAGATATTGCCTATTCTTACAATAAGTTGTAAGCTATAGTGGTTTGATTCATTGTTCACAACAGCAACAAGGACCTTTCAGTCTTTAAGTGTATTATCCCTATCAGCAGTCTAGCACAGATTACAAACAACAGGCAGTACAGGTGAACCACAGCAACAAAAAGTATATTGGCATCATAAAAACTAAACAGATGTTGTCCACAGATGTGTATTGTGGAAGAAGATTTATTCCGTCTACAATCTTTCTCAATAGAAATGTATTGGCACACTACAATAGATATAGACTGAAGTATAGTTGAAGCAAGCCTGATATGTCACTTGGAGAATTCTCAATCTTTAAGTCTTGATCCAATAATGCATCTCTTATTATACAAGTTTGATTATATATGGCTGTCATCACCTACTCTCTATACAAGTGTAAGGAGTCTATGCTTTGGAATGGTATCGACTTAATGTGTATATACAAGTTCAAATATTCTCAAAAGTGTTCTCTCAACAACTCTTGTACACCAGTTTGGAGAAGCAAGGTACAAAGTCAAAAGAATAAGGCCTAAACACATCTCAGAGAGAAGAAATGTAGAGACAGAATCTACACTGAGAAATTTGCAACCCTTTGCCATTGATGTCAAAGGGGGATGAAAAGCAGGTAATAGAAGAAAGGGTCTTCTAAAAGGCAAGCAGAGGAAGACTTGGAAGAAGGATTGGATTATTGGCGAAGGTGTTGCCATCAATGCCAAAGGGGGAGACCGTTGGAAATGTTGTCATCGATGGAAAAGGAGCACAGAGAGAGAGACAGAAAAAAAACATTGGTAGCCAAGGAGAAGACAACAAAGAAGAATAGAGGAAGAAGCAAAAGAGAATAAAGCTATGAAAGGAGACAACATAAATGGAAAAGGAGTGAGTGATATACAGACAAGACAAAGGACAACAGCAAGAAGCTAAGGAGAAGACATAAGAGAAGAATAGAGGAAGAAGCAAAAAGAGAAGCAAGCAACAAGAAAGGAGACAAATAAGAAGACTCCGTTGAAATGTAACAACAATCGTATGCGTAGAAACTGCCGAGCAAACAGACATGAGACATGAAGCAGAGGCAGTTGTAGAAGGGTCATGTGATTCGAGATCTAGAGAGGCAGCAGAGGCAGCAAAAAGAGAAGTAAGGAGCAGCATCAGTCAAGGAGCAGAGGATAGCAAAGAAGCAGAGAGCTATTCAAGGTGCAGAGTAGTGAGGACAAAAGGAGGGCCATTGGATTTTGAAAAAGGGGCAGAGTTAAGAGAAGAAGAAGTTCTGCCAAGACAAGAAGAAGTGTTTGCAGGTGGATTCATTTGTATCTATGGGAGGAATTGTTCAACATTACATGAGTATGATGAGACTCTGTAATTGGGAGTATAAATGGCTCCTATGTGCAATTATCTATGCATTAATGTTTTATTACAGATGTGAGTCTATCAGGGTTCTGTATAGAATAGAAATTGCAGTGTTTCAGAGTTTGTGGTGTACATGCTGTGTAGAAATCAATTGAACTGGTTCTGTATAGAAACTCAAGAGGTCGACTCTGTTCATTTGGCATAGTAGAGTAAACCTCTATCACTTGAAGAAAAAGGCGATTTTAGTAGTTCGGATTGAGCAGCAAGATGCAAGGGTTCGATTTACATAATTCGATACCCATTCTTGTGAGAAAGTCACATACAGCATTCAGTGGGATAGTTTGATTACATGCTCCACTGTGTAATGAATAGCGAAGGGAGATTGGAAATCTGAAGTCATTTCAGGGCCTTACTGCAATAGAAACCGATTAGAAAAAGTTGGCTAGACAAGGCACAAAGGAAGTATGAATCGGATACAAAGGAACCTTGCGCGAAGTTGAGGAACGGAACCTGGAGCGAATAAGATAAACGGAACCACAAGGTATGAACAGTGACAGTGGGTTTGGAACACTAGACGGTTTTCATCGCACCGCTTTTGTACGATAAGTTTTATTCCCAATTCGAACGCAATCAATGCCATAGGCAGACACGTGGCCTTAAGCGGTTTGGAGAACCCGCTCTCATCGCGAGTTAAAGCCCATGCATCTAACTCGTGCGATTGTCGTAGGATCAGATCGTTGAAGCGCAATAAGACAGCGACCGTTTGATGAGCAGGGTAAGTTAATGCTGGGTCCTATCGTCATTGCGTGTTTTTGAGCGGTTAAAAGGATGGCAGTTTGGTTGCGCGATGATCGTCGGATCATCGAATGGTATGCGGTAAAGTTTGCAGCCGTCAATTGAAGAGGTAAGAATCTATCACTGGGACCCAATCGTTAATATACATCGTGACCGGTAATATGAACAAAGTTTGAGTTTACGTATGGTCGAATAATCATATGATTCGGATTGCTGTGAATGGGTTTCAGATTAATGTTTATAACACTCGATTCGGGGAGTATACATATGTTGATATATATATTATATGATAAAGCGAATCTTCACTGTTTTGAATATATAATATATAGCTGCAAAGACTGATATCTGATATAATATATGTCACCGGACCATAGAGTCACAATTCGGCTTTATGTAAAGTTATATAATACATTCAGAGTGATGGTGAAGTCCGCAGACCCTTGGGACTAATGGCTATTGAATATTGACCGAAGATCATGAAATAAGGTATGGTGTGATATGTCGAGTTTTGACCAAGGTATAGAGTGTTAAAGTTACGTTGGTAGTATGAAAGTCTGGCCAACCATATGTTAGGTAAACATGACTCGGGGTAGAGTCAGTGTTGACTAGGGTAAATAGTAGTGGTTTTGGGGCACATGGTTTTGTGCACCCATGGTTTTGGCCCATGGTATTACATGTAATAGAGCCTATAAGAGGCTGGGAATACTTCGTTGTAATGTAAGGCCCGGAGGTGAGTGGTGAAGGCTCACTTGGCCGGATTGGTCAAGGTTTTGGCCAATGTTGAATGAAATTTCATTGGTTGGGTTTTTCCCCGAATTTGGGGTTTTCCCTGATAAAAATTTGTGTTTATGTTCATGATTTGTTGCTGGTCTCTTTGTATTTATTTCTCTCAGTAAATGTTTATTTCTCTCTCAAGCACTTTTATTATTCCGCGGTAAATTTTTAACAATCGGTATCTGAGCCAACTTTGGCTTCGCAGAGATGCTTCGTTGTCATGGTTTTATTGGCTTGTGAATAGAGATATGATCTATTGTATTGTTGCAGATATGGATCTCAAACTGAAGGACAAGATCGATGCATAACCCATTGGAGGAGTTCTCTCATGAAAGTAACGTGGACGAGCACGTTGAGTTAGAAATGTAAATTTTTTGCTGCATGGTGAAACCATTGATGCAAAGAAGCTGGATATTGTGCGAATTTGTTTAAATATTTCAGATCTAATGCTTGTGGAAGCATTGTTGATGCGCTGGCAGCATTCGATGAAGCTTCTGAACGTACTACGTTTATGTGAAATGCACTGCTCATATCTTATGTTAAGAATGGGCTCTATGAAACCAAGGCTATGGAGACTTATAAGCAGATGAATTTTTCTGGGACGGAGCTTGATAATGCTGAAGGCATGCGGACGCTTATTAGACTTGCAACAGGGGATGGAGATTCATGGGAAGGTTATCAAGACTGGTTACGAGCTTGATGTCTTTGTGGGAGGTGCACTTGTGGATATGTATTGCAGGCACCATTCTATGGAGGATGCACCGTTTCCGGTAGATGTAGGTTGAATAACACAAACCCGATTAAGCAACTATTGCATTAGTTTTACTAGCATGCAGGAGCTTGGCAGCTCTGCAAGAGGGGAAGTAGATTCATGGCTACATTGTCAGAGGCAATCTTGATTTCAATGTTTTTGTGCAGACTTATGTAATGGGAATGCTACCAAGGTCGTCGAGATCTTTCCTCAAATTATGAGGAACAGTGTGATGCCCAAATCTGAATATTTTCGTAAATGTTTTCTTGGTGTGTGGTGATTCAGCAGCTCTCCCAGTGCCGATCGAAGAAGAGGCCTAGGAGGCCGAAAGGAGTCGGTGACGAGGACGAAATCAGTCAGAAAAAGAGTCGGAAGTAGGGAAATGGTGTGGAAGGGCCGTGGGCGGTGTCTAATAACTGGCCCTCACATGAAATGGTCTATAATGCGTTGCCGATCGGACTAGCTGCTAAGCAAGATTTTGCCTATCAATTCGATCCAAAAGTGGATACACGAAGGAGAATGGACCATGAAGCTGATAATTCTTAGCAAATTCAGAAAGAAGAAAAAGATGTTGTTTTAGCTATGGAAACTGTGCTTTTTGATCTTTGTGGACCAGGTGAATGGATGGTAATGTAAAAACTTCATTCTGGGCTTCTTGAGCATTATAGTGGTGTTGCTTTAGAGAGGTCTTGGTCTCTAAATCCATAGAGTAAGAAACTATGAGGATTGGTTATATGCAAAGTGTTTGACAGAATGTGTCAATCAAATTTTTTGAAGAACGTCAAAATAAGAGAGGATATTTGCAGGTGAATTAATTAAAAATTGATGAACCATGTATCTGAAGAGAATTCCTAGAGGATTGGCGGTTACAGAGGCTAGTGACCCATGTAATCCAGTAGATGGGTTATTTTTATATGGACATTGATGTATAACTATGATGTCCTCTTTGGAGAGGACATCATGAATGAATGTAGAGAATGGTCATACAAAGAATAGCAACAATGAAACAAAAAAAAAAATATTATTAGAATGGAGTTAATTTTTACATGTAAATGGGCATACTGCTGTAAGACCTGGTATGGCATGCGTACCCCTGGATAATCATTGGTAAAGTCTGGGTTACACCTAGGTGATAGGGGGGATGTTTACAATTAGCCTGAGTAAAAATTTGAGGGGGGAAGAGCTAGAGTGAGCGGGGTTGTCTCACTTAGCAGGTTTGGCTCGCTTTAGTCAAGAAACCCCAAGTCAAGTTTAAGGGGGAATTTTTAGGTAAACATGACTCGGGGTAGAGTTACTGTTGACTAGGGTAAATAGTAGTGGTTTTGGGGCACATGGTTTTGGCCCATGGTATTGCATGTAATAGAGCCTATAAGAGGCTGGGAAGATTTCATTGTAATGTAGGCCTAGAGGTGAGCGGTGAAGGCTCACTTGGCCGGATTGGCCATGGTTTTGGCCAATGGTTAATGAAATTTCATTGGTTGGGTTTTTCCCCAGATTTGGTGTTTTTCCAAATAAACATTGTGTTTATGTTTATGATTTGTTACTGGGTTCTTAATGTTTATCTCTCTCAGTAAAATTCTTTATTTATTCCTGCGGTAATTATTTATGTTCTCCGGTAAATTTCCTAACAACTGGTATCGGAGCCAAATGTTGGCTTCAGAGGGACGCTTCTATTGCCAAGGGTTTTATTGGCTTGTGAATAGACATATGATCTGTTGTATTGATGCAGATCTGGATCTCAAACCAAAGGATGAGATCGATACATAACCCATTGGAGGAGTTCTCTCATGAAAGTAACATGGACGAGCACGTTGAGATAGAAATGTAAATTTTTTGCTGCATGGTGAAACCATTGATGCAAAGAAGATGGACATTGTGCGAATTTGTTTAAATATTCCAGATCTGATGCCTGTGGAAGCATTTTTGATGCACTGGCGGCATTTGATGAAGCTTCTGAGAGTACTACATTTATGTGAAATGCACTGCTCATAGCTTATGGGTTCTATGAAACCAAGGCTATGGAGATTTATAAGCAGATGAAGTTTTCTGGGACGGAGCTTGCTAATGCTGAAGGCATGCGGAAGCTTATTGGACTTGCAACAGGGGATGGAGATTCATGGGAAGGTTATCAAGACTGGTTACGAGCTTGATGTCTTTGTGGGAGGTGCACTTGTGGATATGTATTGCAGGCACCATTCTGTGGAGGATGCACCGTTTCCGGTAGATGTAGGTTGAATAACACAAACCCGATTAAGCAACTATTGCATTAGTTTTACTAGCATGCAGGAGCTTGGCAGCTCTGCAAGAGGGGAAGTAGATTCATGGCTACATTGTCAGAGGCAATCTTGATTTCAATGTTTTTGTGCAGACTTATGTAATGGGAATGCTACCAAGGTCGTCGAGATCTTTCCTCAAATTATGAGGAACAGTGTGATGCCCAAATCTGAATATTGTCATAAATGTTTTCTTGGTGTGTGGTGATTCAGCAGCTCTACGCGAGCGACGATCGAAGAAGAGGCCTAGGAGGCCGAAAGGAGTTGGTGACGAGGACGAAATCAGTCAGAAAAAGAGTCGGAAGTAGGGAAATGTTGTGGAAGGGCCGTGGGCGGTGTCTAATAACTGGCCCTCACATGAAATGGTCTACAATGCGTTGCCGATCGGACCAGCTGCTAAGCAAGCTTTTGCCTATCAATTCGATGCAAAAGTGGATACACGAAGGAGAATGGACCATGAAGCTGATAATTCTTAGCAAATTCAGAAAGAAGAAAAATATGTTGTTTCAGCTATGGAAACTGTGCTTTTTGATCTTTGTGGACCAGGTGAATGGATGGTAATGTAAAAACTTCATTCTGGGCTTCTTGAGCATTATAGTGGTGTTGCTTTAGAGAGGTCTTGGTCTCTAAATCCATAGAGTAAGAAACTATGAGGATTGGTTATATGCAAAGTGTTTGACAGAATGTGTCAATCAAATTTTTTGAAGAACGTCAAAATAAGAGAGGATATTTGCAGGTGAATTAATTAAAAATTGATGAACCATGTATCTGAAGAGAATTCCTAGAGGATTGGCGGTTACAGAGGCTAGTGACCCATGTAATCCAGTAGATGGGTTATTTTTATATGGACATTGATGTATAACTATGATGTCCTCTTTGGAGAGGACATCATGAATGAATGTAGAGAATGGTCATACAAAGAATAGCAACAATGAAACAAAAAAAAAAATATTATTAGAATGGAGTTAATTTTTACATGTAAATGGGCATACTGCTGTAAGACCTGGTATGGCATGCGTACCCCTGGATAATCATTGGTAAAGTCTGGGTTAGACCTAGGTGATAGGGGGGATGTCAAGTTTACAATTAGCCTGGGTAAAAATTTGAGGGGGGAAGAGTTAGAGTGAGCGGGGTTGTCTCACTTAGCAGGTTTGGCTCGCTTTAGTCAAGAAACCCCAAGTCAAGTTTAAGGGGGGAATTTTTAGGTAAACATGAATCAGGGTAGAGTTACTGTTGACTAGGGTAAATAGTAGTGGTTTTGGGGCACATGGTTTTGGCCCATGGTATTGCATGTAATAGAGCCTATAAGAGGCTGGGAAGATTTCATTGTAATGTAGGCCTAGAGGTGAGCGGTGAAGGCTCACTTGGCCGGATTGGCCATGGTTTTGGCCAATGGTTAATGAAATTTCATTGGTTGGGTTTTTCCCCAGATTTGGTGTTTTCCACACGATAAACACTATGCAACAGTACATGATTATTCTTGGTCTCTTTATATTTATTTCTCTCGAGTAAATGTTATTTCTCTCTCGGTAAATTCTTTATTATTCATGCGGTAAATTCTTAACACCATGGTGTATGTTAATACTTTGGTAAGTTTTATCAAAGTCAAATATAATAAAGCGCACTCATAAATGATGGTTTGATAAAGGGGCACATTATATGCATTGTGGGTTTTTATAACCCTTTGAAGAAGTAGGTTCCACATAGTATTTAAATTTCCAGCTCAGGAATTAAACATTGTAGGTTGCCAGATTGTGGATTTGTATTGGAGGCAATTTTTGGGATACATTTTAAATGCACAGAGAGAGTTTAATGTGAGTTGATAGTATTGTGACCGAATATATCTATGTATTCAGATAATCATATGTGAGAGCCCAAGTTCGTGCAGGATTCGAAGATTCAGAAAGTGAAGTTAGCCTTCAATTAAGAGTTGGAGAAATGAAATTGACTATGGTTTGAACAATGAAATAAGAAAAGCTTCCACATGTAAAGATTGCCATATTGTGAAGTTATTTGGGCCATGAATTCGTAAAGCAGTTATATATATACAGCAGAAACACAATCATAGTGAACGGGAATATGCACAGGAATGAATTTGACAGGTGTACAAGCACAGAAAACTGGAGAATATGCAGAAGACAGTGAACAGAGTATGCAGAACAGGTATATGATAGTTGCAGATACACAATTGCAGTGAATAGCAGAGGAAGGCAGAACAGTTACCTGACAACAGCATAAAAGACAAATCCAGCAAAGCCAAAGGCCAGAAAATGGGCTGAGTGAAATTGTCTTTATGCAACTGAAAATGTGAATGTAAATGTTGTAATTGATTTTATATTGTTTGTGATGCATTGGCAAGTCTCCGGAAGAAAACAAAATTCCCACTGTAATATTAAAATTAATACATACAGCTATATTTTTCTGAGTGAGCTGGAAAAGAAATGAGAAGACAGAGAGCTAAGAGGTATGGCTATTCATTTCGAATTCCCTGAGGAATACAGACAGTCATAAGAAAATCTCTATAAATAATATCATCTTGATATGCATAAGGTCAGAGAGAGAGAGGTTAGAGAATGTGGAATTGAGGCAGAAAAGATAAGAAGAAGGAGGAGCAGAACGAGATGCAGAGAAGTTAGAGAATGCATAAATGAAGTAGTGAGGCAGAGAAGAAGGAGGAGCTGAGCAAAGAAGAAGGAGGAGCTGATAGTGAATATGAGAAGATGCAGAAATGATATAAGGCAGATATGAAGACTGATGCACAACAGTGAAGATGGTACATAACAGAGCTGATACCAAGGTAAATCAACAAGTGTTTTTCTTTTGAAAGAGTAAGGAAGTTGGAGCTTCCCTATCAAGTTGTTGCTTGATAGATGTCAGTTGTAGCTGACTGAGGTTGGAGCCTCCTGTAGGTTGGTGCCTGCAAAAAATTGATGGGAGTTGGAGCTTCCCTATGAAGTTGTAGCTTGATCTATGTCAGTTGTAGCTGACTGAGGTAGGAGCCTCCTGTAGGTTGGTGCCTGCAGAAAATAGATTGGAGTTGGTGCTTCCACATCAAGTTGTAGCTTGATAAAATGTCAGTTGTAGCTGACTGAGGTTGGAGCCTCCTGTAGGTTGGTGCCTGCAGAAAATTGATGGGAGTTGGAGCTTCCTTGCAAGTTGTAGCTTGCAGAATTGAGGTAGGAACCTCCTATAGGTTGGTGCCTACAGAAAACTAGTGGTGAGAGGGAGTTGGAGCTTGCCTTTGCATCACAGCAATAATAAGATGTGCTTTTCTCCCTTTATGGGTTTTCAATTATATCTAGTGTCTCTGTGCATGATTTCTATGTGTTGATGTGGTTTATCTAATCTGCTTAATACTTGTTTCTCACATATTAAAACTATTGTTACATTAACAAATCTTCTTGATACTTACTGCTCACAAATTAATATTGCTCACATATTAAGTTGATCTTCAAATGAAGGTGTAAATTAGTTTAAGGAAAGATTTTAAAAGACCATGAATGTGTTAAACTGATTCACCCCCCCCCCCCCCCTCGCATTTTAACTAAGGGTTCAACATATTGTGTTCCCTTAAATTATTATTGTTAGGTCGGCTGATTATATTATGGCCCCATGGACTCACATATAGAAAGAAGGTTGTAATTTGAATAATCCAAGAATTTTCATTCATGTAATGTATTGGAGAGTTGCCCCCTCGAAGTGGCTTATTTCTAAGGCGTTGATATCTCTTTTCTTCTCTTTTTGGAGCAGATTTCACAACATTTGGTATTAGAGCTTTGAGATTCTCGGGTTTCGCTTCTCCAAACAGGTCATTGTAGCATTTTCACTATAACTTTTTTTCTACGAAGGTTTAGAATCTAAAATTTTTAGAGTGCAAAGCCAAAATCCTAAGGAACATCTTCGCAACATTTTAGAGATTGGTTAGAAATATTTTTGGAGATATGATATGTGCAAGTTAGGTCATTTTGCAGGATCCTGAATTTAACCTAAATAGGTCATAGTGGTATTTTCGCTATAAATTTGTTTCTACGAAGTTTCAGAATCTGAAATTTTTAGAGTGTGAAGAAAAAATCCTGAGGAACATTGTCACAAAATTTCAGATATTGGTTCACAATATTTTCAGAGATATGATCTGTGGAAGTTAGGGATTTTTGTAGGGCTTTTTGAGGCTTCTAAATTTCATCCCAAAGAGGTGATCGTGGGAAAATATTCATAGCTCTCTCTCTGAGCATCGGATTGGAATGCTGTAAAAAGTGGCCACAATCACACGGACTGTAGTTTTTTATTTATCAATTTCAGAGCCAAAGGAAGAAACAATGACACGTGGCAAGTCATACAAGTTCGCTCTACTGAACCAGTCCAAAATTGGGTTAGTGTGGGATATTGGACATAACTTTTCCTTGAAGAATCCAAATCAGATCAGACCTGTGGCATTTGAAAGAAGCTTTAGAGGGCTAATACAAGGCTTAATTTCAGATATTGAGGAGCCACAATTATAGAGATAATTCAATTTCAATATCGAGCTCCTCAAAAGCAAGTAAAAGGTGTGTATTTTTTTTCCGAATTGCATAAGTCTTGTTTGAAGAATCAAGTTGAATTGATTCCAAGGGCATATTGTAGAATAGATATTAGTATTGGATTCTAAAATGGCCCCTAAAAAGAATTCAACACCCATTAAGCCTTTATAAATCTCTACTATGACTCATGAAGACGAAGAATGGCAACATGACATATCAAAATTACAAGAGCAAGTGCAACAAATTTCGCTCTCGCAAAGAGCAACAAAAAATGACATGGAAGTTTTGAAGAAAGGCATGGAAACTAAGATGGATGGTTTGAAGAAAGGCGTGGAATCTAAGATGGATGGTTTGAAGAATGACATGGAATCTAAGATAGATGGCATGGAAGCTGGCATGGAATCTAAGATGGATGACATGGAAGAGAAAATGGAAAACATGAAGAATGATCTAAAAGCAGACATGGAAGGTTTGACAAAGTTGATACAAGAAATGTTTCCTAATGGTGAAAATACAGTAGAGGAAACTCATGATGAGAACAAAATAAATGTTAATCGTGACTTCATAAACTCTAATGTTGTCGGGAAGAACCACCATATTCCAAAAATGGATATGAGGAATTTTGATGGAAAGGAACCTGTAACATGGATACTACAGATGGAGCAATATTTTGATCTCCATAATGTGCAAAACACACAAAAGGTACGCATTGCAACTTTACATTTAGAGCAAAATACATTTGTATGGTATCAATGGCTTTGCTCCCGTAAAAAAATTGTCACTTGGTCAATTTTTACGGAGGAAATGATAGCACATTATGAGGATACAAAGAGCAACACCTTCTTTAGCCAATTGATAAATCTCAAACAAAAGGGTTTAATGGGGAAGCACATTGAGGACTTCCAAAAATTGAATATAAGGGTAACTAATATTCCAAAGGAAAATAGGATTGATCTCTTCATAGGTACTTTAAAGGATAACATCCAACATGAAGTTCACGTTTTGGAACCTGATTCATTGGAGAAGGCATTCAGGTTGGCAAGAAAAATTGAATGTAAAATTATGGCGACAAGGAAGCCTACCACTCACTTATATAAAGAGGGAAGTGTTGCTACTCCTAGATTTCCACAACCTACAAGGTTGACACCACAAAAATTGGAAGAAAAAAGAGAAAAAGGGCTTTGCTACAGTTGTGATAGAAAATACACTAAAGGTCATAAGTGTGTTGAAAAGAAATTATTTTACATAGATTGTGAAGAGGAAGAAGAAAATGAACAAGAAGAGGATATACACTAGGAACCAACCCAAGAAGAGGAAGAAATGAGTCCGACCATATTGTGTAATGCATTGGTAGGAATAACCACTGCCCAAACTCTCAAGATAGAAGGACATATTAAGAAGAAAAAGGTAATAGTGTTGATTGATTCAGGTAGTACCCATAATTTTATTCATTGTAAGGTAGCCAAGGAATTGAATTGTTTCCTATACCCAGCACCAGAATGTCAAGTGATGGTTGCAAATGGAGGAACTATAAATTTCTCTGGAAAAAGCCATAATATCAAGCTAACCATGGGGGAATATGTATTGACTAGTCCAATGCTTTCCATTCCTATGGGAGGTGCTGATGTTGTACTAGGAGTACAATGGTTACAATCTTTGGGGACGGTAGCTTTTAATTCTCAAGAACTTTTCTTGAAATTTTTTTCAGAAGGAAAGGAAGTCGAATTACGGGGTATTGCGGGGAAGCCAGGAAGGATAATAAGCTCTAATGTCATGAAAAAGCTTCTAAAGAAAGAACAACGAGGCGTAATTGCACAATTATGCTCATTAGAAGTTCCAACATCAAAATCATCTATTTCTGCAGATCTCCAACAAGTCTTGGACAATCATTCCAAGGTGTTTGAAACTCCCAAAGGACTCCCACCTATTCGTGATCATGATCATGCTATTAATTTTATTCCAGGAAGTGTTCCTCCAAACATCAGGCCTTATAGATATCCTTACTTCCAAAAGAGCGAAATTGAACGTATGATTGCAGAAATGTTAGAGGCGGGTATAATTCAACCTAGTCAAAGTTCTTTCTCTGCTCCTGTAGTATTGGTACACAAGAAGGATGGATCATGGCGCATGTGTCTGGATTATAGGGAGCTCGATAAGCTCACCATTAAAGATAAATTTCCCATTCCTGTGATTGATGAATTATTGGATGAATTACATGGAGCAATTTATTTTACCAAGTTGGATCTTCGTTCAGGATATCATCAAATTAGAATGAAGATGGAAGATATTCTGAAAACAACATTTCAAACTCATGAGGGTCATTATGGATTTTTGGTCATGCCTTTTGGCCTTACCAATGCACCTTCTACATTTCAAGGGTTGATGAATTCCATTTTCAAACCCTTCCTTAGAAAATTTGTGCTAGTATTTTTTGATGATATACTAATCTACAACAGGTCTTGGAAGGATCATGTTCAACATGTTTACAGGGTGCTCAAACTATTGCAGGAGAAACAATTATATGCAAAAACATCCAAATGTTTCTTTGGAGTACAAGAGGTGGAATATCTGGGTCATATTGTATCTCACGAGGGTGTTAAGGTAGACCCTAACAAAATTAAATCCATTAAGGAATGGAAAGACCCCACAACCATAAAGCAGTTGCGAGGATTTCTTGGGTTAACAGGGTATTATTGCAAGTTTGTTAAGAATTATGGGAGAATAGCAGCACCTCTAACAACATTATTGAAGAAAGATGCATTTTCATGGACTCCTGAAGCAAATAAGGCCTTTGAACATCTTAAAGAGGCAATGTGCCTAGCATCGGTCTTAGCTACGCCAGACTTCACAAAAACCTTTATTGTGGAATGTGATGCCTCAGGAAATGGAATTGGTGTTGTTTTAATGCAGGAAGGAAGACCCATTGCTTTTGAAAGTCGTCCAATCAAAGGAAAGTATTTACAGAAACCTATTTATGAGAAGGAAATGTGAGCAATACTGCATGCACTAAAGAAATGGCGAACTTACCTAATGGGAAGACACTTCAAGGTAAAAACTGATCATGATAGTCTTAAACACTTTTTGGAACAAAGACTATCTTCAAAAGAGCAGCAAAAATGGGTCACAAAGATGTTGGGCTATGAATTTGAAATAATCTACAAAAAAGGAAAGCTTAATGTTGTTGCAGATGCACTCTCAAGAAAGAATGAAGAGGTGGAAGCATTGCTTTGTGCCATTTCTATTATCCAACCACATTGGATAACCGAAGCAAGAGATGAATGGAAGAAGGACAAAGATGTATGGACACTCATTCAAAAGTTGCAGCAAGATCCTAGTACATCTGATACATTTAGTTGGAAAAATGATTCCTTATGGTATAAATATCGCTTATATCTTTGTAAGAATTCCCAACTAAAACAAAAGATTCTTCTGGAATTGCACACTTCTCCTTTAGGAGGACACTCAGGATTTTTAAAAACTTACCACAGGGTGAAGAAAGAATTTTTTTGGAATGGCCTTAAATCTGATATTCGAAAGTTTGTGGCGGAATGTTTGGTTTGCCAGCAGAATAAAGTGGAAACAATTAAGACCCCAGGACTTCTACAACCTTTATCCATTCCAAGTCAACGTTAGGAGGAGATTTCAATGGATTTTATCACAGGTTTACCTAAGTCTGAAGGAAAGAGTGTCATCATGGTGGTAGTTGATAGACTTACCAAGTATGCACACTTTTGTACATTATCTCATCCATTTAAAGCAAGTACAGTTGCTACTACATTTATGGACAAAATTCAAAAGCTACATGGAAGCCCAAGGGTTATTGTGAGCGACAGAGATCCCATTTTTACTGAAAATTTTTGGACGGAGTTATTTTCTTGTTTGGGTACTCAATTAGCTCATAGCTCATCTTATCATCCTCAATCCGATGGTCAAACTGAGATAGTAAATAAATGTTTGGAAGGATATCTTCGTTGTTTTGTATCCGATAAACAAACACAATGGGTCAAGTGGTTACCTCTAGCTGAATGGTGGTATAACACTTCCTTCCATACTGCAGCAAAAATGACCCCATTTATGGCACTTATGGATATCATCCACCATCCATCACATCATCTTTAAGAGAAAATTCAAAGGTTCAAGCAGTGGAAGATCACATCGAGCATCAACAAGAAGTTCTCCAACTCTTAAAGGAAAACCTAAATTTGGCACAAAATCGAATGAAACAACAGGCAGATCAACATCGCAGTGAGAGAAGTTTTGATGTAGGAGACTGGGTATTTTTACGGCTACAACCATACAAACAAATGTCCCTCAATAAAGCTAAGAAGGATAATAAATTATCGCCAAAGTACTATGGTCCTTACAAGGTGTTGCAAAAGATTGGTACTATGGCATACAAATTGGAGCTTCCTGCTTCTTCGCGAGTACATCCAGTTTTCCATGTTTCGTGCTTAAAGAAGGTTATAGGTGAAAATCTTCCAGCTCAAACAATATTTCCAGAACTTGATGAGGAGGGAAAAATCATATTGGAACCGGAAGAGGTCACGGAAACAAGAACTCGACAACTACGGAATCGATCAATTTCAGAGTATCTCATCAAGTGGAAGAACTTACCCACTGAAGATTCTACATGGGAGGATGAGAATTTTATACAGAAGCACCCAGAGCTACTCAAGTGTTGAAGACAACACTTTTTTGAAGGAGAGGGGCATGTTAGGTCCCTATATTACTAGTATAGTCCCTTATTGTTGTTAGTGTAACCCCCTTATTTTTATTATTGTACCCTTGTAACCCCCATATTGTTATTATTGTGCCCTTAAATTATTATTGTTAGGCCGGCTAGGATTACATTATGGCCCCATGGACTCCTATATATAGAAAGGAGGTTTTTTAATTTGAATCATCCAAGAATTGTTAATTCATGTAATGTATTTTAGGTTTGCCCCTCGAAGTGGCTTATTTATAAGGCGTTGATATCTCTTTTCTTCTCTTTTTGGAGCTGGTTTCACAACATTAAGTTTATAATACTTATGTCAGGGCTTATAATATTTATCTTTGGGTCTATAATATTAATCCTTGTGTTTAACAATATTCTATAGGGTTTATAATATTAATCCCTTTGGTTTAATATTATTCTGTTGGGTTTATAATCCCTTGGGGTTTTAGTATTGATCCCTTCAGTTTATTATCCCATTTTGTTTATAATATTAATCCCATGGGTTTATAATTTAATGATTCATATTTCTAAGGTATAATATTGATCATAGAGTTTATAATATTAATCCTAAGGTTTAATATAAATCCCTTGGTTTTATAATCATGGTCAACCATGGTCCAACGTCACATTGTGACAAATATTTTCTCAATATGAAAATCAACCAATGTCTCATTGTGACAAGGATTGTCTCAATATGAAAATCAACCATCGTTAACCATGTTTCAACATCACATTGTGTCAAAGATTGTCTCAATATGTAAATTAACCATGGTCAACCATGGTTCAATGTCACATTGTGACAAAAATTGCTTCAATATGAAAATCAACCATGGTCAGCTATTGTCCAACATGGCAATGTTCTAAAGGTTGTCTTAATATGAATATCAATAATGGTCAACCGTACTCCAACGTCGCATTATGACAAAGAATGTGTCAATATGAAAATCAACCATGGTCCACCATGTTTATTTTAGCGTTTATAATAATTATCTTAGGTTTTATATACCTTGGTTTTATAATATTGATCCCTTAGGTTTAATATTGTTCCCTCGGTTTTATAATCCCTTAGGTTTTTAGTATTAATTGCTTTGGTTTATCATTTCATTGAGTTTATTAATCTAAGGGTTCATATTACTAGGGTATAATATTGTTCGTAGGGTTTATAATATTAATCATTGGGTTAAATATAAATATATTAGGTTTATAATCATGGTCAACCATGGTCTAACGTCACATTGTGACAAATATTTTCTCAATATGAAAATAAACCAATGTCACATTGTGACAAGGATTGTCTCAATATGAAAATCAATCATGGTCAATCATGTTCCAACGTTGCATTGTGTAAAATATTGTATAAAAGTTTAAATCAAACATGGTCAATAACCATGATCACATTGTGATAAAGATTGTCTCTTGGTCCAACATCACCTTTTGACAACCATGGTCATCCATGGTTAATGATGGTCTAATGTCGCATTGTGACAAAGATGGTCTCAATATGAAAATCAACCATGCTCAACCATGGCCTACCATCGTCCAACGCCGCATTGTGCCAAAGGTTACCTCAATATGAAAATCAATCATGGTCAACCATAGTCCAACGTCGCATTATGACAAATATTGTGTCAATATGAAAATAAATCCTGGTCAACCATGTTTATTTTAAGGTTTATAGTATTTATCTTACGGTTTATATAATTTGGTTTTATAATATTTATGCCTTGGGTTTGACATTATTCATTTGGGTTTCTAGTATTAATCCCTTGAGTTTAATAATCTAAGGGTTGATATTCCTAAGGTATAATATTATTCATAGGGTTTATAATATTAACATTTGGCTTCAATATAAATACATTATGTTTATAATTATGGTCAACCATGGTCCAACATCACATTATGACAAAAATTTTCAATATGAAAATCAACCATTGTCACATTGTGACAAGGATTGTCTCCATATGAAAATCAATCATTGCCAACCATGTTCGAACATCACATTGTGTCAAATATTGTCTCAATATGTAAATCAACTATGGTAAACCATGGTCAATAACCATGTTCACATTGTGACAAAGTATTTCTCTTGGTACACATCACATTGTGACAACCATGGTCATCCATGGTTAACCATAGTCGAATGTCACATTGTGACAAAGATTCACTCAATATGAAAATCAACCATGGTCAACCATTGTCCAACATCACATTGTGCTAAAGGTTGTCTCAATATGAAAATAAATCATGGTCAGTTACAGTCCAACGTCACATTGTGATAGATTATGTCAATATGAAAGTTAATTGTTGTCAACCATGGTCAACTATATTTATTTTAGGGTTTAAAATTTTTATCTTAGGGTTTATATACCCTGGGTTTAAAATATTTTTCCTTTGGGTTTTAATATTATTCCTTTGGGTTTATAATCCCTTGAGATTTTAATATTAATCCCTTGAGTTTATTATCCCCTTGCGTTTATAATATTTATCTTAGGATGAATATACCTTGGGTTTATAATATTAATCCCTTGGGTTTAAAAAATCTTGGGGTTTTAGAATCTATCCCTCGCATTTATAATATAAATCCCTTGGGTTTATCAATACAAAGGTACATATTCATAGGGTATAATATTATTCATAGGGTTTATAATATTAATCTTAGGGATTAATATAAATAACTTGGGTTTATAATCATCCTCAACCATGTGCAACTATGGCCCAATGTCACATTGTGACAAATATTTTCTCTATATGAAAAGCAACCATGGTCAACCATGGTCATATGTCGCATTGTGACAAAGATTGTCTCAATATGAAAATCAATCATGGTAAAACATGGTCAACCATGTTTATTTTATGGTTTATAATATTTATCTTAGGGTTTATATACCATGTGTTTATAATATTAAACCCTTGGGTTTAATATTATTCCATTGGATTTTCAATATTAATCCCTTGGGTTTATTAGTATATGGTTTCATATTCCTAGGGTATAATATTATTCATAGGGTTTATAATATTAAACTTTGGGTTTAATATAAATCCATTGGGTTTATAATTATGGTCAACAATGATCTGAAAGGAGTGTATTAGATTGTTGTGCTAAGTATCCTTTCAGTAATAAAAAACATGTACAATTCGTCTCCATTTGTTTTCTTAAGGAATGAGTTTTTTAACTATGAAACATAGATGAATTTACGAGTTTTAAGCATGAAAATAAGCCTAAATAACTATGTACAATAGTGTATAAGAGAGAAATAACATCACACATAAGTTTTATAGAACAAGCATAATGAAGCATTTCACCTCTCCTGGGATACATCTGTTGGTCCAGCTCCCAATGGCATGTCCTTCTTTTTAATTATACTCAAAATTAAAAATACATGTGTTTACAAGCCTTTGATGGTTGTTTTATTTGCACCAGTGGCTTCAATATGCTCAAATTAGTTTAGGCAGACTCTTGTTTCACCCAAATGGGTCGAAAATTGACCTCCCAAAGCGTTTTTCCCAATATCAGCTAGAAAAAATCCACAAAAAGTGGAGAACTGTACATAACTAGAGTTAATTTTGGTTAAAACCCACAAATTTGGGGTGCCTCCACAAATCTCGCCAGAAAATACAGTTTTATTTAAACTGTAGTGGATAGGGCGGGTTGGTCACAAGCCGACCCCCTGTCTTAAACCTCGCGGTTTATGGTTTTGAAACTCCGCATATTGGAGCAGAACTCGGAGTCAACAAGGTTCTGTGACCGTCGCATTTAAAACATGACCAAACTTTCTTCCGCCATGTGACAGGTCGATCTGAATGCTACAGTTGGATAAAGCTTGGATCCACAACCGTCACATAAGTTTTTACCTCACCTCTCATGTGAAATCATTTTATGTCGTCGGAGGTTACGTTACAGGAAACTGTTGTATTAAAATTTAATGTCACGGTGTGACATGTGACTGCAAAGATCACCGCCAAAGTTGTGGTTCAGATAGCCACCGGTTTGACGGTTTAATGGGGCGGTTTTTAAATGTCATGTGACCAACAACCTTGGGGCCACCGATGGGTTGGGACCACCGGCAGTCCCCCCCTAAACTTTCAAACCTGTACACTTTAAAATAATGCGAAATACTTATATGGTAAGAACCAAAATGTAGCAAAGATGGTGGAGGTTTGTGCAGGTGCGCCAGAGGTCATAGGGTCGAACCCCCTAGACCCAAAAAAAAATTTGATCCATTATACAGGGGATACGTGGCAGCCTCTGGGCTGGCCATGTGTCACCCAACCATTGGTCCTTCTCAACAACTTCGTACAACCAAATCAACGGCCCAGAAATAGCCACGTGGCATGATTTGATTGGTTATGAGAAAAAAGAAATATTCCTAGTATATGCCACCTGTTGATTGTACCTGCATGTTGAATGGACATCCCAATCACCTTGTCACAAAAAATTTAGTTGTTCAGGAAAACAAACAGAACGCGATATCTTCCTCATACGACATCAGTTTTTCGAACCGTTTATGGTGTCAAAATCACAACGACGAGACCTTTCTGGTCGCTCAGGTTTGATACAGTTTCAAGCACTTTCAATTTTGAGCAAAACACATGATCTCCTGATCAAACAATGGTCCAACATCAGATTGTGACAAATATTTTCTGAATATGAAAATCAACTATGGTCCAATGTCGTCACATTGTTACAAAGATTGTCTCCATATGAAAATTAATTATGGTCAACCGTGATCCAACGTCACATTATGACAAAGATTGTCTCAATATGAGAATCAACCATAGTCAACCATAATTGTTTTATGGTTTATAATATTTATCTTAAGGTTTATATACCTTGAGTTTATAATCCCTTGAGTTTTCACTATAAATCCCTTGAATTTATTATAATATAATTTTTTGAGTTTAATTAATTAATAATAATTAATAGAAATTAGAAAAAACAATATTTATATTAATAATCTAATATTAATAAATAATAAAAATCATTACACAATTTTTATTATTATTTATTAATTAATTATAAATTAATTAATTATTAATAATTAATGAATTATTTATTTAACAATGAATTAATTAATTGTTATTAATATTTATTAATTATAAATATAATTAAAAAAAATATTAATATTAATTAATAATTTTAATAATTATAATTATAAGCTTTGGTGTATATCAACCACATTTACTAAAACGATTGTGCTATTTGATTTCTAATTAAATTTTTGAGAAATTAATGGTGGTTATAATTTTTTTTAGAATATATCAACTACATTTACTAATATGATTGTGCTATTTTATTTCTAATTAAATTTTTGAAAAATTATTAATAGTTATAATTTTTTTAGAATATATCAACTACATTTACTAATAGGATTATGCTCTTATTTTATTAAAGTTTTAATAATTATAATTTTTTTGAAATATTAAATTATAACTACTAACTAAAATTAAATTTTAATATACCATTTATTATTTTATTATTTGATAAAAATTATATCATCAAAATTTATAAAAAAAGAAATATTGAAAAAAATCATCAAAATTGAAAAAATATAATTCATCTACTTTCAAAAAGATAATTGATTAGTCTCTTACCAATTTATTTATCCATTTCATTGAAATTAATTGAAGTCTTTGCCTTCATCGGATATGGCCCTATGATCATACTATGAGACTAACGAATTCAAGTCTCTTAAGCGTTTACTATTTATACTTTGATATGATGTAGTTTATAGGGGCATATATACTTTGATAGGATGTAGTTTATAGCAATCCCCCTTAGCCTGGTTATTCACTTTCTTCGATCCATGTTCTCTTAAACATTTGTGATTTTTTATTTAGCATGCTTTAATGGTAATTTTTGGGAAGTTTTAGTTTATAGCAATCTTTGTAAGTGTAAGACGTATATATATATTTCATTTTAAAAAATGTATTAATTATTTGCAAAGATTTTATGATATTCAAATTATATAAATTTAATAATTTATAATAAGATATTTTTAATTTGAAAAAATTTAACTAAAAGATTTATAATTATTTTAACCTCTGCTCATCTTCAAATTCTCAATTTTTTAACGCCACAAGTCCCTCTAATACCCGAGGTTTACGTTAGCTAACAATTTTCCACCATTGATTTACTTCAAAGAAAATATTATTTTGAAAAAAAAATTAACTTTAAAAATTGTGGAATACATTAGTGAAAAAAAAAGCTTAAACACAATCACATTTTTCTTCATCTAGACTATTTTTTCTTCATCTTCAAATTCTCAATTTTTTAACGCCACAAGTCCCTCTAATACCCGAGGTTTACGTTAGCTAACAATTTCCACCGTTGATTTACTTCAAAGAAAATATTTTTTTGAAAAAAAAATTAGCTTTAAAAATGGTGGAATACATTAGTGAAAAAAAAAAAATCAAAATTTCTCTTTCGCTTAAACACAATCACATTTTTCTTCATGTAGACTATTTTTCTATATACTATCAACTCATACAACATCCATCCGGTACAATTAGTAGTTAAAATCAATGCTCTGCATATCAAAAGACTTTTTATTTATTTTATAATCAATCAAAGGTGCGCAGTCTGCAAACGATTATGGTCCATTCAACTAGCTGTGGTTATCCATGGACCTAAAAATCATTGCAATTATTCAAATATAATGATCATCTACTCTTCAATGTTTGCGCAGCAGTGTTTTGAGATTGAAAGGTGTGATGAAGGAAGTATTTCCTTTCCAAAACTGGCGAAAAACCATCCCATAGACTTTCTCAGTGGGATGGTGTCCATCCCAAAATACATATTTCTCTGGGCGTTTGCACAGAAAAGCTTTGTATTCTCCACGTTCCTCCTTTGGAATCTCCAACCCACAAGACACAGCAGTGTTAAATGGCCCCGCTCCACAGCACGCTGACGTCGTGTTTGTAAAACCTGCAACCAAAGCCACGTCCCATATTGCATTTTGTCAATTCACAAGCCAATCCACGCCTACAAAATTTTTGAAAATTATACTGTTTCTTCAAATATCCCTGAAATATTTTTACCATAGGATTCGCCGTGCTGAATTAAATTTAATACGAAATCATAAGTGTTAGTTAGAAGGATCGTTGCTCCGTCTAATTTTTTATTCAGCTGGTTGACGAGCAGCCTGAGACCTTGATTATATGCCACTGCCAGCTGATTTGCAATTTCCACGCATCCACCGTTATATGCTTTCAATCCAGCGAGCCTTGAACTTGGAGTACATCCATAAGGACCGATATCTACTACGAGGAAGTTCCTTGCCCCATTATTGTAAAGGCTCTGCAACATAGAGGATACCCCAAAAATAATAGTAATTAATAATTCAGGTCAATAATTAGCTAATAAAAATAAAATATGAATGCTACATACATACCAACAAGTGTTCGTTAAATTTACTAAGCAGCAGCTTAACGAAATCCTGGGCACTTGTAGAGTTTTGGAAGGTGGTATTCGCTAAATAGTTGAGCCCAATATCATTGCCACCACTGGTAATGGTATACAAAGATTTGGATAGATATTCTTTTGCATAATAATCTCCTCCAAGTTTTTGTCTTAGACTGGAAGCATAGTTGGCGAATTGGCGTATTTGGAGACTTAAAGGGATGATATTCTGCATAGCAAAACAAACCTACAACGTTTAATTGCTTATTTTCACATGTAATGTAATTAACTAATTTTCAACATGTAATTAGATTGAAAATGTATCTAATTTAGCACTCACCAAGTAATTGGCCGTGGAATCCAGTATTCCGCTTCCTGCAGATGCGAAATCAATACCTTGAGAGAAGTTAGATCGTGGGCTCAAATATGGAGGTGGGAAGGGCAACCTTAACTGAGTAGCTGTGGATACAAAATATCATACGTATATTAATCCCATGAAAGAATCAACCATATAACTATCAGTCAGTAAGAAAGATAAGGTAAATAAATAGGAGAAAACAAATACCTATGAAATCGTATGAAGTTCGGCCATTAGAGAAACGACCAGTGGGGTGATGGAAGAAGGTCTCCCCGTAAGGCGGAAAATTAGCTTTAAGAGTTGTGTTGGCGATGAAATTGTTGGTACCAGCGTCTGCTAGAGAATCCCCAAAAGTGAAGATGGCAGGGACATTATAGTGGCTGGCAGTACTAGCCAATGGAAAAGATAAAGTCAACACAAATGCTGCGGTCGAGCATGCAACGAACATTGTTAAGAACTCCATTATAGAGTTCCCTCCGCTTCCCGGGATTAAGGATAGGACTGAAGGATGCACAAACAATGCCACTCACTCTTCATCTGCATCTACATTTATGGAGAAAATTGATACAATTTAGAAATAAAATAAGAATGAGTTCGGCCTATGGAAAACTATAGCCAAAGCTAAGTTTAGTTTATTCAAATATCGAGGAGTTTAGTTGATATTGGAGTTCATATATCTAGTTATAATATAGAGTAGTTACGTCAATTTATGTGTACAAGTATGGAGTAGTTAGAACCAAAACACAACACGCTTTGTTTTGAAAAATGATATGATCGTAGTTCCTACTTACAGAGAAGATAAATTATTGTTAATATAATGTATCAATTCTACTGTATGTGAAAAGTGCCCATTTGTCGTCACGATTGTTAAAAGACAAAATGGTGCCTTGCGACTGGGGAATCCCGTCATTATATATCTATCCGATCATTTTATAACATAAATTGAACTGATTTTTTGCTTTACAATGTATTTAATTGATGAAACTATTAAAATTTTACAAATTCAATCTCAAATCAAAATTGGAAAGTTTATTTAAATGGAAGAGCGCTGAAGTGTCGGAGAAGATATATTTTTTCTTTTAACGTGTCATACTATGATGCTATGATTAATTATTCCTAAATGGAATCTAATATCATTTACAACATTTATAAATACTCTTATATCAATTATATGACAAATAAAAAACCCAATTGAAACTTTGGTGCCACCATGTAACAATATGCCCCACATATGAAACATATATGCATCCTAACTACATTCTATTTCATGCATAATTGTAAACACGCCCACATAAAAAATTATTAGACACATAAAATATACCATCCAAAATCATATAACATAGAAAAATTATCCTTTTATGAGGTCCCACCAAGTCATAGCCAGCCCTATTCCATCTTTTTCAACAATAGTTCACCCTCAAGTTGAGGTTATCATTCCACTAGGACAAACACTACCTGAGCCTACTATGTCTTATAGTCACCATAATAATAATTATATCAAGGTACTAAATTGTAGAAAAAAATCCAAGCTAAAACCTTTCATTCCCCATCATCCTACAAAACCCAAGGAAGTTTATCCACTTCTCCATGTTGTAGTCCCTCAGGTGGCACGACTTCCCTCCAAGGGATCCAACATAATTTTTCAAAGAAATCTCAAAGCTCTATAGCTAAATAGGAAATCCAACTGCTATAATGGACTCTCTAGGCACCCCCCCCCCTCCTCCCCACTGCCACCCCCCCCCCCCGCCCCCCCCACAACCAAGCCTCACATAACATAAACCTATTCCAAACAATTATTTGTCTAGGTCTTCATCCTTCCCCAATGAAATATGAGGAGGATTTTCCACGCCCATCCACGTAGGTTTCCAAAGTTAATAGGGTTATAGTCAATCCTCTACTCACACTCAACATACCCAAATCAAAGGTGGAAAGAAATTAATGATGGAAATATTAAGAATTATCGATTTCTTACCAAGCCTAAAGTTTATATATGCATTATTATTTTCTAATAAGTGGCAACCCAATAAATACCTCCCCACACTTGGTAATTCATGCCACCTCCTAGGAAATTAGGATAAAAATCATGTCATCATATTTAGGATTTTAAGAATATATTATTTGATTTCTTCACTTAGGCCCACTTGACTTATTCCATTTCATTAACCCCCTAGCATCCTTTTAACTCATGGATTCATAACCTTCCATACTCTCTTGCATGATTATTCTTAATTGGTGGTTTATTTTATTAATATATGAATGTGATTACAATTTACAGTGCCAGGTTTACTATATTTTTAAAATACACTCTCTCTTTCCTAATATCACACAAGAAATCCAACCCCAAAACATACATTTGCAAACACTCTAACCCAAAAACCATACTAGATCACTAGCCTATAAAACATAAGTACATTTAAAACTTAGGGGTATTATGTTCTCATCCTCCTTATTGATGCACCATCCTTATTGAATTATATAAATATGTAATTAAAATCCTAAAAAAACTACAAGTACTCCTCTTGGATGGAATCCTCATGCTCCCATTTAGCACCTTTAGGACCAAAACAAGTCCATTGGGCCTTTACCAAGCTAATGAGCTAATTCTTCATAACTTTGACCTTCTTGTACAATATATGCACTAGCTAGACCTGGAAGTCACCCTCATGATGCACATGGATCACAACCTAATCAATTACCCAGTTAGGATTAGGCACATAATTTTTAAGCAAAGACACATGAAACACATTACTTATGCACATAGATGCAGGTATTACAAGCATGTACGCAGCGAGACTAATCACCTCTATGATTTTGAAATAGCCCACAATATCTTAATAGTAGTTTTGAGTAGCTTCCCAATATTAGTGAACTTTCCTTAAATTTCACTTTCAAGAAGATATGCTCACCGAATTTGAATTCTCTACGTGTTCTACCTTTTTCTGTGTAATTTTTTCTACATGTGATATATAGTCTTCAAGTTATTCATTATTTTCACCATATTATCTTCCACTTACCTATGTAATTTTATCTCAATAATAGCCCTATTAGATAGTTTATCCTAACTCACAAGTGTGTTTCATTTCCTACAATACAAGGCTTCAAATGGGATCATCTTTAACTATGCCTAATACCTAATTTTTTATGCAAATTAAACCAAATATAAATACTCTTATTTTTTATGGTTTATCCATCATACACATCCACATAAAATCTTCAATCACTTGATTGGTCATATTTGTGTTCCCATGTGGCTTTGGGTGATATGCTTTGCTAAAATTTAATTTTTTCCCAAATAATGGGATGTTAGGAAGACATGGGATTCTATTCCTTAGCATTGCATTTTATTATATAGCTAAGAAAAACTTTTGAGAATGGTATATTGTCAGAATAATGGAGGAGGAGGATTTTGTAACATGCATTAAGGCCACAATGTAGAAAGGAAACTTCATAGTGAGTTCCCATTACTTTGTATGTGAATTTTTACAGCTGAAGCAATGAGAGCAAAGAATATGCATCACCTTATAGATATGTTTCCTCCCATTTTGGGTTTCATAGGATAAATCCTATATTAATTTGTGTGGATTGTGTATAATTGTTCCTACTCTTTCATTTTTCTGTTTCAATTGTTTCTTAAATTTTAAGAAAAACTACTAATTAATTAATATAGAGTATAAGGAAAAAATAATTTGTGTAGTTTAATATTTAGAATATTATAATATTTGTTGTGATGAACTATTCCAATCTGTTACAGTCAGTCTTTACATCCTGTCACCAGTGACCAATGGACTCTTATCATGTCCTCTTAGGGTCTCATAGTCAATTTTTTGTCATTTCATTAGGCATTCAAGCAAAAATTTGGTCACTCAGTATTAGGTTTAGGGCTATTTTCTACTCCTTCCAAAATTTTTAAGTTGCTGGTCCATGTCATCACTCAGCTAAGTGTATCATCATTCAAAGATTTTCATCATCATTTCAGTCATCAACATCCTGATTTCATTTAGTTTAGTGTCTCCATTAGGTCATTAGGGTTTCAAGGTCACCAAAAATCTTATTTCATGCATAAAATCCGATGATTGGAGGAGTGGTAATAGGCAAGTTTCTTCAATAAATTTTGATTTAAAAAATGTACTTTTATGTTTCTATATGTAATAAGCACTCCATGTTACTAAAGCTGCAGTTCAAGTTTTGAAAAATTTCAAAGTTCCAAAGAGATTCAATGTTCCAAAGAAGCCACAAAAGATTCAAGGTTACAAATTCCAAAGGTTACAAAGTTCAAAAGAATGAAATTCATGCTTGAAAAAGATATGTGGAGCCCATCATCACTCAAAGGGAGTCATTCCCTGTTTATAAAAGTAACAAAAAGACACAAAATCATTTCATTTGCACTATTATTACCTCTCATCATCGAGCTCATCATTCATTTGGCAAGAAAACACAGGTTTTTTACCTCAATTTGGGAAACATTGGATGGTGTTGCGCATACAAACACTGCGCCGCACTTATGGAGGAAGACGATGCATGTAGGAAGACTGCGCTGCACATAGGAGCTACGCATGGAGAAAAGTTGCCCAAATTTTAAATTTGACCACCAAATTCAACTTTTCAAATCTCCACTCCAGGTTTTTCCACATCCAAGCTCTATAATAAGTAATTTTACTCATGCACATGCCCTCCTTTTCTTTGTATGCCAAGAAATTGATCACAAGCTTAGTCTCCGAGGGTTTTTCATGAATTTCATGGTGTTGGTCTCTAAATGATGGATTGATACTTTAAGACATATTTTCATTGTCCCTACACCTATGTTTTTGGTTTAAACACCACCTCCATCCATCACAAAACCATTTCCCTTCATTTTCTATCATTTCCCTACAAACCCTAATATACACTATGTCTTTCTAGGGTAGGACTGTGTTTAGGCTTTTTCAACCCCCTCCCCTCAATAATTTCCCAAGTTTCATGCTTCCCCAATTCACTAAAGTACTCATCCCATATGCCCCTAAATTTCATTAAAAATTTAGGCAACTTCCAAGTCCATCATACCACCTCTTTCCTTCATAGCAAAAAACTTCATTGTTTTTTCTTGTCTATCATCTAGAGTTTCATCATGGAAGCAGATTCTTCATCATCAGAGAAAAGAAAACGCCACAAAGGTGGGAAGATATTGAGGTTTGAGCCCTTAAATTGCAGTGAAATCACTTCTTCACCATTCATTAGAAAATGCTTTAAAGATGTCAACTACCTAGGGTTTTGTCAAAGAGCAGAGGAGGTAGGTTTCCATGAGTTGCTTACACATTTTTTTGCCACCAATTTGAAGGGAAAAAAGGCCATCATTGCAGGGATTGATTTCACTTTTTCCGTAGATGCTATCTCTCTTTCTATAGGATTACCAAATCATGGTGAATATTGGTTCAAATGCATGAACCTAGACCTTGAGAAGTACAAACCTTACATAAAATCACAGTAAAAAGAGGCTCATGCACATAATTCCCCATTCATATACTTGTTGGAGTTGTATGTACCATTAATGAAGGTTGTAATGAAAATTTTTACATGTGAGGCCACGTTTTCTAGATTGTACCAATAACACATTATAATACTCATGCACTTCACAACACTGAAGTCTCTCAATTTATGCAATTTCTTGTATATAAGTGTGATCAAGATGTCTGAAAAGGTGCAAGTAAAAAACACAGAACACTACCCTAACCTCTTTTACCACAGCTTGTTGAAGGTCATAGTTCTCCACCAGTTGATAGAGAATAACATGACATGGGATACCTTCATTGAGGCAGCCTTTCAAATGCCCAAAACCACTACACCAACTTAGCAGCAAAACATATCACCTACCATGTCAACACAACCTATGGAGGTGGGATCATCAATAAAACTTGTTGAAGTTTCAAAGAGGCCTAGGCCTAAGGTTTATCAAACCTATCAGAGAGGCGGGAGGCATGTGTTTGCTCCTCAAAATGAGGAAGGGGCCAAGCCTACTTCACCATAACATGGATCACCATCAATGCAGCATGAAACATCCATGCATGAGGAAGAACATGATTTTGACCTAGTAGAATTGGAAGCTACTGATGAGCATGAGAACCTAGAGGGGGTAATCAAATACAATGATGCTCATACCAAAGATCTCCAAGACAAATTGGCAAGGGAAAAATTTGTCATTTCATTTCTAGAGCAAGACAACCAGCAGCTGAAGGCAAAACAATTGGTTTTGGAGAAAAGGTATTTTGAGGCAAGAAAACATGATGAAAAAGGAAAAGTAGTGGCTGAGCATGATGAAAATGATGGGCATGAAAAACAAGTGAAGAGGAAAAGTCCAACAACCATGGGTCTCAAAAAGACATTACGGAAAAAAAGGGAACAAGACCCTACAAATGAAGAACTCAGTTTTGAAGACAAAATTGCAAATGAGATCAATGAGAACAGGGAGTTTTGGCTTGAGAAGGTCAACATCCACTTGGAGAAGCTCCTTGACAAGGCCAACAGGGAAAATCATATGTTGATGCACATGGCTGACCATTACCACACAAGAAACAAAATTTGTAATGTCAAGATCAAGTAATTGCAAGACAAGCTCAAGGAAACCCTAATTATAAAAAAAGGAGAAGGATAAGTTAAATATTCTCATTGATGTCTCCATAATAGAATAGAACACCTTATTTGGCACTTCTAGACCAATTTTGGGAAGATTTGAAGAAATTTTTATTTTTTGGTGAAATTTGGTGCAAATTTGGAAAATTCAGAAATTTCACTAGGTCTAGAAGTGCAACGCCTTGGCTCCGCGCCTTTTTCTCAGAGCTCCAAATGAAAAATGGTTGAAATTTATAGAAATATGATGGCATCCTCTCAAAACCCATTTGCTCATATTTTTTATTCGAGTCTCATATTTTGAGAAAATTGAGAAAAAGGGGTCAAAAATCAACATTTTGCTCCTCTTTTTGACTAGCGCTGCGCTTCTAGTGACACCTTGGGAGAATGTGTTTTTGAAGGCTTTCCCATCGGAAATTTTCAAAAATTCAAGATCTTCTGGAAACTGGAAAGACATGGCTAGTTTACCGTTATTTCAAATTCCAATTTTGACTTCGGAAGGTGCCTAAAAATGGCCTCCAATATGACTCAATGCATGATACTATAAAAATAAATCTTATAGACTTTAGTCAATGGATTATTGATCCTCCATTGATCAATGATCAATTCCTATCTCTCTTGAGCTTATTCTTCCACTACGCTTCTGTTGCATCTCTAATACTACTATTGTTTCAATTCCTCTTCATTCTTTAATGTACACTCTTCCTCCTAAGGCTCTACATGCATTTTGGTCTCGACTCCTACTTCCATGCACTCACTAGTAGAAAATTAGAAATTAGTGACTAAAAAAGTTAGTCATCGCTTCTTTTCCAAGTGAAATGCTACTAAAAATGAGAAATATTTAGTGATCCAACTAAAAAGGACTAACATAAATGACTAATTTATTATCGGGTTGAAACATACGACTAACTAATAAGTAATACAACTAAAAATGATTAATGTGAATGACTAATTTAATCTAAGAACAAAAATACAACTACCTTACAAGTACTACAATAATATGAATCAATCATTTATATTAGTCATTTTAATATGAACTGATACCCCTATTTTACTTCGAATCAAAATGTTACATAAGGCATACAATATTAAAATTCAAACTATTTTAACCATTATCCTAGGCTAGTTTCCCTTCTTTCTCTCTAACCTTACCTCTATAATGAGGAGCCTACTCTCTCTGTGGCCTTTCACAATTTTCTGGGTTCAATTTGTGTCATTGATTAATAAAACATTTCAGGAATATATATATATATAGATATGTTAGGAATTCTTGGGGTATTCAGAATATTTTGTGGACTTTCACAATTTTATGGGTTCAATTTGTGTCACTGATTAATAAAACATTTCAAGAATATATATATATATATATATATATATATATATTCTTGAAATGTTTTATTAATCAGTGACACAAATTGAACCCAGAAAATTGTGAAAGGACACAGAATATTCTGAATAGCCCAAGAATTCCTAATATATATATACATTAGGAATTCTTGGGGTATTCAGATAGTGAAATAAGTACCTTTCGGGCCTCTCTTGGAGTTGAAATTTATGTTGTATTTAGCGAAATTCACTAGTACGTATGGGAGAAAAATTTGACTTTGTTATACTCTGATAGTTCGGTCGTTATATTGTCGTATTTTGCTTGCATTTTTTTTAAAAGCCCTAAATTTTATCAGATATTCAATAAACACAATTATCGTTGGATATCCAATGATATACTAGTTGGATATATGACACTAATTATGTTCATCGAATATTCGATGATAATTGAATTTTTTCCAAATATCCAACAAACATTCACATTTTTTCAAATAATATATGACATTTGATCAAATCATTATCAAATGACCTTATATTGACAAACTCAATCCATATAACAGTTTATAGATGAATACTATTTAAACTTGAATTTAATTCATTTACATTTACAGTCTACCCATTTATTTTTTCTTGATCATCTTGTAATTTGTGAGCTTAATGATATGATCTTTGAAGTCGCGAACAAACCCCAAAAATCAGAGTGCAAGCATATGGTCATGACAACTACCAGGACGAGAATGGAAAAGGCGTTGGGATATCATTTTCAATACGGTGAATGCTACCTTGCCCTTGAAAATTTTAGCAACATCTACTACTGAAAAGCGTCCTTTGGGTATATGTCAAGTCAAAGGTTTTCACATTGAAGGCTTCAAATTATTGAACATTGGGAAGCCTAGTTGATGATCCCTATCCTATTGACCACAAATTTTGTATTCATTATTCCTTTCATTGCAACACCTCTAGTAGATATTGATGGTGTTCATGAGCCTATTTTTGGTTCTCTTATTTATGGAAACAATATTATCTCCGATGCCATTATTCCTACCTTTCAAACTATCAGGTTTTCCTTCTATCCCATGGGGGAAGTAACTTTCGTCAATGAATGGCTACTGTTAGGTCCGTATATTAATAGTGTAGTCCCTTATTACATTATTGTAGCCCCCCTTATTGTTATTGTTGTACCCCTGTAACCCCCATATTGTTATTATTGTGCCCTTACATTATTATTGTTAGGTCGGCTAGGATTACATTGTGGCCCCATGGACTCCTATATATAGAAAGGAGGTTTTGTAATTTGTATCATCCAAGAATTATTCATTAATGTAATGTATTGGAGGTTTCCCCCTTGAAGTGGCTTATTTCTAAGGGGCTGATATCTCTTTTCTTCTATTTTTGGAGCTGGTTTCACAACATTTGGTATCAGAGCTTTGGATTCTAGGTTTTCGCTACCCCAAACAAGTCATCGTGGCATTTTCGCTATAAATGTTTTTCTACGAAGGTTCAGAAGATGAAATTTTTATAGTACAAAGCCAAAATCCTGAGGAACATCTTCGCAAAATTTCAGAGCTTGGTTCGCAATATTTTTGGAGATATGATCTGTGGAAGTTAGGCCTTTTTGCACGCTCCTGAATTTAACCTAAACAGGTCATCATGGAATTTTCACTGTAAATTTTTTTATACGAAGTCTCAGAAGCGGAAAGGTTTAGGGAGCGAAGAATAAATTCTGAGGAATATCATCACAAAATTTCAGAGCTTGTTTTGCAATATTTTAAGAGATATGGTCTGTGGAAGTTAGGTATTTTTCAGGCTCCTAATTTAATCTCAAAGAGGTAATCGTGGGAAAATATTCATAACTCTCTCTCTGAGCATCAGATTAGAATTATGTAAAAAGTGGCCACAAGTACATGGAATTTTGTTTTCGCTATATCAATTTCAAAGCCAAAGGAGGAACAAGTGACACATGGAAAGTCGTACAATTTGGCTCTACTGAACCAGTCCATAATTAGGTCATTGTGGGAGATTGGACATAACTTTGTCTTGAAGAATCAAAATCAGGTCAGACCTATGGAATTCGAATGAAGATTCAAAGGGCTACTTCAGGGCCAAATTTCAGATATTGAAGATCTGAAATCACAAAGATAAGTCAATTTCAATATAGAGCTCCTCAAAAGCAAGTAAAAGGTGTGTATTTTCTTTCTGAATTGCATAAGTCTTGTTTGAAGAATCAAGTTGAATTGATTCCAAGGGCATATTGTAGAATAGATATTAGTATTGGATTCTAAAATGGCCCATAAAAACAGTTCCAGACCCATTAAGCCCTCAAAAATATATACTATGACGCATGAAGAGGAAGAATTGCAGTATGAGATATCAAAATTATGGTCCCAAGTGCAACAAATTTTGATCTTACGAAGAGAAACCAAAGATGACATAGATGGTTTAAAAGTAGAAATGGAGGCTAAGTTGGATGGTTTGTAGGATCAAATAATAGCTACTATGGATGATAAATTAGTGGAAGATCACATCGAGCATCAACAACAAGTTCTCCAACTCTCAAAGGATAACCTGACTTTGGTGCAGAATCTAATGAAACAACAGGAAGATCAACATCACATCGAAAGAAGTTTTGAAGTAGTCACAAAAACAAGAACTCAAAAAGTACGATTAATTTTAGAGTATCTCAGCAAGTGGAAGAACTTTCCTGTAGAAGATTCCACATGGGAGGATGAGAATTTTATACAGAAGCATCAATAAATAATCAAGCGTTGAGGACAACACTTGTTTTAAGGAGAGGGGAATGTTAAGTCCCTATATTAATAGTGTAGTCCCTTATTATGTTAGTGTAGCCCTCGTTATTATTATTTTTGTACCCCTGTAACCCCCATATTGTTATTATTGTTCCCTTACATTATTATTGTTAGGTCAACTAAGATTACATTGTGGCCCCACTAGGATTACATTGTGGCCCCATGGAACCCTGTATATAGAAATGAGGTTTTGTAATTTGTATCATCCAAGAATTGTTCATTCATGTAATTTATTGGAGGTTTCCCCCTCGAAGTGGCTTATTTCTAAGGCATTGATATCTCTTTTCTTCTATTTTTGGAGCTGGTTTCACAACAGCCACACAACATGGACACTATGAGCTAATGATTCATGTTGTCAATGTAGTCTGCACACGCCATAGACGTTCAATGGTCTATCATAGCCAGAAACTCTATGATGGGTTTCATATATACCCAACCTATGACAACAAGTTGCATTCTATTGTCGAAGCCTGTAAGAAGTGGAAGAATTATATTCAAGGCTATTATGACATGTTTCACTCACATTCTTATTTGAGTGTTGAGAATCATACTTTCTTCACACTTTGTTAGATCCTCTCCTTAAATTATCACCTCAAAGGAAGGCTTCAACCATCTTTGTGAGGTGTGAGATTGATATCCTTCTACCAAAAACAAAAGGCATATTTTATATCCTAGTTAGATTAATATTTTCCCTCATTTTTCTCATTTAATTTTTTTATATGTATGTGTGGATATGTAAATACCTTTGTTCTCCTTTGTAGGAGGATCATGACATTGTAGGTGAGTAAGTAGGCATAATCCCTTTTGATTTTTTTGCATATTATTTGATCTCTTTTCACATATTCTAATAATATTTTTTATCATAGATCTCACATAATCATGTCCTCTTGTGCTCCTAGGAGTTCAATCATTTTTCATTCTACTACCTTAACTTAAACACTAAACACAATTGGCAATACCCTTCAAATGCTTGACCATTAAACAAAATTGGAAATATAAATAATTAAAAATACTTTTAAGTTGAAATCATAATCTAGAATGATTTTTAACTAATTGAATATTTTTAATTTTTAATATAAAAGGTGGATTAACAATTGAAAATCCAAAGATATCTAAACAAGTGAAATCGACTTCCTTATAAATCACCACTAATATTTTTTGGTTTGCTAAGTTGTGTGAGTCTTGAAATGATTGCATAATCAAGCTTTGAATTAATTAATCGAGATAGAGGGGCATATAAGACATTAGAATTGCTAGGGGATCACACCCAAGTTGGGCCACGCTAGCTCTTAATATGACTAGATTTTTGCCTACAGAGTTTCAAATTGGTGACCTTAACAGCCCTAAGTGCCTTAACAATACACCCTATCATTATCTATTCTATGCACCATGGGCATAAATTACCACTAATTATTTTAGATAATTTACTTCTATTTACGTAATTTATGAATTTTTAATTAAAAATTATTATTTCAATTCTCCCTTCCCTACTTCCCTACAATTAATGGTTTCTAAAAAGTTTTAATTTAAATTAAAATAATTGATCCACTTTTACCACTTTCCCTTGACCTACCCTCCAACCCCCCATTTTATGTGGAGAAAAAAAATAAGACCAAAGCGATGAACCCAAAAAACATGAACCACCCCCAAAACAAATAAAATGAAAATTAAAGTGGTTGGGCTAAAAAGTTGACGAAATGAAAATTAAAGTGGTTGGGATAAAAATTTGGGAGCTTCACAGAAATTTAAGTGGAGGGGTTTATAAAAGCCCATACCATGGGAAAATATAATATCATCATTCAGAGATGTCTGAGAATCCAAACACTAATTACCCAGAGAACATTTTCTCAACCAGCGGCAGTAGCAGTTGAAGAGGATTCTCAGCCCATTGTTGATGAATATCCAAAGCATGATCCAAAATACACAAAGATCATAGAGCGCTACCTAGGGAATGCTCTAAGGATAAAACCCCACTTACCCAGGGAACATTTTCTCAAGCAACGACAGTAGCAGTTGAAGAGGATTTTCAGCAGCCCATTGCTCATGAATGTCCAAAGTATGATCCAAAATACGTAGAGATCATACAGACAATACCCAGGGAATGCTATGAAGATCCAAATCCCACTTACCCAGAGAAAATTTTCTCAAGCAGTGACATTAGCAGTTCAAGAGGATTTTCACCAGCCCATTTCTCATGAACATCCAAATTCTAATCCAAAATACGTAGAGATCATACGAGCACTACCTAGGGAACGCTAGAGGAGAATAGTGGCTGCAAAGCTCAGGGTGAAAGGAATAATTCCTGACATTATCTTTGGGTGTGAGAATGGAGAAGAAGGTGCTAGCAAGAAGCTCACAAGTGTTGAAACCAAGCTGAGGAAATTGGGCGAGAGGTCCCTTCGCAGGATATTTTGGGAACACTGGTTGAGTGGAATGAAGAAGAAAAATTTGACAATCCTTCACAACCTCAACGGTATATATATCTTGAAAGTTTTTAACTTGAAATGTTGTTGGTCATTAAAGTTTTGGGTCTATTTTCAATTTGTACAATTAAATTGATGAAGAAATACACTGCTTCTTGGGTCTCCTACCTCGAGCAATACTACTCTGCTCTTGGCACTTGCGGGAAAGCCTCAAAACACTCTTGAAGTAAGTATTCTTTCAAATCTCAAATCTCAATTTCGTGTTCTTATGTTTACTCAACAATATCGAAACATTTTTTATAAGGTTTTGATTCACGTTGAAGGAGAAGTCAAGTATAATGGGCATGCTCTAAATGAATTCCTTCCAGAGAGGATTTTTACTTACACTAATAAATGTGATACTCATATCGGAGAAATGACTGTTAGAGAAACTCTCAACTTTTCGTCTCATTGTCAAGGTGTTTAATGTTCATGGCATGTGACTCTTTGTCGATGGACTTAGTTTACCATCCTGGAGTTACTTATAAAATGATATTTTAGTGAAAGTGGTAATTAGCCTTCATTACAAATCTGGTTACGCCGATAGGCGTCCCCCCTGTTGGAAATGGCTACTTTAATCATTTTTCTAATTAATCTTTTTGATCAGACGGTGTGAATTGGATTATGTCGATATATTCTCGTCGTCGCCACTCCATCAACGAATGGAACTAAAAGTCATAACTTCCTTGCATATCTAAATCACATGTTTAAACCATACTTAAATTAATTTTTTACAAAACATGATTAAAAATTTACTATGCCTATTGTTGATAACCACGTATGCTAATTAGTAAGGAATGACATTTAAAAAAAAAACTTATAAAAGATGCATTGCAACGTGGATTAATTTTAAACCTTATAACTGTTCACATTATCAAAATTTATTCCACTTGTCAAGTGTGCATGTAAAAACTTTTTCTCCACTCCATTACCTTAGTGGTTGCATATGCATGCAATTAAAATGTATGCCAGCTCACAATTTACTATAAAGAAAAATATATTATCTTATTAAATTATTCTTGCTGTAGTGGATTGATTTTTTATTACTTTTAAAAAATTGTTGTTGCTGGTTATTCAAGTCTGATTTTTTATTACTCTAAAAAAAATTGTTCTTTATGGTTATTCAAGTCTACATGCTACTCATTTCAACTTACTTCCTTAATGTATCCATATGAAGAATTAAATATAGAATGATTAATGGGGTTGACATGATGTATGATAATAAAAAATAATTAGAGTTTGATATTATTTAAAAAATATAATGAATAAATAGTAAATGGTGGGTTTAAATTATAATATAAATTTAGATTTTATAATGTAATGTAAAAACAAAATTGTGACTATCATGTGATAATATATCACCAATTATACTTCTTGTTGTATTAGAAGCTCTCATTAATAATAAGATTTCATTATTACACAATTGCTAGAATTGCAATATAGGGATAACCCCTAATATTAAATTATAATAAAATTATTTTAATACAATAATAAATTGTAAGATTAAATTATAATAATTATTTTAATATAATTGTGCTATTAATAAATTGTAAGATTAAATTATAACAATTATTTGAATACAATTATACTATAATATTATATTATTAAATTATTATAAATTTTATGGAGTAGTGGTCTCTTATGCATGCCATTCAAATGTATGCCTACTCACAATTAACTATAAAGAACAAAATATTATTTTATTAAACTTAACTATAAAGAAAAAAATATTATTTTATTAAATTATTCTTGCTCCTGTGGATTTATCTTTTATTAATTCAAAAAAAATGTTGTTTCTATGGTATTCAAGTGTCCATGCTATCCATTTGGACTTCCTTAATGTTGACTTACTTTAATTAATATGATGTTTCATATTATTTAAACAATATAATGAATAACTAATAAATTGTAGGTTTAAATTATAATATAGTTTTAGATTCATAAATTAGTTGTAAAAAAAATTGTGACTATCATGTCATCATATATCACTTAACTAATGCAATTATACTTCTTGTTTTAATCAAAATTTGTATTAAATTTTGGTGTATTGAAAGATTTTCTTAATAATAAGGTTTCATTAATACATAATTGCTATATAAGGAATACACGTTAAGGCTATATTTCAATACAATAATAAATTATAAGATTAAATTATAATAATTATTTTAATACAATTATGTTATAATATTATATTATTAAATTATTATTATTATACAATAATAATAATAATAATAGTAATAATAATAATAAATTTAGAATCTATTTTAATAATATTTTAACCTTGTAACCATTAAAAAAATCTATGAATAAATTGTATTTTAATACAATCCATAATTAATGTACATTAATTAATTAAAACATTAAAATATTAATAAATTGGAGCATTAAACATTATTAAGACCAATCTTTGGTCTATTGGACCTAAAGAAAAGAGTTATTTAGTTTGACTTAAAATTTTATTTCTATGCTAAAAAAGTGTGGAGAGAAGCCTCCCGAGCTCACTATAATTTTGACATCTCAAAAGGCTAGGAATGACAATATTGCAACAAAGATTATGAAATTGAGCTCTAATGTGGTTGCATGTGGGGCACTCTAAGAGAAAGTGATTTTCATCATCGATGTTCATATTCTCACATAGATGGCAGATCCTTTCCATTCATGGTGTTTTAGGAACTGTCCAACAACCTGTTTCACTATGGAGCTCATGAGAGTTCGTTCTAATCTTGGCTATGTTAATTTTCTTCTTTGAGCTAGTTAAAATAGAGAGATACTTTTGATATTCTAGGGCGGGGTTGATGAACTCCTCATAATATCTTAATTTTCTTTTAGCTGCTACATCTTTCTCACACCACATTTTTTCTTTGAACTTAGAAGTAACAATTTTTTAAATGTTATTAATGTTTTGCAATGCAACATTCTTGTTGATCTCCCAATGGTTTAACCAAGCCCTGGTTTCTTTATACCAACCTCATTTAAGCCTTAGGTGGTTTTGGCTGGAATTTAAAGCTAGCTTAGGAAGTCTATGGTCTCCTATGCTATTGAGCTTGTGCTTGTACAATAGAGGCCTAGTCATAGCTAGGCTATCGATAGGGGAAATACCCACTTCTATAAGGAGAATATGATAGGGTGTATTGCTTTTAATTTTAAGGTTATACGTTATAAAACACTTCTAGATTTGCTCAATCTTTCTCCAAGATTCTCTAGAGATGCTGCAACCCCAAACCTCACATCCATATAAGATAATAGGAGTGAATAAAGTTTCAAAGAAGAACTTCTTTCTATCCCACATTACGAGGTTTGTCGTTTTACAATTATTTTCAAGACCAAAATAAGCTTTCCACCCCCCATTAATCCTTTTCTGAATGCTATAGTTCCAGTTGAGCTTGTGATGAATATCAATTCCTAGGTACTTGTAAGAAGACACTTCCTCCAAGTTACTATTGTCATACATAAAATTAGCGTAAGTGTCCTTCTTCGATTTGATAATCATAACTTTTTTTTTGTCAGTGTTAACAGACATACCCATGGTAGAGCAGGAATCCTTAAGAAGTCTAAGTTTCCTATCAAGATCAGATGGGCACCTTGCAAGAAGAACAATATTGTTAGCATAGAAAAGAAGGATGATGAATATCCCAGCTAAGATTATGCCACCACATCCTGCTTCCTCTAAACAACCTTCTAGCTTGTCGATGTAAATGCCAAATAGGGTAGGGGAGAGGGGGAAAACTTGTTTAACTCCGATATTACACTTAATATCTTTCGACGACCCATCATTTCTCTTTAACGTGGCAATTACATTCTCGTATAACCTTATAGAGGCCTCTCTTAGCTCGAAAGGAACATTTAGCTCTTCTAATATATTCCATAGGTTGTTTCTAGGAACTGTATCGAAAGCCATTATAAAGTCCACAAAGCAACAAAAGAGATTGGATTTATCATTGCGGCATTCCTCCACAATGATCCTAAGCATAACGAGGTGGTCCGTTGTTGAGTGTTGCCTTCTAAAACCCGCTTGGCCTTTAGCCCGCTTACCTTCACTTTCAAGCCAAATGCTCAACTTATTTTCCAGAATAATACCATATAACTTGGCTAAGAGAGGGCTAATCATAATTTTCCAATAATTAGAGGGGTTATTTGTATCCCCACTTTTAAAAATATGGATAATGAGGCTCTGATTCCAAGGTTTAGGGAACCCTTGCTTGACCGCTTGGTTGAAAATCTTGTGGATGTGGGGGATGAGGACAAGACCTCCAATTTTTAATATTTTCGCCTAGTAACATTCAATGTCTTTAGCTTTCCCATTTTCCAGGCATTTAACCCCAAAATCAATGTCTTCTAATGAGAAAACTATTGGACCCTTAGTTAAACTGAGAGGGGGGGAGGGGGGGCGGGGGGCGGGGGGGTTGAATCAGTTTAACACTTCATGGTCTTTTAAACTTTCTTTTACATTTATTTACATCTTCATTTCATGGTTCTACTTAATATATAATGAAACAACAATATTAATGTGTGTGCAGCAAGTATTAAGCAGATAAATTATAGAACATAAACACATAATCATCATGCACATGGACAACAGATATAAGGGAGAAAAACACATCTTATTATTGTTGTGATGCAAAGGCAAGCTCCAACTCCCTCTCACCACTGATTTTCTGTAGGCTCCAACCTACAGGAGGCTAACACCTCAATTCTGCAAGCTAAAACTTGCAAGGAAGCTCCAACTACTTCTCACCACTGATTTTTGGTAGGCTCCAACCTATAGGAGGCTCATACCTCAGCCAGCTACAATTGGAAATATATCAAGCTACAACTTGATATGGAAGTGCCAACTTCCTCACACAACTATGAAAACACATGTTGGTTTACCTGGATATCAACTCTGTTCTATTCCTTCTTCATTACTGTCCTCCAACCTTCATATCTACCTTATCTCATCTCTGGATCCTTAAAGCTTCTCTTTCTGCTCCTTCTTCTTCTTCCACTCTGTTCCCTTATGCCACTCGTTCTCCTCCTCTTTTATTATAATAACATCATTTATAGAGATCACCTCAGAGCTATTTGCATTCCATATGGGAATATGAAATGAACAGGTATGACTCTTTTCATTCCACCTTCTCATTTTCTCGCTCAGCACTTCAAGATGTTACAATATTATGTACTCAATTCAGTATTACAGGGGAGGTTTTTGATTTGCCTTCGGAGACTTGCCTTTGCATCACATACACTAAAAATAATTAATTCATTTACATTTATAGTTACAGCAAATATGTCTTGCTTAACCCTTTCAGCTCTTGGCTCGCTGTGTATTTGTCTTTTTGCTGTTGTCACTGTCTTTTAAGTTTTTACAATTTATATTCTAGATCTGCTACATAATTACCCTTGTTTCTTCCGTTATCTGTGTCTTTTATGCTGCGTTCACCCACACTTTGCATATAAATTTAATTATACATATCCATATGCACATCAACCATAACCTTAACACCGATTTGTCAGATATTCTAAAAGTGAAATTCTTTCATGCTTTACCTTGGAATTTTATCCTTTAATTAACATTATTCATCATGGCATGTTAATAATACCATAAACTATGACTTTGGTTAAGACCCATCATAACCAAATACATTAAAACCATGCATTCCGCTCTATAATCATATAACCTTTAATATATAAAACATTTGTAAAGGTTTCTCTTTCCGCCAGTCTTGCACATATACCGATGCCGCATCCCCGATTAAACGACTGTCGTCGATCTTGTTCGAAATATGACGGTCTTCATAATATTGCAAATCTAAATGTTTATTACCCTTACATACTTTGGTTAAATGTACCACAGTGCCATCAAATAAATACACTCAGGTCCCACATCTTTTTACCTTAGTTAAAAGAATGCTGACATCTTATTTATCTTGACCCACAGGTGTACACTGAAGATCAGACACTTTAGTTTACTCCGTTGATTGTTCTAATCTCAACCAATGATTTACTCGGCATCAGATCGGATGATCATCACAATTCGTCTCTTTTAACTTCCCAATCCGACGGAATTCACACACCAAGTTGCATGTTATTTAATTGTTCCCAACCTACGTGAAATAGGTGGTTTTATAATGCCACGTGTCGCCCTCTTACTGCTATCGCATTCATTTCACCGTTTACCACTTATCCTCCAAAAGCGGTGCGAAACAACAACTTACTAGTTTTCTAATCATGCCTTCACTGTTCCGCGGGTTTCAAAATATATTCCACTATCCAGTTTTTCTATCGCATTTCAGCATTCCACCATTCTATGTTATAATCCTCCTTTGTCCTCTGATGCGATTTAACAAAGGAAGACCCCATATTTCCAGACTTGAAAAGACCTTAGGTTTCAGCTTTGATCTTCATCGCGTCTACTCTCTTTATCACACTTCAGCAATTCCAGTTATCCCATGTGCCTTCATCCATCTGATCTTCCGATATGCGATATGCAAAGGGTCCCACTTGACTTTATCGCTACTTCGCATCGCAACTCACATGAATTCTAAGATTGTGCAATATCACTCCTACCTCGATTGCGATATGTGATCGCATCCATCGCATCGCATCCATCGATCGCATCACATTCATCGATCGCATCGCAACCATGTCTCTGCTGCCTTTCTACCTTTTCTACTTAGCTATATTTTTTGCTTAGCTAGTGTTCCTTTGTGCTCCTTTGCCTTGATGATAATTTCTAGTGTTGCTTTGGTCTTCTCTTTTGCTATCAATGACAACATTTCCAACAATCTCCCTGTTCGACATTGATGGCAATAATCCAATGCTTCCTCCCCCTTCTCATTCTGAGAAGTGTCCTGTCTCCCTCTGTTTGTTTTTCAGGAAGAACCTTTCTTCTTTTTTTTTTCTTTTCCTCCCCCTTTGACATCAATGGCAAAGGGTTGAACATTTCCCTGTTTCATGCACTGCTCACTTGCTCTTTTGTGACAATATTTGTTCACTGTTCTCCCCCTGGAATGATGCTTCTTTTCTGATACCCCGCATCTCCACCACTATCACTTGTCTTCTGCTCTGAGTTCGTTCTCTCTCTCTCTCTCTCTCTCTGTATATATATATATATATATATATATATATTTTTTTTTTTCTTTTCTTTTAGATCATGTGAGAGAGTAACACCTGCAGACAGTACCCCTAGTTTATCTCTTCGATATTCGAATGGTTCTTTAGCAAGTGGTTTTGTGAATATGTCTACTGTTTGTTCCTTTCTTTGTACATATTCTAACTTCACTAATTTTTGTGCTACTTTTTCTTTGAGGAAGTGGTAATTTATTGGGATGTGCTTTGTTTTTGAATGAAATACATGATTTTTTGATATACTTATTGCACTTGTATTGTCACAATTGATTGAAATGGGATCATCAATGCTTACCTTCATGTCTTGGAGAGTTTGTTTCATCCACATTACTTGTGTGCAACATGCTGCTACTGCTATGTATTCCGCTTCTGTTGTAGATAGAGAGATAGAAGTTTGCTTCTTGCTTAGCCATGCCACCAGACTTTTTCCCAAATAAAATGCACCTCCACTTGTGCTTTTCCTGTCATCCATGCAGCTAGCCCAATCTGATCTGCATCTGTGTATGCTGTCAAAGTGAAGCTTTTGGTTTTTGGATACCATAGGCCATAATGTGCAGTTCCTTGTAGATATCTGAATATTCTTTTGATTTCTAGTAAGTGATTTTTTTTTTGGTGTTGCTTTATATCTTGCCACAAGTCCTACTGCCAAAATAATGTCTGGTCTAGAGGCAGTTAGGTATAGAAGACTTGCTACCATGGATCTGTAAAGTCTTTGATCTATATCTACAGATCCATCATTAGCACATAGTTTGCATCCAGTGATCATGGGAGTTGTCACAGGTTTGCAGTCTTCCATTTGGAACCTTTTTAACATATCTCTTAAGTATTTTTCTTGTGGGATGAATGTTCCTGTGTTCTTTTGTTGAATTTGAAGTCCTAAATAGATGATGAGCTCTCCAATCATAGACATCTCAAATTATGATTTCATTTCTTCAGCAAATCCTTTTGTTAACTCATCTTTGATGCTACCAAACATGATATCATCTACATATACTACTACAATTAGGAGTTCATTTTCATTAGCCTTTATGTACAAATTTTTGTCTACACCTCCTTTCTTAAAACCTTATTTTTTCAAGTATTTTTCCAGCCTTGAATACCTTGCACGAGGAGCTTGTTTAAGCCCATATAAGGCTTTCTTTAATCTGCACACATAGTCATGTTTATCTGTTAAGGAGAATCCTTCGGGTTGTTCCATGTAGACTTCTTCCTCTACATCTCCATTTAGGAAGGCAGACTTCACATCCATTTGATATACCTTGAAATCATGATAGCATGAAAAGGCCAAAAACATTTTGATTGCTTCCATTCTGGCTATAGGGGCAAAGGTTTCATCATAATCAAGACCTTCGATTTGAGATTATCCCCTGCATACAAGTATAGATTTATTTCTGATTACCTGACCTTGTTCATTCATCCTATTCTTGAATATCCATTTTGTGCCAATGACATTTTTCCCACTGGGTCTTGGTATTAACTCCCAGGTATTGTTCTTCTTAATCTGGTCTAGTTCTTCATTCATGGCATTCACCCAATATTTGTCTTTGCTAGCTTCTTCAAACTTCTTTGGCTCTATTTGAGATAGCATGGTTAGGTATACTTCTTTTGTCTGTTTAGCTAGCTGTCTTCTAGTCTGGACACCCACACTCTTGTCCCCAATGATTTGATATTCTGGATGGTTCTTTTGAGTGTGTCTTGAGGGACCTTTTGAGTTTAGTTTAGTATCTTCCATTATCTTTCTCAGTTCATCATTATCTTGATTCTCATCTTCAAGATCCTCTGGAGGATTAGCGCATCTTGTGCTTCTTTTTCTATTTGGTAGTTCTTCGTCGTATCTTACATCAATGCTTTCCACAATCTTGTGTATTCTTTTGTTGTAGCACCTATAGCCCTTACTCTTGGATGCATATCCTAAAAATATTCCTTCATCAGCTCTTGCATCAAACTTTCCCAGGTTTTCATCATTAATTTTTATGAAACACTTGCTTCCAAAGACTCTAAAGTGCTTGATTGATGTTGGTTTACCATGCCATAATTCGTAAGGAGTTTTGTCATAGTTTGGTCTTAAATGTGATTTGTTAAGAATGTGAATAGCTGTATGTACTGCTTCTGCCCAGTAGGTTTGGGGAATGTTACTTTCCTGCATCATGGCTCTGGAAATCTGTTGTACTGACCTGTTTTGCCTCTGTGCCACTCTATTCTGTTGAGTTGTACTAGCAATTGTAAACTGTTGTTTTATCCCGTGTTCATTGCATAGGTCTACAAAATCATAGTCTATGAATTCACATGTCTAAAGGAAAATGTTTATTTGCAAACAAGGTCAAATTATAAAACAACTAGATCCCCATGTTTATGTGGAGAGATATCGAGTTCATATCGTGTTTCTCAACCAACCTATTGTTGTGACTAGAATACAAAAAATCATTTTTATATCGTCTTTTATTAAAAATATTTATTATAATTTTGTTTGGGTAAATAAAAAATTTGATACAATATTATTTCAGTGAGAAAAAAAATTGTTATTGGGTAAATACAAAATTTGATACAATATTATTTCAGTTAGAAAAAAAAAATTCTTAACTCACTCTTCACTATGTCATTAAACTGCCACATTTCAGTAAGAATGGAAGAAAAAACATTAAAAATTAGAAATTTTACGATGCTTAGGGCGGCCTCTTTCGATTTACCCTTACCCTTACTCGATATCTAAGTAATGATAATAGATCTTGTTTGATTTTTGTCACACAATTTTGATGATTACACAAATATTGTTACTTTCGGAAAATAATGCTAGAGTGGTTAGTTTTATCTGCATGTTAAAATTGTGTATACATGTTATTATATTATTCAATTTTTTTGTTTCTTTATTTATTTTTATATTTTATTTAATTAAATTATATTTGTTGTACTTTTTAATATAAATCTCTTGTGTTTATAATCATGGTCAACTATGGTCCAACGTTACATTGTAATAAATATTGTCTCAATATGAAAATCAACTATGGTTCAATATGAAAATCAACTATGGTTTAATATGAAAATCAATCATGATCAACCATTTTCCAACGTCACATTGTGACAATGATTGTTTGAATATGGAAATCAACCATAGTCAACCATGGTTGAACATTGCATAGTGACAAATATTGTCTCGATATGCGAATCAATCATTGTCAACTATGGTCAAACGTTGCATTATGATAAAGATTTCCTTAAAATAAAAACAAACCATGGTTAAAAATGGTCAACCATGATTATTTTAGGGTTTATAATATTTATCTTAGAGTTTATATACCTTAGATTTTTTATATTAATCCTTTGGGTTTAATATTATTCCCTTGTGGTTATAGTTCCTTAAGGTTTTAGCATTGATCTCATGGGTTTAATTTTTCCTTTGATTTATTAATATAACGGTTCATATTCCTAGGTTATAATATTATTAATAGGATTAATAATATTAATCCTAGGGTTTAATATAAATCCCTTGGGTTTTCAATCTTGGTCAACCATGGCCAACCATGGCCCAGTGTCACATTGTGACAAAGATTGTCTCATTATGAAAATTAACCATGATCAACCATTGTCAACCATCGTCCAATGTCACATTGTTCATCTCAATATGGAAATAAACCATGGTCAACCATGTTCCAGCATCACATTTTGAAAAATATTGTGTCAATATGAAAATAAATCATGGTCAACCATGGTCCAAAGCTGCATTGTGACAAAGATTATGTCAATATGAGAATCAACCATGTTTATTTTAAGGTTTTTAATATTTATTTAAGTGTTTATATACCTTGGGTTTATAATATTAATCTCTTGAGTTTAATATTATTCAGTTGGGTTTATAATCCCTTGGGGTTATAGTATTAATCCATTGGGTTTATAATTTGTTAGGGTTATAGTATTAATCCATTGGGTTTATAATATAAATCCCTAGGGTTTTTAATCTTGGTCGAACATGGCCAACCATGGTCCAACGTCACATTGTGACAAAGGTTGTCTCATTATGAAAATTAACCATGATCAACCATCGTCAACGATGGTCAATCATGGTCAACAATGGTCCAATGTCACATTGTGACCAACATTGTCTCAATATGGAAATCAACCATGGTCAACCATGGTCCAATGTCGCATTATGAAAAGTATTGTCTCAATATGAAACTAAATCATGGTCAAGCATGGTCCAACATCGCATTGTGACAAAGATTATGTCAATATGAAAATCAACCATGGTTAATTTTGGTCATCCATGTTTAGTTTAAGGTTTATACTAGCAATTGCACCAGATATTGCAAAGGAAACGTCGTAAGGAATAAATTCAATAAGAATTCTGACATATAAAACATCCTTGAAGATACAAATTAGTAAAAAAAATTTTGTTCAAGGTATAAGAAATCACTTACATTATGTCATATTTATAGATTCTATAACCTTTCCAACATAGATTTCTTCTTAATCTTCAATGATAGTCTTTCAAGTTCCAATAGCAAATATTTGATAGATTTTGTAAAATTACAGGAAAGTAGGTTAAATGAAATAATATGAATTCATCAAGAATATGATGGTTATCTTTCCAATTCTAAATTTGCATCACAACCTCACATATTTCATACATCATCACATATTAAATGAAAATAAACCAGACATGAGCTCCCAATTATTCATAACTTTTGGTGTAAAATCTGCAACTTCTATGGAAAACTCTATCTTCAAATGAGTGTCTCAAATTAAGTTATGCCCGTCCTTGAAATTGCATATATGTAATCTCTATATCATTCAAAAATACAATATAAATAATGAAAAATTACACTCTTTTTTTTTGCACTCTAAAATAAGCTTACACCTGAAATAATTTGATTTGTTAGATAAGCTTACACCTGAAGTAATTTGATCCATTAGATATTTGAAAAAATAATAAGTGCCAATGTGTAAATGTTAATAAAATACCATAGAATACTTATATCAAGTTCCTATGTTAATATAACAGATGTTAGTAAATGTTATAGAAGGTTTATGTTCAAGTTTTAAATGAATTTGAATACACTATGACTAATACTTTAAATTTTATGTAGATACTTCTCTGTAGATAAGGCAAATTAATTTATGAAATTGTAATATTATTAACTAAAATCTGCAACAAAAGGCCCCGCTTAGATCATCCTTTATATTACATGTTGAAATTATTTAAATAAAGTAATGAGGAATTTGGTTTGTCCTTGGTGTTTTAAGATTCTCGCAACTATGACGTTGTTTGTAGCTTGTTAAAAATAGATTCTCTGATAAATATCTATCTTCAAACTTCTTTGTAAATTGGCATCTCTCAGACATCTCTGATAAATATCTATCTTCAAATTTCTTTGTAAATTATATCTCCTAACTTCTTTAGCGTCTCTCTTTGATAAATATCTATCTTCAAACTTCTTTGTAAATTTCTATCTTCAAACTTCTTTGGCGTTTCTCGGGATTCTCCGAGTTAGGGATATGAGCTTTAATTTTTAATTAGTTCTCAAGTTTGCTAAATGTAAACCTTCCCTTGTTGATGGGGAAAACATTCATATGGATAAAAGAACCTAATGTAAATTGAAAATTGTAGTTTTATTCCCCAAAGACTGGATGATGTGATTTGATATCCTGTTTTGAAGGCATCTTGGATGCTCAGACACATCTGGGATCTTCTAGAGTTCTATAGGATTCTATAATTTGCTAGAATTGGAATAAATAATAGTAAAACCCACCAATGTGATTCTTATTTCAAATAATTGGACAAAGTTAATTCGCGGGAATTGGAACAAATAAAAAATAAATAAAACTAATTAATGAAATATTCAAACGCGTTGGTATTGAAATAAAAAGGATACTTTGTACTATACAAGACTTCCAAATCAAGGGTTTGGCATAACATTGAAAATAAAGTTTTTCCCTCATATCAGCTACAAACTATTTTCGATTTTGAGGACGTGCAAATAAGAAGATATGAATTAATGGCACCACAGTAATTCCTTTTATAAGGTTGTGATTATTTAATCTAGAAACTATTAAAATATCATCATGAGAAAATAGTTTGCCAAACATTTCAAAGTGGAAAATTGTATACATTGAAACTAAGAGAATATATATGCAACACCTTATCCGGAACCTGTTGTAAATCTCTTCTCAATCTTCTTCCAATTCATTTAAGATATACTCTTTCCTTTCCTCACTGCTTTGCACATCGGACACAGCTATTCCTATTAGTTCAAATATAAAACAATAATTATGCGTTGTTGGAATGCCTTTCGACCTACCCTCTACTAGCAGTATTGGTTAGCCATAAATAAAAGCATATTTGAGCATAAGAACCTCGAGAAAAGAAATAACTTGATCAAGACATGGAGCCACACAACAAAAGCCATCATTGCAAAAGGGACGCGACTTTAAATAATCCAATTCTATATTAATTAAAGATCAGAGAAGACCATGTATTTTCCTCTTCGATGGAACATCTAAAAATAATCAAGGAAAAGAAGGGGATGGGGATCATCATAAATGTTGCTGGAGAATAATAAAGATGATATCACATACTAAGGATGAATAATAAAAGTGCAGATAGAGAAGAAAACAATGCATGCCTACGAATCCAAGGAGAGGCATGGATAAATGTGGACATCCAACTCATTCTTGTTTCATTATTACAAGACCAATAATATGCAATATAATTAAACTTGATCTATCCTCTCCAAGTTCAAATCTCGAGACAAGCATACTTGTATATTGCAGCGTTCATCCTCGACAAGGACACTCACCCCTACAAACGGTGTGAAGCTTCTCAAATAGAGTAACTTGGATTGAAAGAGAGTGGTATAACGTGTGAAAAACAACAGTATGACATCCCAGATGTGTATAAGCATCCACCGACAATCTGGTCCAAGACCTTACGGATCCCACAATTTAATGGCGATTTAATAAAAAAAATACAGTGGAATTTATCCACAAATCCACGTGAAGGAGCGTGATGTGAGCTCGCCAGCTAACCACACGCTTCTTTCCAGATCTCGACTTCATATTCCCAATCCCTTCTTCTCATTCACACATTGTTGTTTGACGTATATACATAGAAAATAATCAATATATACACCTAACACCACTTTTTTATGTGTGTATATGTTATTCTTCTTGATTAGGTTCACATGGATTTCAAGAATGTGTGAGACTCCAAACCATCAATTTGGATTTCAGTATAAGTCTTGAGATTTTCTGGAAACTGTACCAATATGTCAAGGTTTGAGATGGGGAAGGTGTTATTTTTCTTCTTTTCCAGTCTTCTTCTTCTCTCTATGTTATCCACGACTTTAATTGAATCTGGCGTCGGCTCAGAGATGGACGCCTTGGGGGTTTTGTGCAGTTCGAACCTGCAACCACGTTGCAAGGGTTCGATCGGAGAATGCTTCGAGGACGACGAAATGCAAATGGAATCTGAGATCAACAAGCGTGTTCTGGCCGGCCGGACATACATCATCTAACGCACGCTGAGGGCCAACAATGTGCCATGTTCTAGATGTGGGGCTTCCTACTACAACTGTCGATCCATGAGCCAGGCGAACCCTTATAGGCAGAGTTGCACTCGGATCACTCATTGTGCCATAAACACTTCTTGAGATTCGAACTCTAGCCATCTTACTTCATTTCTTGTAGCACCTGTTCATAGCGCTTGTTTGTTCATTGACATAGACTCGCCCCGTGGGTAGCACCTAATCTTTGTAGCACCAGTTCATATCACATGTTCGTTCACTACATATAGCCCCTCCCAACTAGCTCTGTTCCCTCCCAGAATTTCTCTCTCTATCCCCTATCCTCGAATGGCTCTACCTGCCTGACCTGAAAGTCTCTATATTGATCTACAGATGTGCCCTGCAATCGAAGATTTCAATGAGATTCTTGAAAATATTGCCCAAATAGATGCCAATGCATGCATCTGCAAGAGTCATTTGTGCAGTTGTGTAGTTGGGAACTCTATGGATAGCAAATTTTGAGTCGCGGGTCGTAACTTCCAACTGCCACCTGTTAGCCTAATTCTATTAGCCCAAATTGAATTTGAATCGAAGGCTGAGCATGATCCAATCATCTAACATAGGATCAAATGGCACAGATTATGACATAAAGGATGTTAGGGGAGTTTTTTTCAAAATCAGATGCCTGACGGCGTAAATATTTATTTAAGGTTTTATATACATTGGGTTTAATCTTATTCCCTTGGGTTTATTATTCCCTTGGGTTTATAATATAAATCCCTTGGGTTTATGGTCAATGATGGTCCAACGTCTCATTTTCAGAAATACTATATCAATATGAAAATCAATCATAGTCGACCATGGTCAATCATGGTCAACCATGGTTAATAATTGTGGTCACATTATGAAAAATATTGTCTCATCATCCAATTTCACAAAGTGACAACCATGGTCAACCGTGGACAACAATGGTCCAATGTCACATTGTCACAAAGATTGTGTTAATATGAAAATCAATCATGGTAAACCATGGGCAACCATGTTTATTTTAGGGTTTAAAATATTTATCATAGAGTTTATATATGTTGGATTTATAATATTAATTCCTTGGGTTTAATATTGTTCCCTTGGGTTTATAATCCCTAGGGTTTTTAGTATTAATCCCTTGATTTTATTATTCCCTTGGATTTATAATATTGATCCTAGGTTTTACAAATCTAAGGGTTCACATTCCTAGGGTTCATACTACCAATTTTTCATTTTAATATAAATACCTTGGGTTTATAATCATGGTGAACCATGTTCCAATGTCACATTGTGAAAAATATTGTCTCAATATGAAAATGAACCATGGACAACCATTTTCAACCATTGTCAACCATGGTCCAACATCATATTGTGATGAAGATTGTCTCAATATATGAAAATGAACCATGGAAAACCATGGTTTATCATGGTCTATTATGATCAACCATTGTCCAATGTTGCATTGTGAGACATATTGTCTCAATATGAAAATCAATCATGGTCAACCCCACATTAATAAAAATCAATATTAATAATCACTTGGGTTTATTAATTGCGATTGGGGATTATGGTCAACTATCATTCAATGTTGCATTGTGAGAAAGATGGTCTCAATATGGAAGTCAATCATAGTCAACCATGGTCATATTACGACAAATATTGTGTCATGGTCCAACGTCACATTGTGAAAACCATGGTCAACCATGGTCCAATGTTGCATTGTTACAAAGATTCTGTCAATATGAAAATCAACCATGGGAATCATGGTCAACCATGTTTATTTTAGGGTTTATAATATTTATATTAAGGTTTATGTACCTTGGGTTTATAATATTACCCTGGGGTTTATAATCCATGGCATTTTAGTGTTAATCCCTTGCGTTTATCATATCAATCCCTTGGGTTTATTAATCTAAGGGTTTATTTTTCGGTTTATATTATTTATCTTGCCATTTATGTACATTAAGTGTTAGGTCCTTATATTACTAGTATAGTCCCTTATTGTTGTTAGTGTAACCCCCTTATTGTTATTATTGTACCCTTATAACCCCCATATTGTTATTATTGTGCCCTTAAATTATTATTATTAGGTCGGCTAGGATTACATTGTAGTCCCATGGACTCCTATATATAGAAAGGAGGTTTTGTAATTTGAATCATCCAAGAATTTTTCATTCATGTAATGTATTGGAGGTTGCCCCCTCAAAGTGGCTTATTTCTAAGGCGTTGATATCTCTTTTCTTCTCTTTTTGGAGTTGGTTTCACAACATTTGGTATTAGAGCTTTGAGATTCTAGGGTTTTTCTGCTCGAAACAGGTCATCATGGCATTTTCACTATAACTATTTTTCTACAAAGGTTCATAATTTGAAATTTTTAGAGTGCGAAGCCAAAATCTTGAGAAACATCATCGCAAAATCTCAAATCTTGGTTCGCAATATGTTCAGAGATATGATCTATGTAAGTTAGGTCATTTTGCAGGCTCCTAAATCTAACCTAAACAGGTCATCGTGGTATTTTCGTAATAACTTTTTTTATACGAAGGTTCAGAAGATGAAATTTTTAGAGTGCAAAGCAGAAATCCTAAGGAACAACGTCGCAAAATTTCAAATATTGGTTCCCAACATTTTCGGAGATATGATCTGTGGAAGTTAGGGCTTTTTGAGGCTTCTAAATTTCATCCCAAAGAGGTGATCGTGGGAAAATATTCATAGCTCTCTCTCTGAGCATCGGATTGGAATGCTGTAAAAAGTGGCCACAATCACACGGACTGTAGTTTTCGATTTATCAATTTCAGAGCCAAAGGAAGAAACAATGACACGTGGCAAGTCATACAAGTTCGCTCTACTGAACCAGTCCAAAATTGGGTTAGTGTGGGATATTGGACATAACTTTTCCTTGAAGAATCCAAATCAGATCAGACCTGTGGCATTTGAAAGAAGCTTTAGAGGGCTAATACAAGGCTTAATTTCAGATATTGAGGAGCCACAATTATAGAGATAATTCAATTTCAATATCGAGCTCCTCAAAAGCAAGTAAAAGGTGTGTATTTTTTTTCCGAATTGCATAAGTCTTGTTTGAAGAATCAAGTTGAATTGATTCCAAGGGCATATTGTAGAATAGATATCAGTATTGGATACTAAAATGGCCCCTAAAAATAATTCAACACCCATTAAGCCTTTAGAAAGCTCTACTATGACTCATGAAGACGAAGAATGGCAACATGACATATCAAAATTACAAGAGCAAGTGCAACAAAGTTCGCTCTCGCAAAGAGCAACAAAAAATGACATGGAAGTTTTGAAGAAAGGCGTGGAAACTAAGATGGATGGTTTGAAGAAAGGTGTCGAATCTAAGATGGATGGTTTGAATAATGGCATGGAATCTAATATAGATGGCATGGAAGCTGGCATCTAATATAAGATGGATGACATGGAAGCTAAGATCGATGAGAAAATGGAAAACATGAAGAATTATCTAAAAGCAGACATGAAAGGTTTGAAAAATTTGATACAATAAATGTTTCCTAATGGTGAGAAGATAGTAGAGGAAAGTCATGATGAGAACAAAATAAATGTTAATCATGGTTTCATAAAATCTAATGTTGGTGGGAAGAACCACCATATTCCAAAAATGGATATGAGGAAGTCTGATGGAAAGGATCCTGTAACATGGATACTACATATGGAGCAATATTTTGATCTCCATAATGTGCAAAACACACAAAAGGTACGCATTGCAACTTTACATTTAGAACAAAATACATTTGTATGGTATCGATGGCTTTGCTCCCGTAAAAAAATTGTCACTGGGTCAATTTTTACGGAGGAAATGATAGCACATTATGAGGATACAAAGAGCAACACCTTCTTTAGCCAATTGATAAATCTCAAACAAAATGGTTTAATGGGGAAGCACATTGAAAACTTCCAAAAATTGAATATAAGGGTAATTGATATTCCAGAGGAACACAGGATTGATCTCTTCATAGGTGCTTTAAAGGATAACATCCAACATTAAGTTCACGTTTTGGAACTTGATTCATTCGAGAAGGAATTCAGGTTGGCAAGAAAAATTGAATGTAAAATTATGGCGATAAGGAAGCCTACCACTCACTTCTATAAAGAGGGAAGTGTTGCTACTCCTAGATTTGCACAACCTACAAGGTTGACACCACAACAATTGGAAGAAAAAAGAGAAAAAGGGCTTTGCTACAGTTGTGATATAAAATACACTAAAGGTCATAAGTGTGTTGAAAAGAAATTATTTTACATAGATTGTGAAGAGGAAGAAGAAAATGAACAAGAAGAGGATATACACTAGGAACCAACCCAAGAAGAGGAAGAAATGAGTCCGACCATATTGTGTAATGCATTGGTAGGAATAACCACTCCCCAAACTCTCAAGATAGAAGGACATATCAAGAAAAAAAAGGTAATAGTGTTGATTGATTCAGGTAGTACCCATAATTTTATTCATTGTAAGGTAGCCAAGGAATTGAATTGTTTCCTATACCCAGCACCAGAATGTCAAGTGATGTTTGCAAATGGAGGAACTATAAATTTCTCTGGAAAATGCCATAATATCAAGCTAACCATGGGGGAATATGTATTGACTAGTCCAATTCTTTCCATTCCTATGGGAGGTGCTGATGTTGTACTAGGAGTACAATGGTTAGAATCTTTGGGGATGGTAGCTTTTAATTTTCAAGAACTTTTCTTGAAATTTTTTTCAGAAGGAAAGGAAATCGAATTACGGGGTATTGCAGGGAAGCTGGGAAAGATAATAAGCTCTAATTTCATGACAAAGCTTCTAAAGAAAGAACAATGAGGCATAATTGCACAATTATGCTCACTAGAAGTTCCAACATCAAAATCATCTATTTCTACAAATCTCCAAAAAGTCTTGGACAATCATTCCAAGGTTTTTGAAACTCCAAAAGGAATCCCACCTATTCATGATCATGATCATGCTATTCATTTGATTCCAGGAAGTGTTCCTCCAAACATCTGGCCTTATAGATATCCTTATTTCCAAAACAGCGAAATTGAATGTATGATTGCAGAAATTTTAGAGGCATGTATAATTCAACCTAGTCAAAGTTCTTTCTCTTCTCCTGTAGTATCGGTACACAAGAAGGATGGATCATGGCGCATGTGTCCAGATTATAGGGAGCTCAATAAGCTCACCATTAAAGATAAATTTCCCATTCCTATGATTGATGAATTATTGGATGAATTACATGGAGCAATTTATTTTACCAAATTGGATCTTCATTTAGGGTATCATCAAATTAGAATGAAGACTGAAGATATTCTGAAAACAACATTTCAAACTCATGAGGGTCATTATGAATTTTTGGTCATGCCTTTTGGCCTTACCAATGCACCTTCTACATTTCAAGGTTGATGAATTCCATTTTCAAACCCTTCCTTAGAAAATTTGTGCTAGTATTTTTTGATGATATACTAATCTACAATAGGTCTTGGAAGGATCATGTTCAACATGTTGACAGAGTGCTCAAACTATTGCAGGAGAAACAATTATATGCAAAAACATCCAAATGTTTCTTTGGAGTACAAGAGGTGGAATATCTGGGTCATATTGTATCTCACGAGGGTGTTAAGGTAGACTCTAACAAAATTAAAGCCATTAAGGAATGGAAAGTCCCCACAACCATAAAGCAGTTGCGAGGATTTCTCGGGTTAACAGGGTATTATCGCAAGTTTGTTAAGAATTATGGGAGAATAACAGCACCTCTAACAACATTATTGAAGAAAGATGCATTTTCATGGGCTCCTGAAGCAACTAAGGCCTTTGAACATCTTAAAGAGGCAATGTGCCTAGCACCAGTCTTAGCTACGCCACACTTCACAAAAACCTTTATTGTGGAATGTGATGCCTCAGGAAATGGAATTGGTGTTGTTTTAATGCAAGGAAGACCCATTTCTTTTTAAAGTCGTCTAATCAAAGGAAAGTATTTACAGAAACCTATTTATGAGAAGGAAATGTGAGCAATACTGCATGCACTAAAGAAATGGAGAACTTACCTAATGGGAAGACACTTCAAGGTAAAAACTGATCATGATAGTCTTAAACACTTTTTGGAAGAAAGACTATCTTTAGAAGAGCAGCAAAAATGGGTCACAAAGATGTTGGGATATGACTTTGAAATAATATACAAAAAAGGGAAGCTAAATGTTGTTGCAGATGCACTCTCAAGAAAGAATGAAGAGGTGGAAGCATTGCTTTGTGCCATTTATATTATCCAACCAGACTGGATAACCAAAGCAAGAGATGAATGGAAGAAGGACAAAGAAGTGTGGACACTCATTCAAACGTTGCAGCAAGATCCTACTACATCTGATACATTTAGTTGGAAAAATGATTCCTTATGGTACAAAGATTGCTTTTATCTTTGTAAGAATTCCCAACTAATACAAAATATTCTTTTGGAATTGCACACTTCTCCTTTAGGAGGACACTCAGGATTTTTAAAAACTTACCACAGGGTGGAGAAAGATTTTTTTTGGGATGGCCTTAAATTTGATATTCAAAAGTTTGTGGCAGAATGTTTGGTTTGCCAGCAGAATAAAGTTGAGACAATTAAGACCCTGGGTCATCTACAACCTTTATCCATTCCAAGTCAACGTTAGGAGGAGATTTCAATGGATTTTATCACAGGTTTACCTAATTCCTAAGGAAAGAGTGTCATCATGGTGGTAGTTGATAGACTTACCAATTATGCACACTTTTGTGCATCATCTCATCCATTTAAAGAAAGTACAGTTGCTACTACATTTAAGGACACAATTCAAAAGCTACATGGAAACCCAAGGTTTATTGTGAGCGACAGAGATCCCATTTTTAGTGGAAATTTTTGGAAAGAGTTATTTTCTTGTTTGGGTACTCAATTAGCTCATAGCTCATCTTATCATCCTCAATTCAATGGTCAAACTGAGATAGTAAATAAATGTTGGAAGGATATCTTCGT